>JANDJT010000071.1:14433080-14478473 GCA_024331685.1 Stegophilus panzeri
TTGAAGTTGGACTCTTTCCACTCTTTCCCATGGCCCTGGACTCACTCAGTGAAATGCAGGTTTCCATCTGCACTAATGCTTTCCAATATTTTACTGGAATAAAAGGTCAAGCCACTGAAAACACCTGTAATTAATGATGCTTGTTGCAGTTCTTGTATTGTCTCCCATTGCCACAATTCCATGTTGGCCTTTTGACATTCAGCTAATGCCAATTGGAGCCCTTTCCTGCTAATATATTACTATTTCCTGTGCTCCTACTTTAAACATCAAATGGATTTCTACAAATGGCTCTCATATTGCCATAAAAGCCAGCCATTATAACAGCCAGTAATGTATTTCTGCCTCTCTTTTTTTTTTTCCTCCATTTTCTGTCCTAATTTTGTGGTAACGTGAATGAAAACAATTATATAATTATAACAATTATCTAGCCATTCACTTTATTAATTACTGCTTTTTACAGAGTCTGAAATGTTGAGATTCCCCAACACCAACTGAAATAACAGTCATTTACAGCGAGATTCTGTCTGAGTACACAGCTATTTTCTCTCCTGGCTTGTGGCATTGTCACTCAGCAGTTCCCGGGAGCTATGCATTTATTTGAAGCAATGCAGGATATCAATTCCGCCACTTTTAGAAGCTAATTGGGGTCAAATATCCAAAGTGTAGTAACAGAGTGGTCAGTGTTAAACCTGTGCACGTTGCGAGAGAAATCAATTCTGTTAGCAGCAAGCTTTCACGTTCTGCTTTTCTTCTTTATTTCTTTAGAAAACTTCTGATTAAGGCTTTGCCTGAAGCGTGTGCGGAGTAAACGTAGATGGAGGTCCTGAAAGGCAAAGTGTCCTTTGAATGTTCTTGAGAGTTAAATTTATACCGTAATTGTTGCTCAAGAGTAACAGATTATACGAAGAGTGAATTTGAAGTATGCTGTATGTCCGCTGGGCGAATAATATCATATTGGTTATTGGATTATGTTGCTTTTGTTTGATTTCCTCCAAGATACTCACAGTTCCTGTTCTTAAGAGTGATTGCGATTATGGTCATTATCCAGTGACCAACAACTTCCCCCAGATGCCGGACAGATCTGTGAGCCTGGCTCGAGTTTGAAACGGCACACTGTCCTTAGCTGGCTGTCTTCATTTATTCCAGTCACTTCTAGTTAGAGAGAAGTAAAAGCAGCAGTAATGCAGCATGGCTCTTCTCATCAGCAGCCTTAGTGCCACTCCAGTTTGAATTAGTTGTCTGGGTTTTTCTTTATTAGTTTGAGCTCTGAGCTGCCACTTCCGTGCCCACCAGGCGTCCCCCCCATTCCAGAGCAGTGTTTTGGTTTTTACATTTTTAAACTTTTTTTTAAATATTTGCTTAACACGATTGACGAATTTACCGTGTTCCCCTTACGCACAGTTAACACGCATAGTGGCATTTGTAAAGTGTGGCACTTGTCAATATTTTTACACATTTATTTATCACCATGTTCAGTATAATCTTTGATTAATGGAGTAAGCTTAATGTAATGTAAATAAGAGTGCAGTTTTACGGCACTGCTGCACAGTAAATAGCACTGTCTCATGTTTCATTAAATCTGTTCCAGTATTCATGGTGGACACATCAGAAATTCATTAGCTTCATTATTCAGAGTTCCAATATGCTTTCCTAGTTCCATGTTTTGGTTGGCCAGAAACCTAAATGACCAAAAAGCGTTCACTAATGTAATATATGGCAAATTACTGGGTGTTCAAAAAGTATTCATATATACAGTCTTCCAGCACCACAGCGGTTGTGTCTTCCTCAGCAGATATTCGTGGATGTTCACTTCTTGGTCTGTCCACAACACTTCCAGTCTTTATGATTTTGTTAATAAGTTTGGCAGTAGTGTCATGTGTGATGTGCTTGCCGTGTTTCCTGTTAAAGTCTATCGCAACCTTGTGACCGCTTCCTGATCCAGCCATGAGAATGATTTCAAACGTTACTTTTGTCAAAGGTGTTCTTAAAGGCTATCTGGAGGGGGGGGGAGAATTTTATATATATATATATATATATATATACACACACACACACACACACTAAATATGATCATTCTTTGTGGAAAACTATTTGAATTGGCTAAATTCCAGTTGCATGAAATTGTTTTGCACGGTCTTTTGCAGTGATGTTGTTGGTAAATAATGTAGACCTTTTAGAAGAGGGCTTTGACTGAATGTGTGTTGTGATGACGTCACATGACATGACGTCTTGCCCTGAATTTGCGGAAAATCTGCAGCAATTTTGAAAAATATTGCGGAGTTCGCTTGATTTCTGCGTTAATTTCTGTGACTGCAAAATCGCAAAATCCTGGAGGGACTGATATAACTTGTCCGCTTAGTACACACAGTGTAGACACACTACTTGGTTCTGGTTCATTAAAGGTTGTCTGTCGTCCGTGCTTGCTTATTAATCCACCTATTAAAAAAACAATCTACCAACAGTAAATCATGCCTCAGCTGATGTGTGTAGTGCAGCAATTGGAGGGATGTGGAATGAATAACACGTGCTTGTAGTTACAGTGTTGAGGTGCGTCACCACTGAAATGAATTACGTTTAAACATAATGAAAACTACATACCAAGTGAAAATCATTATTTAGTGACAGTCAATCAGAAGTGTTTGTTTTTCTTTTCATGGTTTTAGAACCTACTAACCTACTTGTCTGCCAGGAAAGTATGAATACAACACACGTAATCTGCTTATCCTACTGATTTGTCCACCCTTGTCCTGTGTGATGGTACAGTCTTCTCTATGTGCTGATTTCTCTCTCTCTCTCTCTCGCTCTCTCGCTTGCTCGCTCGCTCTAGGCTGATTACTTTACCTGTATTGCCACCATCGTGTACATGAGGAAGGAGAACTCTCTGTATCAGGCCTGTCCCAGCAAGGATTGCAACAAAAAGGTGGTGGACCAGCAGAATGGCATGTACCGCTGTGAGAAGTGTGACAAAGAGTTTCCTGACTTCAAATATCGTCTCATGCTCTCTGTAAGTCAAGCTCTCTTTCACTCTCACCTACCTATTACAGTTATCTTCTCATAAGCAAAAAAAAAAAAAATCCTGCTCTTTTTTTTTTTTTTTTTTTTTTAAATTAAACACACATGGAAAAAGCACAATGAGATTTTTATGAATACCTGCACATTGGCCAGTGTGATGCTACATTATATTCTTCAGCACTGGTGCAGTTTCAAGCCTTTTTTTTAAATGCAGTTAAAACCTCATCAACCAGTAAGTGTGGGAGTGATAAGTTATTATTGTATACTTTGGTCTCCTGTATAAGTAGATATTGACAGGCACACCGTATCACTCAGCTCCACCTCTCAAACTTGTGCTCATTGCTGCTTATGTGTAGGTTTAATTGTACAGATGATGGCAACAATACTGCTATCAAAACTACCCATTGTGATTGGTTGCAAAAATGTTGAATATTACACACTTTCAGAACATTTAGTAGCATCGGGTCTGGTGTGAATAGGCCTTTAATAAGCACCTTTCACACCTGTCGTCCTTCAAGTTTCTTCCGTGTGACATTTAGTGCACTGGTTTCTCCACTCGCTCAGCTTTGTATTCATTTTCCTATAAAAGGTGCATTGTAAAGTCTTCCTCAGTGCACGCTTGTCCCCTGTAATAAAAATATTTACTCATTATTTCAAATTAGTCATTTTTGGTCCTACAGTACATTGTGGTTCTACATAATGCAGTACTTAAAAATGAATGTTTACACTGAGTGCAGCTCCTGCCTGTCAGGTCTGATTTCTCAGCAAGCCCTACCTTGAGTAGTTAATCAACCTGTTAAAATGTGGATTAATAGTTTGTTTTCTGTCTTTCCAGGCGAATATTGCAGATTTTGGAGATAATCAGTGGGTGATGTGCTTTCAAGACAGTGCTGAGGCCATCCTGGGCCAGAAATCAGATTACATTGGCCAACTCAAGGACACTGTGAGTTTGTCCCTCTGGTATTCTCTTTGCTACAGCCATATTCTCATTCTCTGATATTCCCAGTGCAATACAAAGCCTCTACAGGAGGCGTAGTTTTGACAGTCTGTGGTACATCAGTGAATGTTCAGCACTAAACTGGTTCTATGAGGTCTTAGTTCATTAGAATAGATTGACTGAAGTTGCTCCTACACACGAGTCAATCTTGACCAATTAACTTTGTTTCTCAGTAAATTTTATTACTT
The DNA here is from genome assembly GCA_024331685.1 of Stegophilus panzeri. Lineage (NCBI taxonomy): Eukaryota > Metazoa > Chordata > Actinopteri > Siluriformes > Trichomycteridae > Stegophilus > Stegophilus panzeri. The sequence continues at coordinate 14,437,278 of JANDJT010000071.1, forward strand.
CTCCTTTTATATCTTTGCGCAGAATGAGGCTGCCTTTGATGAGGTCTTCCAGCATGCCAATTTCAGCACTTTTGTCTTCCGTAACCGAGTGAAACTGGAGACCTACAATGTGAGTACATATTTAATTGGGCATCATTTTTGAGCACATCATTTAACCAGGGAACTGAAGTTGCTCATTATTCCACCAAACCCACCCCTGCATGCTCTTTTCTTTTTTTTTTTTTTTTTTCTTTTTTTTTTTCTTTTTTTTGGTCATAGTTCTTGCTGTGCAAGTTTGTACAGGTTTGTCAATTTGTTCTAGTCCAAAATTTGAGTAAAATTGCTAAAGTGGAAGAAGGTATTTTCATTTTAACTGAACCTAAGTATCACTGTGTGTGGTGCACTTATGTATACAACAATAATGACTACCATAGAATTGTCACCATTCATGTATCTGCACCTGGCTATGCACTAATGGTGCAGTAGAAGTGTCGTCGTCTATCAGCAAGGGGCTGTTACGTCTTAGGCTGCATAGGGAAATGTCGTAAAGTGGATTTGTTTGGGTTGCTGCATCATGAAGGCTGTGAAGCCTTCAGTTGTGTTTAAGGCCTGGTTTCATTTGTTTGGGATGAAAAAGTTGTGGAGGAGGAATGAAGCAAGTGGAGTTTTATCTCCACTTCTGTTAATATGTGCATGTTTATCCCATGCTTATGATCTCAAGTCCATCAGACATTTAGATTTTTTGTGCTAAATTGTCTGTAACTTTGACTACACCTGCAGAAAACAGCAAAATACATATAGTGTAGGTTCAAAGTCAGATATACATTGTACATGGTACCAAAGATCTGTCTGAGTCTGCTGAATAAAGAACACCCACCACAATGCTGTTTGATGGAGCACTGTGCACATTCATATCAGCATAAGTGCATTATTAATGCAGGATGTTATTTATGAATAAAATATGACCAAGTCAAATAAAAGAAACATAGTCTGAATGAGTTTCCCTTCATGGTATGAGTTGGGTTGATGGGAAAACATTCATCTCTCCATTCATTTGTTGGAGGCCATATTCAGTCATGTTGAATCCATCAAGAGGTCATACAAGTTAACAATTTCTTGGCCAGCATAATATGAGAATGTTTTCTCATAGATTGATTGATAAATTTGCAGTACATTTGAACAACTGCATAAGATAGGAGGCAATTAATAAACATGACTCAACCTGGGAAATCATGCTTCCACTGATGGTCACATTAGCCATAAATTATGTCATGAGGTCAACACTGGAGTAAAATTGAGGTGTCCTTGTACTTTGGAGTTTCTCTGTTGGACTGATTTCTCTGTTGTTCCACACCATTTTCCATCCAATGTGTTTTAGTTTAAGTGAAGTGACCTAGTGCCTTAATAACATTTACTGCCAACTGTTTTTATTTTTTGCAGCCCTATATTCAGCCTGACTCTATACAGTCATGTGAAAAAATAAGTACACTCCATGGAAAGCAAACATTTGATCATCTTTGAAACAGTGCCTTTTAATGAAGTTGATATATTTGAAAAAGCTGTTTTTCCTTTTTTGTTCTGTTCAATCATTTATTCAACAGAAATATCAATAGATGTGATATTCTTCTGTGGAAAAAGTTGAGTACACCCTTGGCCTTGACCATGCTTCCCAGTTGGTATAAGGTGCTTCTCCTGAAAAGCTGTCTTTATTCTGTGCCAAACATGTCTGCTGTTACTTTGATTCATCTTTGCCTTAATGTTCATTGGCAAACTGTAGTCTTGCAAAGGCTTTTTCCTGGCACGCCTCCCCTGCAGATCAAGTTTGTGCAATCTCTTTCTGATTGTAATAGCATGCACTTTGACACCAACAGTTGCAACACTTAGTAGCAGATCCTGTGGTGAAATTTTGGGGTTCTTGGAGACTTTTTTGCATCAGATGGTCTGCTCTTGGGCTGAATTTGCTGGGACGGCCAGTTCTGGACAAATTAGCAGTCGTCTGAAATCTGTGCCATTTGTGGATGACTTTCCTTATAGTGGAATGATGGATTTTAAATCATTTGGAGATATTTTAAAATCCTTTGCCAGACTCCTAGGCATCCACAACCTTTCTTCTGAAGGCCTTATGGAACTCTTTAGATCTTGAAATGAGGACACCACACACCTCAACAACAAAGGGAACACCAGATACTAGATATGAGAGGGGTATAAATAAGACAGGTTCCACATACACTCCCTAAGCAGGTTCTATTCACTGGGACTCAATTCTGAACACCTGATTGTAATTTTATGTAGCTGAGAAACATCAACTTAACAGGTGAAGGCTTTACCATTTCAAAATACATTGCTTCAAAAGATGCAAGTATGCGTATACATTTATCAATTGATGGTACAGCACAGCTCAGGGAAGGCGTCTTGGTCTCGCTCGATGTTCCAGGCACATATAAATTTAATTTTCAAAATGGAGAATAAACCTCCAGTGAAATGCGATTACTCAGGATAACTCTTATCCTCCTTGGGTGGTTACTACTGTGTGTTGCTTTGTTCACAGGCTTTCAGTTTTCTCTCTAGATCTTTTTATTAATTAAGTTTTTATCCCAGTAACTAGCTGTACCGCCATTTGCCAATCTGCTTGGGGAAGAGGCTAATTTATTTTCAGTGACTATTTCAATCGTGAATAGTCTTCATGCCTACTAGTAGTAATCTCATTGCAAAGCAAACACAATAAAACATTCCTGTTGATGTTAGAGACCATGGAGTTCACTAAGGATGTTACGTGAGCCTGCTTCACTTCTCACTATTGTGTTGTGGTTTTGTTTAGTTTTTTCTTTTTCTTTTTTTAGACCTTCTTTGATTGCAGATAGTAAGTTTGTACCTGGGCAGAAAGAAGTACTACTAAGTACCAGGATTGTAAAATTATTTAGGGAATTATCTATGCTTGTGTGTGCACTGTGCGTATGTTCAGGTTTTATCAAAGTCTAACTAGAGCAAGTGGGTCGTTACTTGGCAACTGTAAAATGCCCTTGAAGCCATCTCCTTGAAAAATAGTGCAAGGTATAGCTCAGATTCTGTGCTAAATAATGCTGGTGGTATACTTTTAAAGATTAAAGAACTAAATGGAAAAAGGCCATCCACTGAACTTGTATTTGTTGTTACATTCAGAAAAGGTGTGAGCAGAGCAGACTCCATACCGAAGCAGTGTTGCCAGGGCGACTTTGCTGCAGATGTGTGAACCTTTGCTACAGTGACGCCGGAGCCACATTATAACCACATATTTCTGCTTTCTTGATTAAATCGGCAAATAAAATTTGCCTTGTGGAAAAGCCCATTCACTTAATTTAGGTTACCTGTGAATACATGGGCTTTGGGATTTTGAGCTAATAGAAACAAGTCTGTGGGACTGTTGTCTGTAGTTAGTAAAACTATATTTAAGACAACACTAAACTTCTGAAATTTTTCCTGTTTGCTTGGTACTACAGTTACTCATACTTTCTCTCCAAAATCACCTACCATAATTACTGACTGTAATCTCTTGATTTTGAATTTGATATAGCGTGGTGAAAACCCCGGCTTGTAGTAGACTCTTATTTGTCAGAACAAACATTCTGTACTGATCACATGTTGGATCACATGATCAGTTATTGTTTGTGCTATCAAGAATTATCCAAGTCTGGATTGGAGGAAATTGAAATCAGAGAATTGTTTGCAAAAAGGTGGAATTTCCTTTGTTTTTATATTAGTATTTTCTGTGTCAATGCCTTTCAGTAATTAAAAAAAAAAACCCACAGGGTAGAGCTATCACAATTTGCCCCTTGTCAAAGTCGCTCAGATCCTTACACTTTCCCGTTTTTCCTGCTTCCAACACATCAACTTCAAGAACTGACTGTTCACTTGGTGCCTAATATATCCCACCCCTTGACAGGTGCCACTGTAACGAGATGATCAGTGTTATTCACTTCACCTGTCAGTGGTTTTAATGTTATGGCTGATCAGTTTATAGAATGTTTGTCAGTACAGTAATACAGTAATATTTTCTACTAGTAAATATTGTTCACTACAGTTGTAGATAGTTTAAAATCATGTACAAAGTCAACAGTGAACCAGACTGCAAACTGTTTTATTATCAGTCCAAACTTTTCTGCAGATTGCAGTTAAAGATAGTCTCAATCAACACTTTTTATCATTTATGCTGTTTGCATTGAATTGTTCCATATAGCAGTGCTGTGTAAAGGGCTTGGAAGGGGTAATTTTTAGAATTTTGTTCTGGCATTTTTGGGTTGCTTTTTAAAACGGACATTGCAACCCTGAACAACAACAAAACGGCACAAAGAGGTATACAATGCAAAAATGTAGAGAAGATGAAGTTTGTTATACTTGAATTTCCCCTTGACTACAAATGACTTGCAGTGCAGTGACGCAGACAGCCATTTGTTATTTGACAAATTCACAGGCTGAAGATGCAGTACTTAGCAGCTCATGCACACGGCAGCAACTGAAAGCTACTACACCTTTCTGACTCTGTGTTTGTATTATAAGTAGGGGCAGTGATGGCTCAGTGGTTAAAGGCTCTGGGTTACTGATCAGAAGGACAGGAGTTCAAGCCCCAGCACTGCCAAGCTACCACTGTTGGGCCCTTGGGCAAGGCCCTTAACCCTCAATTGCTCAGATGTATAAGTGAATGTAATAAATGTAAGGGCGTCTGCCAAATGCCGTAAATTTAATGTAAATATTATACGAAGTGTATCGTCAGATTATGTTAACAAGTATGTGGTAGAGTGGCGGGTAAGCTCTGTCTAAAGTTTTATATTATTGCTCAGGGAAATTTGTACTTATTAGTATCCAGATTCTCAGACTGCATAATGCTGTAATGAAATTGGTTTATATAACAGGCTTGATGGTGACTTTGCCTCTCTGTTCAGTAAAGGGGGAAAAACGGCAAAAAGAGAACCTCCATATCAAAACATTGTTGGTCTGTTCATTTAAATGTTGACTGCTTGTTGGTTGCAATGGCGTACTATGGACAACTTTTGTAATATAAGCAAGATCTTTATAGGAGTGGACGTATGGTAAGTTTTGTGATTATAATAAGCAAAAAATAAGGTATCATGATACATTTTTAAATTTATGAATGAAATGTATTAATTTAACAATTACACACTGACCATATGCAGTTGATTTGGTAGTTTGGTGCTGATTGAATTATTTACAGAATATTTTACATACTTTTACAGATTTTCTTCCCCCCACCTTTTCAGTGTTACTTTAACCTCTACAGAAACAAATGGTTAAACTTAGTTTTTCATAGTTTTTTCCCAAATGCAGTTTTTAATTGTTTGCAGTTTGTTGTGATGCATATCCTGTTTTGTATAAATGTCAAATGATATTTTTTGTCATATCATTATGCTTATCAATGTTTAAGAATAATGAGTATCTGCTGATGTGGTGTGTTCTCTTTGTTTAGGATGAATCGCGCATTAAAGTAACGGTGGTGGAGGCCAAGCCTGTGGATCACAAGGAATACAGCAAGAGGCTGATCATGAATATCAGGAAGCATGCAGGAAATTAGGAACATTGTTACTTTTCTATAAGCACTTCAGTATTTGACCTGCAGTATACATGTCTCTTTGTGCTGTCTTTCCTTTAATTGGTTATTTTTGTTTTGTTATTAAAGTCTAATTCATAGTACCTCTGCTATAGAACTTTTTTTTTTCTTTTTTTTTTTTTCTTTTTTTTTTCCTTTACTTTTCTTTTTTTTTTTTTTTTTTATAAATATGAAATAAATGCTTATTTCGGACTGAGGAGCACTGCAGGTCAAATGTGGTTTGGCTTGTGCAGATTTCCCTACATGTTAACAGTTAGCTGTGGGTGGTTAATTAGAAAATGCTGGCCTTTTAGTGTATGAATGATTAAGAGAAGGGAAGGGAATTGTATAAGAAGGTCTGGTGGCAGCATACCGGTCAGTATGTATGCTCGCAAAGTTGTCTGCATTTAAGCGGGCAGAAGTAAATACAGTGCCCTTTCCTAACGTTTTGGTTCAGCAGGCTGGTCAGTAGGCTTCCTGTCTCTGAGCTCACCTTACTTAGACCTGCACAGTTTAAGGTCAGAGTGACTTCCCAGAGACAGAAGCACTCTGTACATGTAGATATTTTTGTCTATTTTTTGTTTTATGGAAAACTAAAGTTTAACCAACACAAGAAATAAAGATTTTGAAGACCCTGGTATTGAGTAGTTTTCTTAATTGATTTTAAGAGAATTACTGCATGCACACACATCACATTTTGTACTGGCCACTTTTAACAGATTTTCTGTTTTAAGCTAGAGGTAATGAATTGTTTCTCAATACACATGTACAAATTCTTCTCTTGTAGCCATTTGTGCCCTATTATAGGACTGAGTCTCACTAAGAGCTGTAAAACAGCTTCCAGTAATCCCCTTTAACACTCTAGGTCAATGACTCTTTGTACTATGTCCATGTCCCTCACAGTATATTGTATCTAAAAAGGTACTCGTATACGAAGGACAGTCTTTTCTAAATGTGTCTTTTAAAGATCTTGTACATTTTTCAGTGCTTCCCTAAATCTCTACAGGGACAGTCGAGGGCTCTTGTTGCCTGCCTGTCATTTTCCTGTAGCCATTGAAATCGCCTCTACAATCCTCTTATGATTTTAGGGAACCCAACTGAGAATCTGGACCTCTAATTCCATGTTTGATTGCGAGCAACTGTTGTTTTTGTTTTTCACGTCTGTTCTGGGAAATACTGATGTGTGAATCACAGAGACGTAATGAGGGATATATTTATTTAAGACTGAAGGCAAATTGAGTCATGAGATGGTCCACATGGTAACCCTGTAGTTTTTGGATTCTGGTTAATTCTAGGATCATGAAAGTCTGGCTTCAGTTCATTCTTTTGTTGATACTGTGAGGATTTGCTGATTTGGTAGGAGATTTTTTTTTTTTTTTTTTTTTTTTTTTGCTGCTCACATTTTCTCACCAATTTGATCACCTACCAAGTCCTACCCCCAGCCAGCTCTCCCATATCATTTGACAACTTCCAATCAGGGAGAGTGAAATCTAATTGTTGCCTCCGTCGAAACCAGCCAACCACGTCTTTTGGAACTGCTGCCCATGCTCCATCACAGGGCATCATAATTGACTCTGAGGAAAGCGCTGTCTGTCCTCTTCTGCATACATGAGCTCTCAGACACCCATGATTGGCTAGTGGTGTTGTGATTGACAGGGAAAAGAGAGCATGCCATCCCTCCCACCCCGAGCCTTCAGGCGATTTGGCTCCCAGCCTTGCATGGCTGTGGCGTCGTTCGAACTTGAGGTATGAGCATATTTGATGAAATCTAGCAAATATTGGTATTAAGTCGGTGCCATCTTAATCTCTACATCTTCAAGCAAATGTAAGTTTTACTGCAGTCACGTGGTTCTCCAAAGTCAAACATAGCTTTCACTCTGTTCATAAGATAGTTATGCATCAGAATTGAGGTGCATGTAATTTATGGAAACATGGAAATAGGATTTGTTCTTCATGCTCTTCTGTTTCTATTTAAAAGCTGACTATGACATGTTTACCTTGAACCACTTTTGGGCTTTTTTTATCTTTGTCTCATTTCCTGATGGACACTTCCTGATAAAGGGTTGTCAAATTGAGTTAACAATACCTAAACCCTGCGAAAAGTGTAACAAATCCCTGATGTGATAAGAACTCGAATAAAAGGCAGAGGGGATTGCAGAGAAGCAGAAGCTTAATCAAAGATGCTTGCCTCACACAGAGATGTTCTTTCTCCCTCTTACTCACTCAACATGCTTCTTGGCATGTTTCAAATCTTCCAATCCTGCAGTAATGCTCGTTTGCCTGGATGCTTCCCTACAGCTTGGTCTGCACTGCAGCCTTCTAACCTGATTAAGACCTCAGACAGTGAGTTTCACTCTCAGAAGTGGATCAAATAGTTTTGTCATGTCACTGCGACATGGATATTATGTAAGCTTCCTGTAGATGAAGAGTGAGGTTGAAATTGCCGACTGTAGTATAGTAGAACAATTTGTTCCGCTCCTTTTTCGTCCTTGATGTGGTGATTGTAGCAAATGTGATTTGCTCTCAGATTGGTTCTTTGCTTAGGGATGTTGTGTTTTAGTGTATGAGGATTTTAGAGCACTGTTTAATAATTAAAATCCACTGCATATTCAGCTATTTAAATGATTCTTGCAGTAGAAACCGAGAGCTTGCGGCACAACCACAATTCATGAACATGTCACTCTACTAAATGGCTCCTAGTAGGTCTATCATCATGTAAAACAGGACTTTTGGGTGAGAGTTTTGTGGCAGTTTCTTTTGAAGAATTCTTATGTGCAGTCCTAGCATTGTCAGTGGTATGGAGACAGATGGGCGGGGAAGATCTCAGCAGTGTCACTCTAATTGTAAAAGATGTGAGGAAAGATGGTGTATATGTCTCCCTTAAAACCCCCCTGTCTACAGTGAACATGGACACCTGAGGAGAAGGGAAAGATTGTGAGTGTCTTCTGATAGCTCATGCTCACTAGATCTCTGCAGGGCATCACTAAGCTGAAATCAGAGGAGCATACCACCTGTGTGGGGACAGGGAACTCGATCAGTATTTTCTTCTGCCTTCGTATTCACCCCTTTCACCTTCTGTTGAGTCAAGAACTTCAGTGCCTCTGCCCCTGTGGCATGACCCCTGAAATTGGACAAAAAATTACTATCTGAAATGCAGGTTGAAACTGGAGGTATTCCTATTTGCGATGCTACAAAGAAGTATATCTTCTAAAATGTTCCTCAAATAGCTACAAATGACTTTGAGACTTCACTTTGCCCCAGAAATAAGATTAGGTTGTTGAGTATGCCAAGGTTGGTTGTTCAATATGCAATTTTGCTGTTGTAGACAATAAATGCACATTGTAAAAGAATTCTTGATTAAAATTTTGATTACATTTTCTAACTGTGACTGCTGCTGCGAAGCTTGTCTAAAAATCACCAATAGGAGGACAGCACAGGATGCCACGAAACTCACAGGGCAGCTACAAATACAGTAGTGGTAATGGCAAAACGTAAACAAAACATGCTAATGGACAGAAAAGTCTCTTTATTACCTCAAGCTGTTAATGTAACCCCATTTCTGCATGTACCCAGATCCTATTGATTGATGATGTAAGCAGAACGTAGCAATTATCTTAGAGGAAAATTTCTCTTAGAGGATCTTCATTGTAAAATCTGACATCGAGAACATGTTATCTTACCAAGATTATATTGCAATCGTCTCCTATTGTGTGACAAGTAATCATTTTAAAAGACAGCTGAAATCTCTCAGTCTAAAACTGTGCAGAGTTTTACATGTTCCCTCCATGTCTATTTCTTACAGGTATTCCATGTACATCACAAAACATGCTGGTAGGTGAACTCATTACGCTGTGTTGAATGGTTTCCAATCCATTGTGTATTCCTGCCTTACACCAAGTGTTCCCAGGTTAGGTTCTGAATCTAACACAGCCCTAACAAGGATAAAGCACTTACCAAGGATGAATGAATGGTTGATTTGGTTTCTATTGTCAAGGAATATATATTACAAAGACATCTTCCTTCATGCCAAACAAGGCATCTGCATTGTGCATTGTTATTTTTGAGTTCCATTTATCTATGCATCTATGTAGCAGAAATATTGGTTTGCAGTGCCAAATATATTCCTTTATGCAGTCATTGTGAAACAATGTTTTTCTATGAAATTAAATAAATAAGGTACTTGGTCACTGCATTCTGGTTGAACATAATGCACACTTACATTATTACATACATTATTTTAAGTAATTAACAACTAATTATATAAATAGACTTACACTAAAGGTTTGTTCCTATAGAAACCCTTGAAGGTTCTGTATGTTGACTACAACCATGGAGTTTTCTTTCTAGAGCCAGTCAAAGAAACGTTTTCCCCCTAATAACATATGATGATTGGGAGATGTGTATGGATGGCCTATTCAGTGTTATCAGTGTGTCTGAGCTTCTCCAAAGCAGTTCACAGTGCTGTTGTTTTCTTGAATCTGATTGGTCAGAAAGAGTTGATTAATTATTTATTACAGCACTGCTTGAAGAGTAGGTCAACTGCAAGGCGAATCAGAGGTTTACTGTATATTAATGCGTTTAATGTGTTATGGTTTCTATAGTAAATTAAACAGGGACTTGTATAACAGACACACCTCATACATGTATTCAAAAATGTTTGTAGTTGTTATGGTGTAGGAGACGTTTATTTAATGCTGTTGGAAGGTGTCTCCAGTGTCAGTGCTTTGTACAGTTTTCCAACACAGGAAATTCTTCAGGACTGTTATGTTCCCAACAGTTTCTTGGAAACATAACAGGCTGCATTTTTGTAATTTACTTCAAGAGAGAAAAAAGAGGTTTGTGAGGAAATGACAGTTCAGAGCTGTTATGGTGCAAATGATAACAGGAACTAATTTGCTTCATGGTTGTTCCACTACTATTAACAGATACAACTTACATGTCATTCATTAATAACTAAAAAACTGTAAGTGTTGGAAACTTGCTGTAGTTTAAGAGTAATAAACCACAAGCTATTATTGGAAAATAATCACATTCGGTTTGGTAGCAGTAACTCTGCGTAAAATTAGCTGCATCCCATCACTGTCATTGATTGTTTTATATAACAGCATGCAGCTTTGGGGTTTATTCCTTATTGTGCACTTGCTTGTTTGAGAAAGGAACAAGTGAGAATTAGGGATTTTGTAGATACACAGAGTACATCAAAAAAAACCCCAGACAGAATACAAAGAAAGAGCATCAAGGCTCTGTCATATCCCTGTCAATATAACAGCTCATATTATCTGTTCAAGTTGCACATTGTTCTTTTGAGAAGCTTTTTGGATAACTGCTGAGAAAATATGGTGGGTGCATTTGCAAGAGCAGTTTAATTTAAAAATTTTCTCTTAAATGACAAATTAATGGTGATAATCAGACTTTATTAAAGTATCAGCTTTAATAAACTGTGACAGAAGCAGTAATGAAGTCACTGAGAGAGAGAGAAACAGAAGACACACACACACCACTCATCTGATCCTTACAGCTCGGTCTAGTTGTTGTGACAACATGATGAAGATCAAATTAACACTAAAGGAACACTGAATGTTTTGTGTGTCTTTGACCTCAAACTTTCATTATCCATAATTAATAGCTATGGTAGCCTAATTGTGTAGGAGGGGACTATTTACTGCATCTCTTTCTGTCTCTGCTTATGTTCTGCACCATCCTGCAGAGCCTTTCATTTCCTTCTCTTCTACAGAATCTTCTCTTCTATGGAGATATCTCTACAGGCTGTTTGGATGTGTAACAGTGCACTGGTTTCACGCTGATGCAGCTGCCAGTCTCTCTGCCTCCATCTGCACCAGTCTACAGTTAAATTGTGCGGTGGAGCGTCCCGGACCCAGACCTGGCCCTCAGGGATCGAGCTGCCAGAGAGTAGAACAACTACTGAGTAGGAAAAGACTAGCTTCAGATTAACACAGCCTCCATTCTGCAGCTACACCCCTCTCACAGTTCATTTTTTCTTTGAGCATTCCAATGTTTTTCTTGTCAAAAGCCTTGGATTTGCCCTGGGCGACTGAAGAAGAATGGAAAAGCTGTGTTCAGTGTACGTGTTACAGGAAAAGAGCCATGGAACGTGAACATGTTCAGAATGCTTGCTGTGAACTTTGGTTAAAGATTCTTTCTTGCTTTTGGGTTTGTAAAAATTTGACATATAAATGTCTGTTTTGCAAGGGCTCTGTCAATCTGTGTGGATTGTTTTTTAACATTGTTTCAGTGGGGTCTACTATCAAGAAGTGTCTTTATTTCATTAGTTATTAAAATATTCATTGATTCATCTTCAGTAGCTGCTTTATCCTGATAAGAGCCACAGTGGATCCCTGTCGTCCTATCATTGATACTTAAGGGCAATTTAGAGTAGCCAATCCACCAACCAGCATATTTTGAGAAGTGGGAGGAAACCAGGAGACCTGGATGAAACTAATACAGCCATGAGGAATATACACTGAGCACTTTATTAGGGACACTATACTAATACTGGGTAGGACCTCCGTTTGTTCACAAAAACAGCCTCAGTTCTTCATGGCATGGATTCCACAAGCTGTTAGAAACATTCCTTTGAGATTCTGGACAATGTTGACATGATTGCATCATGTAGTTCCTGCAGATTTTTCAGGTGAACTTTCATGCTGTGAATCTCATGTTCTGGAATATTTTTTACAGACCAATGTGGATGAGCCAACAGACTGCAGTGTTATGAGGAAAGCAGCCTTTGTGAGAACTACTGAGGAAGACAAACGGCCAAGGCACAACTCAAATGAGATATAATTACCAGAAAACAGCCAGTGCTGTAAGAGTTGTCCTGTACTCCTGTTCACCAAACCCCAAAGGTGTTCTACTGGATTCATATCTGGTGACTGGGAAGGCCACTGAAGAACTCTGATCTCATTCTCATTGTCATGTTCATGAAACCCATTTGAGACGACCTTTGCTTTGTGACATGGTGCATCATCATGCTGGAAGTAGCCATAGAAGATGGATAAATTGTAGCCAAGAGGCTGTGGCATTCAAGTGAAACTTATTAATGAGCCCAAAGTGTGCCATGAAAACATTCCCCAAACCATTACACAACCTCCACCAGCCTGGATTGTTGACACAAGGCAGGTTGGGTCCATGGATTCATGTTGTTGCCACCAAATTCTGACCCTACCATCTGTGTTCCTCAGCAGAAATCGAGATTCATCAGACCAGGCAAAGTTTGTGCAGTGTTGGTGAGCCTGTGCCCACTGCAGCCTCAGCTTTCTTTTCTTGGCTGACAGAAGTGGAATTGTCATGGTCTTCTGCTGTTGTAGCCCATCTGCCTCAAGGGTTTGGCATGTTGTGCATTCTGAGATGCTTTTCTGCTCATCACAGTTGTACAGAGTGGTTCTCTGAGTTACTATAACCTTCAGTCAGCTTGAACCAGGCCATTCTCTGTTGACCTCTCTCATCAACAAGCAGTTTTTGTCGGCAGAACTGCTGCTGTTTTTTGCACCATTCTGATTAAACTTTAGAGAATGTGTATGTGAGAAAGTCCCAGGAGATTGTCACCAACAATCATGCCACAGTCACAATCACTGAGATCACATTTGTACCCCCATTATGATGGTTGATGTGAACATTACCCGAAGCTGCTGTCCTGTATCTGCATGATTTTATGCAGTGCACTGCTGCCACACAATTGGCTGATTAGATAATTGCATGAATGTGTAGGTGTACAGGTGTTCCTAATAAAATGCTCGGTGAGTGTATGTCGAACTCCACACAAACAGTATAGCAGGCTCAGGATTGAACTAGGGAACTTGGAGGTGTGAGGTGGCAATGCTAGCCCTATGCCATCATCACTCTAATAAAAAATTCTACAATTAAATCTGAAACAATGTATTCTTGGCCATCATGGTGGCACACAGATGCAGGGTTCAGGGTCCAGTCATGACCTCAGGTTCCTGTCTTTGAGGAGTCTGTAGGAAGTTTTCCGCTCGTCTGTTCAGGTTTTTCCCCGGAACTCTAGTTTCCTCCTACCTCCCAAAAACATGATTGAAGGTGGATTGGCTACTTTAAATTGCCACTGGGTGTAAATAAGTGTATATGTGATTGGCATCTCATTCAGGGGTAAAAGCTCCTGGGACAGGCTCAAGATGACCTTCAGCATGTCCTACCACAACCCTGACCAGGAAAAATTAGTTCTGAGGATGAATGAATAAATAATGGATTCTTGAAAATTTAGGACCAAGGAAATTCTTGGTAGTGTACTTGGTAGTGAATGTCTAATCAGCTCTGAGAGGACACCTCCGATTGTCACTTTCATACAATATTAAACCAAAGTGAGGCAACTTTCCTAGATACAGTTGTCCTACAAGGGTTGTCATAGCTGATATATTGTTTGCTGAGAGTAATTGTTTCCACTGTCACCCACACAGTGTCTTGGCCATCCTCACTCTGTCTAAGAGTAACTGCTTGATTCGTATGCTGATGTTCTCCTTCAATGAAAAGAAAAATCTGTATCTTGCTTGTCTAGATAGCCTGCCTGGTCAAAGCCAATATCTGGTTTACACCAGACTAACTATAGTTAATTTGAGACTTTTGTTTATAGCTGTGATTCACACCCTATTGAGTCTCTGAAACCACCCATGAGTGTTCAGAATGGTGGGCTGAAAGAAGTCATACAGGCCACAAATGAAAGGTAAGAATTCAATGAAGGAATCCCAGAGGTCCTTTCATTCTTCACTGGCTCTAACATTACTTTTATCTCAGCAAAGTTCTTGGATCTCGCTTCATGTTTTCAGGCATTTGTGGCCCATTAAGTGTTTCAAATGATGGGTCTTTTTTTTACTTCAGAAAGTCAAAAGCCAACCTAATATTTCCAGATGTCTTTTTAATTAGTGGTATAAATGTATTCAAACAAATTGTGTTAATTTTTGCACGTATATGGCTTATGGAATATTTTTTACAGATCAATGTGGATGAGCCAACAGACTGCAGTGTTATGAGGAAAGCAGCCTTTGTGAGAACTACTGAGGAAGACAAATGGCCAAGGCACAACTCAAATGAGATATAATTACCAGAAAACAGCCAGTGCTGTAAGAGCTTTGGATATTGTATCTCTTCTATTGAAGGAGACTGCAAAGAAGCAGATAAGACAATGAGTAGGCCAGAAAGCCACAGGCTGTGTGCTTGCACATGTTTGTTAGCTCATTTTAATGGGTTAAGGTGGCTGACTGGTAACCTACGGCTTTCATTGCTGAAGCTCTTATGTGAGAGATTTAAGCTCATCAGTTCAGTCTATCCAGCTGGTGCACCATCCCTGCCATCATCCTGTCGGCAATGTGACAAGCCTGCATAACTGTTATGCAGGAGTTTTGTCACTTTTTATACTGTGAGTGTCTTCTTGAAGCGGAGGCGTGAATAAGGACTGTGGTGACTATTGCTTTGGGCAGTATGACAGCAAGCATATCTCAGGACTTCAAAGCACTCATGAAGGGCAGGTGAATTGTCCCCCTTTAAAGACTCTCAGCCCTTTCTTTCCAGTTCCTCAGATGTCCATGCAGCTGCATGCTGGAGGTCTGGCAAGATACCATGAATCCCCAGGCACCAACATGAAGCTGCAACCTGAGTAATATAAATACTGCAAGAGAATTTTGGGGACATACTTATAAATACTTATCAAAACATGCAAATAAGAGTTATTCTATGATTAGATCTACATTGTTCTAATTTAGCTGCTCTCATTTTTATCTAAAATGACTTGCAACTGAGACAGGGTGTTTAAGGGCCTTACTCATGGGTCTAGCAGTGGTTGCTTGGTGATGCTGGGAATTGAACTCATTATCTTTAAATCATTAGCCCAATGGCTTAGCTACTGTCCCACTACTGCCCTCTCACCCCCATGTGTCCTGGTGGTGCAATGGGTATCCTTGTTGTCTCACAGCTCTAGAGCTCGGGTCCTTTGATCTTGAGCTAGATTTACTGTGCAGAGTTTCTGTGCACACACTCCTCACGTCCTTGTGGATTTCCTTTGTTTTCCCCGGTTCCTCCCACTTCCCAAGAACATGATGGTAGGTGGATTGGGTAATGTAATTGCCCCTAGATGAATGAATGTGTGAATGTGTGTTTTCATGGTGCCCATCCAGGATGTATTCCCGCCTCACTCTCAGTGTTCCTGGGACAGGCTCCAGAAAAGTAATGGATCAATGGATAAAGATTTAGATTTTTGGCAGACACAGACATACTATTTTCCACTACTTGTATTCCGAGTCTCTTTTCCAGTCTTTTTTTTTCTTTTCATAATTTGGATTCTCTTGTATCAAATCATCAAAATATAGACACCCATTTTTGCACTTGAAAAAGAAAAAAAAAAAGTTTATTGCTAAAATAATGAGAGTTTCTTTAAAGTATGACTTAGTATTGTATGGTAAACTGAGTTTTATTTTCAATATTTGCCACAAATTCGTACCTTTGATGACAATAGCAATTCAAGAATCTGTGAAATGTTTTTCTTTTAAATTTACCTGCAAAATGCCTTATCAACATAATACAAACTCATATCTATATACATTAATTTTGGATTTATATCACATTTTTTATAGTTTCAGGCATAAAACAGTTCTGGATATGCGTCAATGTTCCCACTATTTTCTTTTGCTAAACGCTGAGCAAAACCTATTTCTATTGGGCAGACCCTTCTGCCACTTATTTAGAAATACCCCATGAGCTGCACAGATTGGAGTTGCTCTGCTCCTGTCTGGTTAAAATTAGCCACCTAGCCTGGGAAGACAATAACTCTCGGCAGCACTGATATGATAACAAGATTTAACAAGTGATTATCAGAGGTGTTGAACAATTAAAGTGGCTTGCTAAACTCACAGTAGCTAGCTAGTGTTGGAAGTAGATCTGTCTCTGTTTTGATGTGTGTTCCTGTTTGAGCCTTCAAAATGCATGAAACATGCATTGCTGTTATGAGAGTGAAGTGTACCTGTGGCTGGTTCAAAATGTAATGCAATCTTCTGTTAGTTACACCAACTGACTAACCTATTTAGACACATTTTTGTGTATGAACAGATTTTCTTTTTTGCACAGGCACATCACTGGAAGTGTGTGACAGTGCATGCATGCAGCTTAGCGGGAAGAGTGCTGTGAACTATTAAGGGACCATTATTAAAGTGTGCATAATTAAATGGACCTTCTGCACAAGTACCAAACCAAGAGAGACAAAAGAATAAAATTGGCCATGCTCTCTGTGTGGGAGGGTTGGCATACTCTCTTTCCTCTGTCAATCATAGTAACACTAGCCAATCATGGGCATCATGTATGTGGAAAAGGGCAGATATCACTTTCCTCAGAGTGTTTTATGCTGCCCTGTGATGCTACATGAACATATGCAATTAATTGGCTTCATGTGTCTCAGAGGAAGCATGTGTTAGCCTTCCCTCTTCCCGGAAGGTAGCGGTTGTATGATGGGGAGAGCTGGCCAGTGAGTGGGAATTAGCAGGTGACCAAACAGGGGAGGAAAAAAAATTAGTGCCATGTTTATTCTATATACTGGGACACATGGCTGCAATAACCTACAAAAGATACCTAATGTATATATGCCACATTTTCAGTGCATATATAATTTTTTTTTTGAATGTATACAGTTTTCAGTTAACAAACCAGCCTTTTTCAAAGCAACCAAATTACCCTCAGAAACTGTCTGATTCCAGTTTGATGTCCAGCCATGACCCTACTCTCAAATCACCGTTCACATCTGTATCCCAATAGTCTCATCAGTCATCCATTTATTTAAAATAAGATAAGATAAACTTTATTGATCCCACACTGGAGAAATACCCACGTTACAGCAGCTCGATTACACACAACATATAATAAAATACACATTAAATAGAAATAGAATAGTAAAATGTCTAAAAATAAAATATCATAGGAATAGAAAAATAAGAAAATTTTGTATTTAAAATTAATTCCTTCATTTAAAAAAAAAATTTTTTTTTTAGCACTGGACTTGAAGCGAGGTTACACCCTGGATGTTCTAGTTCTTTGCAAGGTGCCACACACGCACACGCACAGAGAGAGAGAGAAACACAAAAATGCACACATTAGTGCCATTCGTACCCATTCAATACAGTGTATATATACTCCTTTCTTAATCTTTTGCAAAGTCTGGCATGTATTTAAAGCACACTTATGTGCTATACGTTCCTGGTTCTTTCTGGGTTGATGATTTTGCTTCTACGTACTGGGTTTGATCTTAGACATTTTGCACATGCCTTAATAGAGATTCTGCAAAGTACATGCTACTGTGTTATTAATACATACTATTTTTATTCTATTTGACTGTATACTGTATCTACAGTGATTTGTCTGGCATGGACAAAATGTCTTAAAATCACTGATTGTGCTTTAAATTTTACCCTAAAGCACTCTACTGAAAACATTAAAATCTCATTCTCTAAACATTACTGTAACTTACTGTTAATATACATACAATGTTGTCTAACACAAGTACTTGAATGGCAGTAAGCAACTAGTCTTTGTGTGTGTGTGTGTGTGTATGTGTGTGTGTATGTGTGTGTGAGTGTGTGTGTGTGCTGAAATCCCACTAAGAGGTTCTGCTCTGTACCATAAATCACTTTTCACCCTCTTATCTTTTGTCATTTCTCTGAAGCCCAGATTCGTAAACATACACCCCACAATAAATCTTACATACTGATGGAACAGTCTTCAATTACTTGGTGGTTGATGGAGTGCACTGACGGATGAGTCTAACATCTTTATTTCCAGACTACTATTTGTGATCGGAGACAGAGATCTCTCTGTTATTGTCATAACATCTATATGAGTTATGGCTTCACATATTTATTATTCTACTGTTTGTGCTGCATGTGCACAAACTATCTAATAATTCACTCGATGTCTACATGTGTGCAGAACTGTAAAAAGACTTCAAAGTATTAAGTATATCAAGGGCTACCTAAGTACGTTTAAATGTTACTCAACATATTGTATATTAGTATTATTGATATCTGACAGTAACACCCACTACACACATCCACCTCCCTATCTCCATCTAATAGCAGGGCAGAATAAATCCGGAGATAAGAGTAAGTATCTGATTGACAACTCAGTGAGCACTCTGTCACCCTTTGCTCTTTGCTAGCCAAGTGTTATTGATTCAGCTGTAATTGATTATGGCTTCAGATGGCTTTTCAATGGACTGTGCCATAAGTAAAGGCTGTATGATTAGAAGGCAATGAAAGCTTGGCTGGGCAGAACAGGCAACCGAGATAGTGCGGGATAGATAAAAGAATTATAAAGGCAAGCCAGAATGAGGTCAGAAACCGAGAGTAATGGGCTGTTTGCAGATAATCGTATAGCTGTGTTTGCTTTTCGGGTCCTGCTGCTAGGTCAAAGGATTCACAAGCCCAATCTGATGTGACATCAAATTTAATCTCCTAACACCACAACCTCTTGTTTCTAGAGAATCAGTTTATTGAATGTGCCATAACTGTCTGTCACATTTTCTTTAACCATGTGTTAGATTCCTAATAAAAAGCAACACAACATGACAGTGGACATTACAGTAAGCCGATGTATATTTAATCCAGTTTTGAGTCCTTATAAAGTGCAATAATCATCCAGTTTAGTCATATCAGCTGCTCACATGGTCCAGGTTGTGCCTATTGACTTGCACCAGCGCTGTTTTGTGCTGAATTTGGTCTTCTTCGTTAAACACTGGCTTCCTATAACAATAGCATGTTCTTAGCACTCTTGTCCAGCTGTACTATGATGTTGCCTGAGAGGCAGTTTAAGAAGCTACAGTGGGTGGTTTCACATATCTCGAACCCTTCTGGATTGGAAGTTGCTGTATGAAAAAGGGAAATTTGGATAATGGGGAATGTGTAATGACTAAAATTGGGAGAAAATTGGGAAAATGTGTCAGATCATAAATGTTCCTGTTTATTGCCATTTTGACTAGGTGTTTTTTTTTGTTTTGTTTTTTTTAGAAAATCAGTGGTTGTGTGTATGGACATAGCTGGACACTCAGGCAAACAAACAAACAAAAGGGTAGGCTTTTAGGGCTAATGCTCAAAATGAGAGAAAGGGTAAGGGTGAGACAATTGGCAAACAGGCATAAATTAGACAAGGTTATTGGAATAAAAATAAGCAGACAGAGGTCAAAACACAGAGGCAAATGGGCAGAGAACAAAGTCTTAGAATCATCATGGGACAATGTTCAAGCGAGACTAAGCAAAGTCTATTAGCGTGTCAGGGTTATTAATGAGAGTGTGGGTGATTGTGTAAAGTTGAGTCCAATCTAAAGATTGTGAATGGGGATAGGTGTTTGTTTGGACATCTTGTGCAGGGACACAGCAGAATTTTTTAGAGCCACAGCCCTTCCAGTCTTTGCGGTACTGAATTTGCCCTCAGGAGTGACGAGAGTAAAGGAATCAACCTAATAGAGTATATTAGTCTATCAATGTCTAACAATCAATGTCTAGCTGTGGTGGTGGTGTTTCACTAGGGTGGTTGCTTCATCTAGCAGACCAGGAATGACAGGCTTGAGTAGTGAGACATGGAAGCTTGGGAATAAGTAGTGATGATGTGACAGTTGCAATTTTTGGTTACTTCATTGTTACATTAGATCAGGGGTCTTCAATCTTTTGCGCAAAGAACTTTGAAGCTGCAGGCTTTCATTCAAGCCAAATAGGAGCCACAGTTAATAATTGATTATAGTCCAAGATCAGCTGGATAAACAAGTGGAATCGGGTATGGCTATTTCTTGGTTGAGATGAAAACCTGCAGCCACACCGGCCCTTTGTGGATATGGTTGAAGACCCCTGTATTCGATTATCTTCACTGAGCTGATGTGAAATTATTGGTTGATAATTCACACCTGGTCATTTGGTTCCTGCTCTCCATAAAGTGTCTGGCAGTGAATTCCTTTTGTCGTTAGGCAGCATAAAAGGGTGTGTGCCTCCTCCCATGTTCCTTCACTATTTCAGGGGTCTTAAGTAGTTGTACAGGAATCCTGAAGTGATTAATTGTTTTGACATCTATGAAGTTCCCTGCTGCCCCAGAGTCAATAAGTGCTGTGAAGGAAAAGAAGGTCATATGACAAGGTCACAGGCTAAGAATCACGGAAATTTGGAGTGACCGTGTATGTACATAATTATACTAGAAATAAGAGAAGAACTCAACAGACTGCTAATTGCAATACAGTTAGGAAGCACAGTTATAAAGCTGAAGGTTGCCTTACAATCATGCAAGCTTTGATTACAATTAATGATTTTACATATTTCTCTTTTTTTCCATCTAAGAGTCATCAAATATTAAATGCATGCTTACCTAGTAAAAATTTACTTTCTGGTAACAATTCACTTAAGGATAGAGCTCATAAGGCTACCTGACACCTGGAGTCAAGTGACATACAGTTTTACTGGCATATGGTTGTCTTATATACCTGACATTCACTGAGCTACAGTGTCAGTTTTCTAGACATTTTAATAAAACTCAGCACACCATGTTAGGCTGTATATACTGTATATATGGGTTATGGTTATTACACAACCTTATGTCAACAACAATATGACCCTTAACTTTTAACATAACAATTGACCAATATCATCTAACACCTGTTGGAACATACATTCTAAATGCTCATATAGGTTTATGTCAGCTGTCAGAATTACCCATAAATAAAGTGTTACAAAATTTCTGAAAAGCTAAATAACTGTGTCATGTGTGCTTACTTATTGCCACTGATCCCTAAGGCCACTAAACCAAGTGTTTTGACTGGGTTTAATATTTGGACCATTACAAGTTCACAAGAATTGAGTGTAGAGGAATGCAGTGGAGTGAGGTTACACATGCAGGTATATAAATAGTATCCATTGTATGAAAGTAGTTTGACCAACTGAATTAAAAAAGGATCAGTGATTGGTGCCCTGCAATGGACTGGCTTTCCATCTGGGGTGTATTCAGGTCTTGTGCTCAGATCCCAGCATAGGCTCCGGATCCACCATAACCCTGACCAGGATCAGGATAAAGCAGTTACTGAAGATACATGAATACATTTATAATTAAAACAGAGACCTTATACCATGAGATGCCAGGACCAGGAAAATGACAGTAAGCAGTGAACATTACGCTGATGTCATCCTGTTAGAGGTTCTGGAAGGTCAGTTGAAGTACAGTTACTTTAATTTGAGACTCAAACTGGCCATGGTCTGACAGCTGGTGACCTTTTTTTAAAACTCAAATTCTCTCTCATTTATTATTTTTAATGCATTTTTTCCTCTGCCAATGTTCTTGCCATTTCATATCAGAAGGGTTGCACTCTGCCACCTCAGCTGAAACCTGTTGATTCTCACTCTGATGAGACGGGCCACAGTCATTAGCTGTGGCTTTCATCAGATTATGTCCAATTTCAATCACATCACAAGGCCTGTGTGACCTGTTCATGTCTGCACTGTCAGACCATTCATAGAATAAAATGAGATTGCAAGTGACATCAGAGAGACCTTTCACCCATATGTGTTTATGAGGTCGGAGGTGTCTGAGTAAATGTTGCTTTTTCTGACATTTTTAAAGCAAGCGATGAGAAAATGCTACTCTGATTAGGAGCTGAGTGAGAGACTTGACCTGATCCCTGCCAGCACTCTGATAATTTTTTTGAAATGAGATGTCCCCTGTTGTTCAGTGCATTTGGCATTGTATGGAGACTCTTGTGTCATGTGTGACAGGGTCAAAGATACATCGACAGCAAACAGGAATCTCACAAATCTGGTACATGGAGACAGCTCTTATTTATTCACTGTCTTTCTCTGAAATGGACATAGCTGTCTTTTGTTTTTCCCTAAACCTCGGTGTTGGTGTGCATTCTTACTGTGTTTTTCTCCTGCAGAAATGTGGCCATTGTCGGTGCATTAATTGGCCTAGTCTTGACCTAGTACTTTTAGTCACCTTCAAAACTGTCTGTCATTAAATTGCGAAATTTAAAACAACCTAAAGTCTTCCTTCCATTTGTTTAAATAGAATTATTATGTGTGCCTATCAGTATAAATGGTAATTAGGAGGGTCTGTTACAAATAGCGTTTCAGAATTAGTATAATTTCAACAACAAAAAAATCTAATTTATGATGTTCCTAATTAGATTGTGATATGGAACACTGATTAACAAAAGCTTGTGTAATGAAACAGCTTTTTTCTTTGATCATCATGTGCATGGTGAACTGCAGTGAAATTGAACACTTTTAAACATCACTGCAGTTTCTACAGACTAGTTTCTTCTGGCACAAAATGTGAGAGATAAAAAGAAATTCTAAAAAATATTACTACTTCTACTACTACTACTACTACTACCACCACCACTGCCAACAACAACGACGACGACGACGGTATTTGAGCTTTGATTCCCCCCAAATAACGACAAAGCAGATAAACTTTATATGAAACACTTTCAAGCAATAATTTTGGTGAAATGCGAATAACATATTTAAGACATTAATTCATTCTTGCTTAAACCAATCAGTTAGAATATTATCATTCCAATGTCTCAGCCATTTCTATGACAAAACAACAAGGAACAATTATGAACATTTATTTCAAGATATATTTAACATAGTCTAATGCCTGAGAAAACATCTGTATATATGTCCACATTTCTGTAATCTGTAGCACAATCTGCAATATAATAAGAAACAAAATATCACAATATAACAAACATTTTATTTCATTTTTGTTTTATTGATCTGCAGCTGTAGTTGAAAAACTGCATGAACAATTCCTATAAACTCTCTCACTAGCAAGAGAAATTAAATGCAGAGATTATGACTCAATCAGGATGTAAAACAATATAAGGACAGTTCCATTATCTCTGTTTGGTTTTAGGGTGACGCAGTGGCACAATGTGTCATCGCAGCCTCATAGCTCCAGGGTCTCTGGTCTGATCCTGAGCTTGGGGGAATTGTCAGTGTGAAGTTTCCCATGTTCTCACCATATACTGTACACAAAGGTTTTCTCCGGACTTCCTGGTTTCCTCCAATCTTGCTCGTAGGCAGATTGGTTCTAAATCTCTTAATTACCCCTAGGTGTAAATGAGTCTGTGTGAATATATATGCGCATGGTGCCTTAAAATGGACTAGCATCCCATCCAGGGTGTATTCCCACCTCGCACCCATGGATTCTGGGATAGACTCCGGGTCCACCACGACCCTGACCGGGATGAAGTGGTTCTGAAGAATTAATGAATGGATGATTCCTCATGTTTATTAATTTGTGGTTTATCCTTGTTCATTCTATCTTTCTCCTTGACTGATGTTCCAAAGCTAAACATCAGGACACTGTTTTGTTTGAATATCCCCTGGGATGGAGGGATGGATGATTTTCATGTGATTTCTTCCAGCACTGTTTTTCCTCAAGCTTTTGATGGTAATTCAAAGTGTTCAAGAATTGCTTTTTCCATGGGACTTTTAGCAAGTCACTAAAAGTGTTTTTCTATAAAGTGGACACTTTTAATGTTAGCACCCCATAGAAAAAATATATATACAGTATATACAGCTTTGAAGTGTGTTTTCCCTTAGAGATTTACCTCACACCTTCACACAAGAAAGAAAAAGAAAAACAAAGTGTCACTAGATATAGACAATATCTTTGAGAAACCCCTTTGTCCACATTTTTTCCTAACTATTTTGTGTTCCACAGGAGTGGAAGACCACATGTCATTAAACAAGCCAAGAACAGGATTCTGAGGCTACAGGACTCACTGAAACTGGACACCAGGCAACATTTCTGTCCAGTCTGTGCTCAGATTTTTGTTCTTGGCTTGTTTAATGACATATGGTCTTCTACTGTTAAAGCCGATCCACCTCAACATTTGATGTGTTGTGGATTCTGAGGTGCTTTTCTGCTCACCATGGTTATATAGCCTGGTTATTTGAATTGGAGCCTATATCCTTCCTCTCAGCTCGAACCAGTCCGATCATTCATTCTCCTCTTATCTCTCTCATCGACAAGGACTTTCCACTCACAAAAATGCTGCTCACTGGATGTTTTTTCCCCCACTCCATTCTGTGTAAACTTGTGTGGGTGACAGGAGGAAGTGTACAGTAACTACAATAACTGCTCTTTACAACTTGTAAGCTGAAAAGAATGTCAGAATGCACAACATGCTGTCCCAATTGGCATACTTATACTATCTGCTAAAAGTATGTCCTGTTTTTGTGAAGAAAAAGTACATACTTTTGAGTGTGTATTAAGAGTATGCAAGTGCTAGGACATACTAACACTTCATGAAATGGAAGAGAACGTGGTTCAATTTCAGCTTTTCTTCATTCATTATACTATATAATTTCATTTATCGTTTGCTTGATTTGTTTTTCCACATTTCATTTACACCTCTCTAAAATGCATCCTTGAATTTAGCGAAGCAAGTCATCACAAAACTCCTCCTCCCTCATGCAAGGAGTTGTGGGAAATATTAGCTGAAAAAGTGTCCACAGTTCCACACTTTGAAAATCTACCGGAAATAGTAGACCATCCTTTGAGATACTTATTTCAGCATGCTATGATTTGGGATGTACTAATTCTCATCTTGGATACTATTTAGGATGGATAGTATGCCAGTTGGGACATAGGGGCTGAGTCGGATGAGTGACAACAGCAAAGGATCACATTGGGTTACACTCCTGTCAGGTATCTGAAGTTACAAGCTCACAGAATCTGGACAGTTGAGGATTTGTCTGGTCTTGATGAATCTTGATTTCTGCTGCAACATGGAGATGGTTGGGTCAGAATTTGGCATCAGTAGCATGTATCCATGAACCCAATCAAAACAGCCTCAGCCTTTCAGTGTTTTTAATGCTAGGAGGTATTGAAGAGGACATGTTGTATGCGTCTATAGTATCTATAGCATAAAATAGCTGACTGGCAAATATTCACACATAAATATACCATTTAAAAAAAAAAGACTCACAACCATTTATTCCTTTATTATTATTTTTCTTTATACATGCTGTACATGTACATTATGTGCAGCTTCAGCAGCATAAAAAGGCCAATTTCCAAAGACATGACAGAAAATGTATGAGCATTCAGACTTTAATCAACAATGCTATAAAATCAAAAAAAAAAAAGCTTGACTGTGTGTGTGTGTGTGTGTGCGTGTCCAATTGTGCATCTCTATGCTTCTGTTAATAGGAGTTGAAGTACTGGCTTATTCTCTGGCTCTAAAAGCACATCAAACACAGTCAGCACACACTCTCCTAATTGAACACAAGCAGCTGTGAGTTGTTGATGGGGCAGTGTATGCGTCACGGGAACTCTGGGCACGACTCTCGCCACTCCTCAAATGTCAGCTTTCTTCTCCTGATCCTCTCCTCACTGAGTATAAAAGTCAACACCCTGCCATCCTTCTCCGTGCATTCTTCTGGGGGTTGTTATGTGTATAAAAGTAAATGGAAGTCTGTTTGATCTGACAGGCCTGAATTTAATTGACTGGGTTAGGGCTGAGGAGGCTAGATGGAGGAAGAAGGATGTGGACATAAAAACTGGATGTCCATCACTCTCACTCAATTTACCCTCTCAGCTGGGCTTTGAACTGGACTCCACGATTAGCTGGATGCCAAAATGGCATTCAGAAACAGACAAAAGATTTATTTTGGGGCAAATCTAGTGGGGAAATATCGGATAGTTTTGTCTGCTCCAAAGCCCAAACTGATGTGTGATCTACAATGATTGTGTTTCTAGGTCTTGCTTTCAAATATAAAAGTAGCATTGTACAATTTTGCATTTCCTACAGAGTCAAAATGTCTCTGAGAGGAGTGGACACTCCCTTATATGTTACATGGAAGAAAAACAAGCTAAAGTGAATGTGGTTCATCCCCCTGAGCCTCTAATCTGAGGTACAGAAGTGAGCACAGAGCTTGCCACACTTGGTTGCAGTATTTTTAGCCATCCAACACGGTATGTGTGTTTGTGTGTGCATGAGTAGCAGAGTGGCACACTTAAGCCTGTGTTCCTGCAGGCTGTCAGAGTTATGGGGTTGTGGCATGGAGTGCTGTCTCCTGCGGAGAACACCCCTAGAGAGAGTGGCATCCTCTCAGCATTTTTTTTTATTTTATTTATTTATTTTTTTTTTAGACCTTTCTTGTGCAAGCTCTCTTCAAGTCATTACAGCAGATGGATAGAAACACCTAAAATAATTTTTTCCCAGATTAAAAATAAGTCCTCCAAGACATCCTTCGGATTGCTTCTCAGTTTCCTCTGATCTCTGTATTTAATCTTGCCATCTCTCAAATCTGTCAACTTCATTGTGCAGGAGCTAATATTTTTAGAACATTTATGCGCACAATTTTCTGCATGGATTCTCTTTCATCAGTCATGTTTCATCACCCACCCTATGCCCCGGTGTTTTCATCCCTATCTGTAGGTCCGTGAATTGATAGCTGCATCTGATCCTATGCTGGACAGTCTCAGGTTTTAGGTCTTTTAGGTGGTGCATTCTTCTCTCTCTCTTTCTCTCTCTCTCTCTCTTTCTCTCTCTCTCTTTCTATGTCATGTACTGGTTGGTGCAAGTTCTCAAATTATATTAAGGGTATAATACTTTACCTATTCAAGTAATAGTACATACAGCGTAGTCTAGAATCACCAAAATCACCCTTCATGAAAAATGAGCAAAACTTAATATGTAAAATGAATAACAGGTGCAAAAACAGTAGGCGAGAAATACCCGGATGGTGTACTGCTTTCGGCAAGATTTTGCAGTATGCAACCAATGGACACGCAAGTCAAAAATCCCATAATGCAATGGGACTGGTGCAGATGAACCCAGAATAAAAAATGGCGCAGGACAGGACAGGTTAAGTATTAAACCTTGGTTAAACAGGACTTGACTACCTGAATAAATTGTTAACTTGTTGAAGGTTTAAACAAGAAAACAGTTGTCAAAGCTTTTGAAACCTTTGTCCTTTTCTGTGATCTCCATCATGCCTTAGCCGGCCAACCTAATGGTAACGAATTGACCTCAGCCTGTTAACACTGTCCACATTACATTACTAATTCAATTAACTTTCCTGATGTGCATTTTGCTGTTAGTGCGGTTGCTTTAATCTGGTGGCCCCTTTAAGATTTTTGTGTTTACGATGATGTCGAAGGTCACATGACAATGCCAACATGGCGGATGTAGTATATCCGGAATTGTATTCATATTACACACACACACACACACACACTGATTTGTACGTACTCTTCCATCGGCCGCGCTGTAGGTACTGTCTCAGTGCGCGATTTTGGACGCAGCCTATATCTGAAGGATACATGCTAGTCTATAAAGCATTACTCGAGGATTTATACAGTATTAGGCCTGTCAAAACCTGTGAAATTACATACAAACAATTTATATATGTATATTGCATATTTTATCTATTTGTATATTTATGAATATTGCTTTGTGTTTACATGAAAGAGAGAAGAATAATCAACTACCAGTATGGGCTGATTGTTTATTTACATTTATACATTTGGCTGATGCTTTAATCCAAGCAACTTCAAATGAGACAGGACACAGTTGAGCTATTACAGGTTAAGGGACTTGCTCAAGGTTTTTTCAACCCACAGCTGTCTCATCTGTATTCCAAAGCCTTTAACCAATGCTGTCACTGGTCCACTATTGCAGACTGTTGTACAGATAATTTATTTTAATCAAATATTTGAAGTTATTAGTTTGTCTCTATTTCACATTCATGACATACTGAGTAATCATCTATGAAGTGTCTACCTTATAACTTACCATATAACCATTTGGGAAGTGTCTTTACTCGATCTCTTATAGGAGTATGAAATGGAATGCTCTTCAGCTAAAGTGCTAATAGTCAATTTGCAAAGCTATTTGAAACACAATTCCAATGAAACCTCGCTTATTTATAAAATCCATATGGCTGCCAGACGAATGATTTTATTGCCCTTAAAAGTGGTAATTACATTTTCATTTATAATAGCAAGACTCTATGTGTAACTTCTACAACTTCCTCAAATATGCACCACACCACTATTCCAGGAAACGTTGGAAAACACTGGGGGGGGAACCCAGAGGTAGAAGTAAAAGCACAGTCCACATGGTTCCACATCACTTGAGTACATAATTGAGTACAATTTTTTTTTTTTTTAAATTACTGTGATCTGGACAAGGCACTTACTAAGGATGCTGTAAATGCTTCACTCAGCACCGCAAATTCATGTTTATTTTGTGTCACAAATGTGAGATTTTCTGGCATTCCTTCTAAAAAAAAAAAAAAACAACAGAAGAAGCGCAAAAAAAAAGGAAATTGAATATCGTTCCTCCTTTTCACATGTGTATTTGTATCTTTGTATCCATTCATCTGAATTATGTATTCGTATCTGGTTATATCCCTACTGCTCATGTATTTTTTTTTATATCCATTAGGTATTAGGTAGCAATGATGTGTCTCTTATAAAATCAGGAGGATTTGGCATTTCCTCTCCACAGAGGTCACTCAGGTGCTTGTTCAGTCCTTTCAATCATTTCATTTAGACTACTGCAACTTGTCCCTGGCATGTCTTCCCATACGTACAATCTGACCCCTGCAACTGATCCAGAATGAAGCAGCATGACTTGTTTTCAATCTTCCCAAGTGCTCCAACATCACTCCACTGCTGAGTTCCTTCACTAGCTCCCTGTAGCAGCTCACAGATTTAAAACGTTGCTGTTTGTCCACAAAGCCAAAAAAATATTAATGCAGCAGCAACTATGCCCCCCAAACATTAATACCCCTCCTCCCTTTCCCCGAAATGGAGTGATGAAACAGCTCTTTCTTCCCATCAACCAAGTAATGGAGCTTAAGTGACTCACCTGAGCGTGGCTACACCTTGTGCTTGATAAGGCTGTCCATGGACATGAAGATGGATTGATAAATGAGGACATTAACTTGGGCCACTGTTCAAAAATCCTGTTTGTATTTCAGTATGTTCTTGCAAATTACAAAAACTATTTATTGCATTTTAGATTTTTTTTTTTTTTTAAATCTAAACCCCCTTGAACAAATTCTACTATAATTGATTGAC
Source organism: Stegophilus panzeri (assembly GCA_024331685.1). Lineage (NCBI taxonomy): Eukaryota > Metazoa > Chordata > Actinopteri > Siluriformes > Trichomycteridae > Stegophilus > Stegophilus panzeri. The sequence continues at coordinate 14,466,925 of JANDJT010000071.1, forward strand.
TCATAAAATTTAATTTGTATCATAAAAGCTGATTTTAATAACATCATGATCTAGTGTTTGACAGTTTTTCACTTTGAACATTTTGACTTGATCTACTGTTAACATTGTGATTGCTGGAGTTAACATAATGAGTGTTTGTATTTGAAAACTGATCCGTAGACAGAAAACAGTTTAAATGACACGCTGTGACATATTTATATTATGTTGATTTTTCGGATGGATTTTTATCCTGAGGAAATAATAGACAGCAGGAGCACAAAAGCAAAAAAAAAAAAAAAAAAAAGAAAAGAAAAGAAAAAAATGGCCTCCATCAGGATGTTTTGTAAACTCCTGCTTGTTCTGCTGCTGGTTTGACATGCTGTAATTTTGTACACTGAGGACATTTATTTCATGTGAGTGCTTGATCTGCTGTGAAAATAAAAGATATCGCCATCAACAATGTAGGCTTCGGCTTTATTTCCCCCAGATGAATTCAGCTATTAGGAGTGATTTATTCACCACCTATTATTTGAAGAGCCCTAATTTTTCTGATTGACATTTGCTTTGTGATAGAGCAAAAGTGTCAGCTAGTGTGTGAGTGGCTGCATGGATGAGGGCCAGACGTGCTCTATTTGAGTTATTCACCCCAGTTTGCTTTCAGTAAACACTGTCAGCTAGCTTTCAGGCTGGAGATACCTGGGGTTCAGATATGTCAGGTGTTTGTGTTACAAAGAGATGTGCAGATGTGTATGAGAGAGAGAATAATGAGAATCAGAATGATTTTTTTAAACTTAAAAATTGCAATTTAACTCTTTGATGACAGTTATCACTGGTGATAAGATGCATTTTGTAAATTCTATAAGGAATAAAATATGACATGGTGTGCTGTTAAGAAAACAACAATGATAAATAATAATCAAATAGTAATCAAAGTTGATTATTTTACTATAATCTCATCCCAGAGAGTGGCGCAAGTTTAGCTCTCTTGGCTCTCAGCCATGGAAAGATGTGGGATTGTCAGAATCCAAACTCCCAATAATAGGACGAGCACTTTTCTGTTGTGCCACTCATGAGCAGACATCATATTGTTGAACTTTTTACAGTTCAATTTAAGTTATTTTCCTTTTTCCTGAAGACCCTCCTTGTAAGAAAACTTACTGATCATTACAAAGAGGTGACATCCTTCTGCAAATGTTAAATAAACATCTCCTCTTGTGTATAAAACATCAACAATGATACATTTTTTTCTTTGTTAGAAAAAAAGTAATAAATGGATTATGTTATTTTTGATGTGGAGCATCAGCCATGTGTAAGTTGTTTACTATAGAAACAATACCATGTTAGAACGAATGTGTCATATAAATCACGTAATAAAGGTTAGGATGGATGCAAGTGTTGGTAAGGCAGTTTAATGAGAAGACTGCTTTTGACAAATCCAAAACGTGAATCAATAGCGTGGTCAAAACAGGCAAAAGGTCAGGCGATCGGCTAATGGGCATAAACTAGGCTAAACAAGTATCGAATAACAAGGACGAGAACACGATCAAATCTATGGCACAGAAACGAGGAACAAAGGCTTGGTATTAGGAAACACTCACGTAATACTTCGCGCCAAACAATGAGACACGAGGGGTTTAAATACTAAACATAAATCAGGGGTGAAACACAAAACAGCTGAGAACAATAACGGCATACAGGAAACAACCAGTGACAATACAGGAGTGGAGACAGGACATAAACCATAACAAAACACACGTCAAAAAAAAAACCAAAGTCAATGTCACTGAAAACCTGGAAGTATGCGCTACAGCGCTAGCGTGAGGGGAAATCGTGACAGAATGCATTAATGCAAATCTGTGATTTGAACAACAGCCGGCACTACTTTCAGAATCCTGCTTATATAGAAAATTATAGAAAATTAATCATCACTTTCTGACCAATCAGAATAGAATCCTATAGCACTTATTTCTCAGTCGTATCTCGTAGAAACAAGTGGAAAGTTTTGTCGCAAGTGCAGATTCCAAACTATCAATCAGTCTGTTTGTGTTTATAATTCGACAGGGACATTTTGCTATTAAATGAATGTGGTGGAAAATATACAGTTGCATGCGTGTTATATTTTTATAGTTGGAAACTGTAAAAACAAAAACAAATGATTTTCATTTGGTTATTGATAGTAAGGTTAGATTTATTTGTAGGCATAGTACCATTTCCCTACAGCTATAGTAATACAGAAGTCAGTGTAACACTTTACACTTTACAGAATAATCATGCACTAATATCTGAATTAATACTTACTTAAATATGAACTAATGATGAGTTAAGGCATAACTCCATAACTACGGTGTGTCCTGAATTCATGCGTGAATAACGACCACCTTAAGTACATTAGTACATGTTTGCTAGTTAATGTATTAATTAACACTTAGCGGTTAACTAAATTGTAATTTATAATATGGCATCCTTTTGTAACTCATTTTTAATAATGCCTAATGACGAGATTATGTTGTAGTGCAGAGAGAGATCGCTACAGCCTGTTCTGTCTGTTATGTCTGTGGGTTTATAAACTGTATATGGAAAGGTTGCTGCTGCAGGCAGGAAAGCAGGAAGGAGGAACTGAGACTAAAAATGGAGGGACAGAGTGAAGAACAGTGAGTGAAATTGAAGGGCGAGATTGAACTTGGCCTTAGAAGAGCTGCGGATTCCTACAGTGAGAAAGAGTGAGGAGGCAGAGAGAGAGGTACTCCATGTGTGTCTGCCTCTTTTGTTGTAGAAGATGAAACTTTATGCAACGCTGCAATCTAGAAAGAGCTGCAAGGGGGGTAGCATGCCGCTCCACAGGGAGAGAGAGGAGCAGTGATGAGGCGAGAGGATAACACCTCTAAGAGTGCTTGTGTGGATGGATCAGGTCATATGCTAATAAAAACACTGCTGTATTCCCACTGGGTTTTCGAGTGAGTTTAGTGATGAGGGAGCAGTGAGTGACAGCTGATAAAATAAGCTCAGACATTTGGTAGTTCAGACTATATATGCATGACTACATAAATCCATATGTGAATGTTTATGTGGAGACCAAATGGTTCTACATGTAAGTGATAACATACTTACATTGCACTGGAACAGAACAGTTAAACCTACACTTAAAAGTAATATTTTTCAAAAAGTTACTCAAGTAAATGTAATCTCTGCTTGTAAAAAGGAATCTAAGCAGGTCACTTTCCCCACTTCCCATGCACAAACCAATGCATGGAGCCCTGATCAACCTAGCACGTGTAAAATAAATTGCATATGTTAATACACTACAAGTCCATTATCAGAGGTGGGGAGTAACGCGTTACATTTACTTCATTACATTTACTTGAGTAACTTTAAAAAAAAAAAAAAAAAAAAATACTTTTAAGAATAGGTTTAACTGGCCATACTTATACTCTCATTCAAGTTCATTTTTAATCACAGAAATGTACTTTTACTTTGCTACATGAATATTTGTAGTTTTAATAATTAGTTTATTTCACGTATAATGAGGTTGTGAATCTCACGATACGCTGCAGTGGTCTGAAAGCAGACACAACAACAGCTCACTTTTTTAGTGGCTCAGTCCTGGAGAGAAGGAAGATGCGAGCGTGTTGAGGGAGGCAGGACACACACACACACACACACACACACACAACACCACTCACTCTCTCTCTACACACACTTTCTCTTCTGTTCTGTTCCCTAGTATGTTCTTTTGTTCTCTGTTGTCTAGTTTAAATGCAGATACTGACAGGTTTGTGTTGTTAACATGTTGTTTTTTTGGAGTGTGAGTGAGATTTTGTGTTGAAAATGACAGGGTCTGTGTTGTTGTACCCATCACAGGACTGGGATCTGCTGCTTCATCTTGAACCCAGGTTTTAAATCATATAAACACAACAGACAGACTTTCAGGGAGAAAGGAGAGTTCTCCATGTAGTCTGAGATTAATTGTTTTCCCTTCATTTTAATCAGATCCGAAATAACTAGTAACTTACTGCTTGAGTAGTTTTCTAATTGGAAACTTTATTACTCTTACTCAAGTAATTATTAACATTATTACTTTTACTGTTACTTGAGTAATTATTTTTGTAATTAGTTTACTTGTACTATGCACCTCTGTCCATTATAAGTTGTTTAGTAGTCTCAGTCATACGCAGATGGCAGTCTTATCTTAGGTGACTGGCTTATTTCTTGCTTTTCACCTTGCAAACTCATCCAGCAAACTGTCAAAGCTCTGACTCAATGGCCAGCAGTGACCTCATATTGCGTCTTCTTTGGTCCATTTATTTTGGAGTTCATTTTTAATCAAATCCATTAAGGAAAAAGAACGGAACATTTTCTGACTTCTCTTCTTTTTAAGTTTTCTTTTCGTTGACACATTTAGTGTGGGTTTAAGGTTATGACTTTGTTTTTATCCGCTTATCTAACGGGAGTTAAAAATAGTTATGATCAAGTTCATCTCTTACTTTAAAGTCACATGTGAATAATCACATTATTTATACATGTGGCTGGTAGATACTTCATTTATTTGATACTACATATTTTCACATGTGGTTTTTCCAATTACGATTAAGTTATTTTCATATGTTAATTGTTGGGGACATGGTGGCTTAGTGGTTAACACGTTTGCTATGCACCTCCAGTGTTGGGGGTTTGAATCCTTCCTCTGCCTTGTATGCGTGGAGTTTGCATGTTCTCCCCGTGCTTCAGGGTTTTCCTCCAGGTACTCCGGTTTCCTCCCCCTGTCCAAAGGCATGCGTTGTAGGCTGATTGGCATTTCCAAATTGTCTGTAGTGTGTGAATGTGCCCTGCGATGGGTTGGCACCCCATCCAGGATGTCCCCTGCCTTGTGCTTCAGTTTCCCTGTGACTCTGTGTAGGATATGTGTATGGAAAATAGATAGATGGATGTTAATTGTTCCCATGATCACATACTACTCACATGATGCTTACTTGAGTTCGCATGTGCAGTTTCAGTGCCTGAATGTTCAAATGCATTTTCCCATGCTTTTCACATGTGAGCACATATTATACATATACATGTGAAATGTATATTATTTGTCCATAAGGAATAACAATCTGTATGATTCCATTTATGTAGAAAATTTGCAAGGATTAGGTATAGAGGCAAGATTATTTATGACTTCATTTGCATGAAATTGATCTAATATATCCAACCTCATAGCCCTTGCTTGTTTGAACGTGCACAGATTTCTACCCAAGTTCATGTCTGCCAATTCTAACCAGGTCTAAATATGAATCTAAGAATAAAACACTAAAACAAACCCTGGATCCAGCACCTGCATGCCTTAACCTCGCCATGATTCTCAGTATGTCCTGAAACTCCAGTTTAATTGCTTGGTGAGTTTAAGGTTGTTTGCTATACATGGGAGAATCCTCTGTGAGGCTTAGCTTTTCTGCGGTTGTCTGTACACGTTCTAGAGGTTAAAATATCATTTTTCAGATTCAGCTGTTGGTGAAATAAATTATGAGCTCATGAAATGTAATTACAGAATGCCATTAATACTGTCAGGAAAAGACAACATTTGTCACGATTTCAAGGTAGAGATGGATGCAAATGCAGAATTACTAAGGTTTAATAAAGAACACAAAATACAAAAAAAACACTATGACCTTGAGGCAAAACACTATGGCAAAACTAAACATAAACTAGAAACTTAAACACAGCAACAAAAACAATGCCAAAGAAAGCCAAACATAAGACAAAGAATGTAGTGCAAACTGTGGCTATATACACGAGTGCTCGTTAACAGGAACGTGATTCAGGTACAGGTGGTCATGTGACTGTGATGCAGTGGCTGCTGGGAACTGTAGTTCTGAGTTCCTTCTCTGATTTACATGACAACATTACTGCAAGTTTAAATTTAAGACTTTTGTGCCAGTATAAGTGTAATTTCCTGGTTACCTCCAGTTCTAATTTGGGTGGGTGCAAAACTATTTTTTCCTGTGCGCGCTCAGCTGCTATTTTGTGATCGGAAGTAAACACGCCTGCACTGATGTGGGTGGAGTGTGGCAACAGGTGGTGAGACATTTCTGCCAGAAGAGTGTGATATTCAATCCATAAATGCTCTTCTTACCACCTGCAGAGTCTAAAAATAAATAGCTGGAATGCCACAGTTGTGTCTACTGTGAATCACGCAATTGTTCATCAATTTTAATGAAACAACAAAAGTAATTATACAGCTCAGTTGAATTCTTGAATCTGATTAGTCAGAAGGTGTTGATTAATTACTGGGAATTTTTAATCACAGGTTTACATTAATGCACACATTCTAATATGTTGTTGGTTCTATAATAACAACTCATACACAGGGACGGCAGACACTCAATGTAATCTAAGGCTAATAATAAGCAGTGAAGTTTTCTGTAAGGAGATGTTTATTTAACATCTATGGAAGGAGTCTTGATTAACAGTCAGGTCAGTAAGCTTTGCACTACACAAGAGTCTTCAGGACAGAGGAGTTTGTACTTTCTAGTTTCTTGGTAAGCTGACAGGTGTGTTTTGTTTTGTTTTATTCATTTAAAAAAAGAGAGAAATAAAAACAGGATGGTGAAGGAAAGATATTTATTACTGCTATAATATAAATTATTGTAGGAACTAACTTGTTTCATTACATGGAATCACATGGAACTATAAACAAATAAAATGTATGCTTAATTTATGATTAATAAATATAAAATTTCACTTGTTGGCAAATTGTTGTTGTATAAGAGGAAAACACTTGGGATATGTTGTTAGTAAAAAAAAAATAAATGGGCCCCATTACAGCACATTAGTTATTTTCCTGTCACTGCACATCCTGTCATGATTTCTTTCTCACATAAATATGAGACACACATCATTTTGTCCATATTCATCATTGGCCATTTGTCCATTTTCACATTTATGCCTTTGGATCTTGGTATTCGCTTGGAGAAATTGGCATCATGGTTTGAAATGTGTATGGTGTCAGTGGCAGGGTGTGTGTGATTAGTCAGAGGAGAGATAGTGCAGTGTGTGTGTCATTAGGCGTGCTGCTCAGGGGCTTGTCTCAGCTTGGGATTTGTGCAGGACTGATGGGGCTATGGGACATGCTGCTAGAGGCTCGCGCTCCCTGGGCTCCATTCGCACAAATCGATCTGTTCTGTTAATTGCAGTCATTGATCAGCTGTAGGCCTGACAGAGAAGCCTTCAGTGGGACTGAGCTCTGTGAGGGAGAGCAGCAGGAGAGGCCACTGTATTTAACAAAACTGTAATAAACTTCCAATGGAAATCACCGAATGGCCAATGGAAACATCACAAGGCATGTTCCCACAGCAGGGGTTTCTCTTATGCAGGCAGCCTCAGTCATAACTCTCTGAAAAATACAAGCAGGCTGCTAATAAACTATGTCAAATAAAAGTCAAGGGATTTGCGAGAAATGTTCGTTTTCTGTATGGCAGTACTGTAATTCAGTCTTTTACTTCAGGAACTAAAGATTACAGACTTCCATGGTCAGCCAAGGCAGAGGGTGGAGAAGAGTGATATAACCTTATCCTACTGTTTTATATTCAGACGCCTCGACTGGAGGGAGTGAGGTGTTGTGAGAGGACTGATAGGATTTTCAGGCTAAATAAATAAACTGAATAAAAAGCACTGCAGAGAGACTGAAGGGCTTCTATAGAGGGATGCGATATTAGTTTGTGATTGATTGGGGAGTGAGGGACTTGGGGAAGAGGCAAGAGAATGTGGGAGGGGGGCGCGGTTGCTTTAGAGCCAGGTGCTTTGGTGTTTGTGATTTATTCTTTTCGCTGTTAATTATCATGTTCTCCTCATTTGCTCTCTCTTTCTTTCTCTCTCTCTCTCTCACTTTCTTTTTTTCTCTCTCCCTGTCTCTCTCTCATTCTTGCGTGCTTGCCTTTTTAATTTTCTAAGTGCATGCTTTTTAATTAAGCATCACACTCACACAGCAGTGAAAAGAAGTAACACCCATGTATACTCAGTTCTTCCTCAGACTTCTTGATAAGCTGTCTCATTAGTTGAACTACAAATTATGGATTTTTTTATGAGCATTATTATTAATCGTCACATTGCAGGGTGGAAGTAAAATCACAAATTTGCATTTTCTGTTGGTTAGTATCATCTGGTTTCTCATCATTACCAGTTCTGTTTTCCACCAGTTCATGGACCCTTGTGTGCCCCATGGTACCTACTCCACCTTTTCCCACCTCCCACCATCTGTTCTCAGTCTGCTCTTTTACTCTCTCCTTCTCCCTGAAGCCCAACTTTATCTCTTTCACCCCTCCACCCTCTACAAGCTTGTTAATGCCATGCATTTCCTAATTCTTTGTTCACACATTTCAGTTGAGGGTATATGTAGCAGCTGTAAGGCAACGTCTCCCTTACGAGTAAATTCCACTAACACACTGATGTGGGAGCAGATTTCTTGCTAGAGCTGCTTTTTTTTTTTTCCCCCCAGAACCTGACAGCATTGACATGATTGCAGTTTAGCCTAGAGCTTTTAGCAGCATTAACAGTGTGTGCCTCTCACATCTCAGCACAAACAGCTTTGAATGTTTTCATACAAGTCGACAAATTATTGTTCTTGTTCCCTTCTGTCTAATTAGCAAGACAGTAGATCTGTGTTTTGTGTTGGTGGGTGCAGATATTCTTAGTAGACGATTCCCCAGGTCCCATCAAAAGACTTCCCTTAAATTGCTCTTAAATGAAAAATTACTATGTTTATGTTATTTCAATCTAAACATACAAAGCTGGATTTATGATGGAAATCATGTGTGGGAAGAAAAGAAGGGCCCTGTTTTCGCGGTCATAATAGAAACACAAAAATAAAACACAACATTAAAATTATTTTAGGTGACACATATTTTTGCCACCTCACAGCTCCAAAATCACTGGTTCAATCCTGAGCTTGGGTTAGTGTCAAACTAGAGTTGGTATGGTCTCACGGTGTCCATGTGGGTTTCCTCTTGGTTCTCCATTTTTCCTCACACCTAACCAAAAACATGTCAGTAGGTGCATTGACTATACTTAGTTTCCCCTAGGTGTGAATGAGTGTGTGAATATGTGTGTGCATGGTTTCCTGTGATGGACCATTCAGGGTTTATTCCAACATCAGAGCCAGTCACACTGACCAGGATAAAGTGGTTACTGGAGATAAATGAATTATAGCAATCAATGAATGAACTAAATTTATGACCTATTTGTAAATTCACTTGCTGTTCATTTTGGAGCAGTGGCTAATATAAGTGGCAACAGATATGTTTTCTGTCTTCTCGTATGCTCTTGTTGGTGTACAGTTACATAACGAATGTGCTAGAACACAGAGTTTATATCAGTTTATTCCTCTTCTCCATGATGGCAATACATTTGGCAAGTGGTATTTATTAGTCTTATAAGTCTATTATTTAAATTATGTTCAATGTGTAATGACATCACTGCTTTATTTCTTTCCACAGTTAATTTAATTCACTTAGTAAGTTGGTAATTATTTATATTGTTAAATTATTATTTAAACTGTATTGTAAGAAAAGTGGCAGAACATTGGGGGGAGCAAATGTGAAAGAAAAAAAACCCAGTCTTATACCCAACCAAATTAGCACCATATTGTCATTAGGTTACACAAAGATAGAGGCCAAAGCCCCATATACAGTGGTTTCTTATGTAACTGCAACATCCAACATTGATTCATAAGTAATGCTGTATCCGTTCTCTGCCATGCGGAAAACTAGCTTTCCCCACATTATTGTAGGAAAAAATTATAGTTTAGCTCAGGATCAATTCCCATCATAGTGGGAAGGAGATGAGAAATGAGAGCAGAAAATAGTGTAAAGCTCTGTTAATAATTGTAATGACCGTCTCAAATATGGTGCTTATAAGTTTTGGAGACACACACACATGCACACACAGAGTTTTGTGGTTGGTGGTGATATTGATGTCCATGTATTTGTGTGTGCGTATTTGTGTGTGTGTGTGTGTGTGTATTTGTGTGTGTGTGTGTGTGTGTATTTGTTTGTGTGTGTGTGTGTGTGTGTGTGTGTGTATTTGTGTGTGTGTGTGTGTTTCTGTGTGTAAGAGAGGGACTCACTAGGCTACACAGATACCTGGATTATTCCTCTGATATAATAGGCAGCGACTGATCTGGAAACACTGCAAAGAAGAGCATCGTCTGACTGAAAAAATCTTGCTGACAGGAGAGAGGTGGAAGCATTTCTTTACTTTGTCAGTGCCTTGCTTTCTGAATACTAAAAAAGAAATGGCGACACATGTCTTAAAATAAGAAGATATAGATTTTAATATCTTTATAAACATTTTTTGTATTATCTTCTGAGAACAACTTGTTAAACCATCGAATAACTAGGATGGTGTGGTGCAGGAGAGAGAGACAGAGAGAAAGAGAGACAGAGAGAGAGAGAGACAGTGAGAGAGAGAGAGACAGACAGAGAGACAGAGAGAGAGGACATGGTGGAGGAGGATTGTGCAGTTTCTTTGAAAATGGAATCTAAAGCATGTAAGAACCAAATAAAAAATGAGAAAGCAAAAAATGTGAAGAAATGTACTTCTCTGCTTGAGAAGTAAAAAACCCTGTTGTCATCATAAATGTCATTCATTCATGGTTTTTATCGTGGTACCAATATGATCTTAGTCACAAGTCCATCTACTGGCTGACGAAACTGTTTACAGTTCATTATATTTTACAAAGAATTTCTCAGTAGTGGAGGCACAATTCTCCAGCCATTCCCTGGACTTGTAACTGGAGATTGAACATCCATCCACACTTTTCCCTCTATCCAGCGCAGACAAATTGTCTTTCTCCTGGATCCCAGTTTTTTTGTCCTATGGCTCCAAAAGGGCTTTTTTTTTTGGCCATGGTATGTTGAAAATCACTATTATACATCACACCGAGTTATTTAAAGGAATCTTTTCCCGTATCTTCTTAGTATTGTTGAATTGTTGATTTCACAGCCTTTTAAGGGTGAAAAGTGTCCATTTTAATAGGCAGTTCAGACAGAGGGATGTTAGCAAAAAACGGTCATCCCAATTTGACCTTTGTCCTCTCAGGGCACTTCCTGTTTCTGTGCCCCATTAGCAGGTCATCTCTAGTTCCCAGCTCAGCCAAATCAAACAAACACAGAAGACAAGAAACAAATACAACTCTTTAGATTTTCAGAGCTTTATATCCTAGACACACACATACACACACGCACACACACACACACACACACACACACACACACTGTTTTTGAAGCAAATGTACCCTGTTTGCTTCGTTAAACATTAATAGCAGCTTGTTATAATAGGCTCCATAATGTGCAGTTGCAAAATAATCCAAACAAACTGTGCAAATAATGACAATACTTGAAGCAATGTTTGTAGCAAAATAAAATATGAGGAATGTATATCCACTAATATTGGCACCCTTGGTAAATATGAGCAAAGAAGGCTGGGGAAAATTGTCTTTATTGGTTAACCTTTTGATCTTTTGTTAAAAAAAATCATAAAAATACTCTGCTCTCATGGATATTAAACAATTGCAAACAAAACACAGGTTTATAATA
>JANDJT010000071.1:14485502-14503995 GCA_024331685.1 Stegophilus panzeri
GCCAAACATGTCTGCTGTTACTGTGGCCAAACAACTATATCTTTGATTCGTCTGTCCAGAGCACATTATTCCAAAAGCCCTGGTCTTTGCCTATATGCTCACTGGCAAACTGTAGTCTTTCAAAGGCTTTTTCCTGATTTTAGAAGCATGTACTTTGACACCAAAAGTTGCAAGACTTACTAGCAGATCCTGTGATGGAATTCTGGGGTACTTTGAGACTTCTTTTTGCATCAGAAGGTCTGCTCTTGGGCTGAATTTGCTGGGACGGCCAGTCCTGGACAAGTTGGCAGTCATTTGAAATCTGCACCACTTATAGGTTATTTTCCTTACAGTGGAATGATGTATTTCAAATAATTTGATAAAAATCTTTTTAAATCCCTTGCCAGACTCATAGGCATCCACAACCTTTTTTCTGAAGGCCTTATAGAACTCCTTAGATCTTGGCATGTTGACACCACACACCTCAATAACAAAGTGAACACCAGACACTAGATATGAGAGGGGTAAAAATAAGACAGATTCCACCTGCACTCCCTAAACAGGTTCTAATCGCTGGAACCCAATCCTGAACACCTGCTTCTAATTTTATGGATTTGAAGGTGTGATAAATGTATGAGGTGTACTTACTTTTTTCATGTTACTGATCTGTTTTTTATGTTATTATATTAAATTACTACAAAATGTCAATTTTATATGTCATTTCAAATTGTCATTTGATAGTGTGCATCACCTTTATTAATAGGCACTGTTTCAAAGAGGATCAAATATTTGCTTGCCCAAACATGTAAAAAAAAAAAAAATAATAATAATAAAAAAATAATAATAATAATAATTCCATGGGGTGTACTTATTTTTTCTCAGGACTATATTGTATAAGGAAATAAACACTGCAGAGTAGGTCATATATTTTCTAATACAATAGTAGTCTACGCATTGGAAAGATATATGCACTCAGTTTAAATGTAAAGGTTCCAAAGTTTTCACATCCTTATACTGGGAGTCAAATATAGTTTTTTTATTTTGTTTTTTTTTTCTCGATGTGTCACACATACACAACACTTCTTGGTGTCGCTTCTCTCTCCCCACTATTAATATGATCACCATGAAAATCATAGACAGACAATAGAAATAAAAAAAAAAAAAAGAAGAGGTTTAATACAGTCCCTGACACTGTAGTGCATCAGTGAGAATGGAATGTGTCAGATATGATTATTAAATTGGTAAGAGATAGAAGTCTTTTTTATCTGAGTTGGATAGTCACTCTTTATCCGGGCTAAATCTGATCCAAACTGCAAGAGAGAAATTTGAGGATGTCTAATTCAATTAAATTCACACATGTAGCAAAAATAAATGCTGAGAAGCTGAGAAATAAGGAGATTATTGTGCCCAGAAAATTACAAAAGCTGAACCTCATGAACAAAAACACATTATTATCTAGTAATAGAAACACATCCACAAAAGCCTAGTTTAGAGTGGAGATATTAAACTGGGATGTAAGATTGCTAATCCAAGAGGATGTGTACACTACAGAAGCATTAAGAGGATGAAAAATATTTTTTTGCAAAGCTGTTCTAAATCTGAGCTGGGTGCCATAGCTTTGCCTGTCTATTAGCCTTGTAACCCCAAAGCTTAACTCCCCATGTTATCCTGGGGAAACCCTTATAGGTTCTATGTAGAACCATACAAAAGAGTGTTTCGCTATCAGAAAGGTTTATAAGTGGAATTGTTTTAGGAGGCTAAAAACACTTAGCTTGTCATGTCACTACTTGCCACAAAACCGGAAATCTTTATTTGTGCTATTATATAATAACACATTTATTATTCCATTTATTATTAGGTTTAGATGATGTGATGTGTCTACCAAACAAGTCCCTGTGAATAAGTTACTATAGAAATGATAACATAGTAGAACAAGTGCATTAATATAAGCCTGATTTGAATTACAGCCATTGCTACTGTCAGAGCTGTAGAAAATTAATCAATCAGATCTGAGACATCTGTGGTATAATTAAAAAAATCTATTTCTAAGTATTATTTTTTCTGCTATCATAGAAGTGAGCTAATACAACAGCTTGTCTTTCACTGGAAGAAAAAGTGCCCATTGATGCCTGGGAAGGCATGGGATATTCATCTGAGCGACAGGGTTTCTATCGCTCTGCTCCACCCTGCAGCGGAAAACTACCTCCAGAGACCTGCTTCTTCACACCTGTCACCTCCCTGATTGCAGCATGTGTGTGTGTCTCCTGGAACCCTCTCACCACAATTTACACCCTTCTGCATCTCCAGCAGAGTGTAGACACAGTAAGAATGAGAGTGAGAAAGGAGGTATTTTTAGCAATGCAGAGAGATGCAAATGGGACACGAAAGCATGAAGGTGCATTATCATATTGCTTGACCACATAATGAGCCTCACTAAAGTGAATTATTGAGCTGGTTTGGACCACGTCATAGAGCCTCCATTAACACGTCTATAGCCCCCCTGTGCCAATGATACCATTTTGAATTCCTGACAAAAGAGATAGATTTTTGCTTACGAACAATGGAGGTGTTATTCTAGTCAGTCTCGCTCGCCTCCTCCATCTCTCCCTCTGTTTCTCTCTTGCACTCTCTCTCCACACCTTTCCCCTTATCTGTCTGTGTATAATGGATGCAGCTGAGAGCTCGTTACAGGGAGAATGATTAAACAGTCTGTGACTGGGCTTGACGTTTACCCTCCCGACCCCACGGCCACCGTCCCTTTTCATGCCTTGCAGTCACCAAGAGGAAAATAACTAAATAAAGGCATGAAACAGAATGGTTTTGGTCCCTAGACAGACAGTGTAAAGTCAGTCTGTTGAATATCAATGAAGCATAGTTCACACTAAATTTGCCCTCATGAATAACACATCGCTGCTAATAGGAGAGAAGCAGTGTGTCTGTGACTCTGCACACCATCACACTGGACAAACTCAATTTCCTGTGTTTCTCTAAGGACCCTGATAAGCGCATGGCTGTTTCTACCTTGCATGCATGGCCCAATAAATAACATGCTTTCCCTTAAGAGTTGGCCACATTGATCTCCATACATGCACACACACACACACACACACACACACACACACACACACACACACACACACACAAAAAAGAATCAAGTTAAAGGGCAAAGCAGTAAGAGTGACTATAGATTGTGATTATGATTTCTGCTGCCATCATAGATAATGTTAGATAATGTTTAAACTATACAGTCTAAATGATTCAATTGATAGTACGGTAAAGGGGGAAAAATTCATAATTTGTAACAAGACCTGGAAGAGCTAAATGAAAATGTGAGGAGTAAAAAGTGTGTTTTCAGTTATATTTAGGTAAAGCTCAAACAAAAACTCTAAACCTATCCTGAAGATATGATTGGTCCTTCCCAAGAACTTCAAGCATGATTACAGCTATTGTAATATATATATATATATATAATGCCTCACCCATGCGTTTTTACATTATAATAAACTTATTATCCAATCAGGAAATGTTTCTGCTTGAAAACTGACTGTCAATTATTCCAAGGCAAGCTAGAAACAGGAAGTGAACAATTCAAAACCAACCAATATGTCTTAAATTTAGTGTGACATAAATGAAACTGATGGAATGCTGCCAAAATGCCAGAGTTCTCTGTAGAGCTAGCTAAGGTGCAACAGCATGTTTAGTATCTTCTTGGTGTTTTATGAACTTACGTGCCCAGTGTAGTCTAAAATTCCAGCTAATTATGCCATCAACTGCTTCTGATTTGTAGTGACATGAAGTGATTGGAGACATGAATGACAATCTAGCCTACATCAGGTCTACAAAACATATGACCAAAAAAACTGAGAACATACAGATGATCACTAGAATATATGGTTATAAGAAAAGTATAAGAACAGGCTAGGTTGAAATAGGATTGTGATTATGATTGTTTCCTTATTTATAGTCTAGAGTTTGACAAATGGCAACAACTGCTTTTCCAACACATCTTGTTAGTTCTGTTTCTCTTTTTAATAGACCTGGAATTCAATTCAAGTTCAGCAAGTCACTAATTAGTCTAAACATCATTATTGTGATTGTATTGCTGTTCTTGGTTAAATGCAGCAATCAATGAGCATGTTTATGTGCTTAAGTGGCATTAGTAGAGCAAATGTTTTGCTTCTAATGATAGCTAATGAAAGGAACACTGCCTGTTTTATGGTTCTTAGCTAATTGGAAGTATAATGAAGGGTAAAGATCTCTGATGAACTAAAGGGCATCATCCCACCTCAGGGTGTCTTGGTGGTTGAAAATTCAAGTTTGTTCTCACAACACTGATATTACTGATAAGTACTGGGTATGTCCAGGGGTACTATTCAGGGTTCAGGAGATAGGGAGGCCCTATCTCTCTCACCAGTTCTAACAATGTGGACTTAGTAGGTATCTTTTACCTAGCATTATGTATATAGTGTAGTTTCGAAGCTTTATTCAAAGATGTTAATTATGATCCAATTATGTACCTTAAATATTTTTGAAGCCTTCATTTACTTTCTTTTCCAGCAAACACATAACACACTAAAGACTTTGGATGAGCTAAATGAACAGATTTGTTTTACTTTGCTTTATTTCATTTGTACTTAATTTCTAACCCTATAGTCATGTGAAAAAATAAGTATACCCCATGGAAATTGCATGCTTCTACAATCAGAAAGAGATTGCACAAATTTGACCTGCATGAAAGGCATGCCAGGAAAAAGTATTTTCTGTCTAAAAAGAACATTAGAGCAAGACTACAGTTTGCCAATGAGCATACAGGCAAAAACCAGGCCTTTGGGAATAATGCGCTCTGGACAGACGAAGCAAAGATAGAGTTGTCTGGCCACAGTAACAGCAGACATGCTTTTCAGGAGAAGCACCTCATACCAACTGTGAAGCACAGTGGTGGATATGTTATAGATTGGAGTTGTTTCACTTCCTCAGGGACTGGACAGCTTGCATTCATTAATTCAACTATGAATTCTGCGATGTGAGGCCATCTGTCTGAAAATTTAAGTTGAACCGAAAGTAGACCATTCAACAGGATAATGATCCTAAGCAAACTAGCAAATCCACCAAAAAATGGCTCAAAAAGAAGAAATGGAGGGTTACGGAATGGCCTAGTCAAAGCCTGTATTTGAATCCCATTGAAATGTTGTTGGGGGATGTGAAACGGGCAGTACATGCAAGAAAACCCTCAAACATCTTGTAACTAGAATATTGAAATATTACATGGAAGAGTGGTCAAAAATTCCAGCAAGCCGACGTCACAGACTGGTGGACAGTTATGTAAAATGCCTACAAGAAGTTATTTCTGCTAAAGGGGGCAATACTAGCTTCTGAGGCCAAGGGTGTACTTACTTTTTCCACAGAAGAATATCACATCTATTGATATTTCTGTTGAATAAATAATTGAAAAAGCTATTTTTCATAGTGGTTTTGTTCAGGTATATCAACTTCATTAATAGGCACTGTTTCAAAGACGATTAAATGTTTGCTTGTCCAAATATGTAACAATTTTTTTTTTAAAAGCTATCAATTTACTTATTTTTTCACATGACAGTATACAAACAACAGTTAACCGTTTCCCAGTCTAGAAATGCTGTACACACTTTTGAATTGTAAGCATTTTTCTATAAAGCAATGTGATAACGTAGTGTATTACTATTCTTAATAAGCCATGCTATGATTTACATTTCCAGAGCTCTGCTCTACTTGCCAACTTGCTTTTAACATAATCCAAAGGATCAGCTCACATGAGCTCCTCCAAATTCAAATTTACCCCCGGGTATGGTACTAACTCTGCATCACCGACTATAAGGACCTCTCTCATTTCTCTACATGTCAGTGCATTATTAACCGCTTGAGTAAAGCAGTCAAAATCTGTAACTGGTTTGGAATCTGAAGCAGAATAAAAAAATTTTCAAAACCTAACTCAGAGTGGAGGAGACCTTAGAGAACAACCATGTATTCTAGGATGGAATAAAAATACAAATTATGTAGTTAAATTACTGATTATAAGAAGCTCTGTAGACATGACCAATATGTAATACTTGTTTTATCTGAAGCAGTGAACAAGGGAGATATGATGGGAGACAATCTTTAGGGAACCATTCCTTTGAAATGGCCTAGTCTCAGCAGAAAAGTGGTCTGGAGCCTACAACTATACCTAACCTGTTCCTCAGTGTGCTGACCGATATTACCGGTATAATATTCGCAGTAGTGACTTGGGTGATGAGGGGGACATTTCCCCTGTCAAATAGTGCCTCACTTAAGTAGATATGATTGTATATTTAATGTCTGCAGTGCTAGTGTTTTTCCTTCCTGATATGTTGCTACAGTTTGATAATGGGTAGCTCTGGCCCCTCTAAACCGACATATGTGAGGTACCAATAGATATGATTAACACTGTATGTGCAACTTGTAAACCCAGGAGGGTGTCTGGTGCATACAAAGAAATCTGATAAGATATTTGAGAGATTACTTTCTATTATATTAATTTGATAAGATATTCAAGAGACCACTTGTGTGTGCATGGCACTGCCAATCTTTGATAGCAAGGATTTCATTGCAAATGAATATGTACTCTTAAATGAACACACAAACACACACATACACCACAAGAAAGCAAGAAGCAAGTATAGAAGAAGTGACAGCAGTGGTTTTCCAGCTGACAAATCAGAAGAGCTAAAAATAGTTGGGCTAAACAAGCTGCTGCCATATGGAGCATGTAAAGAATACAGAGTGGAATTTGGGGGTGGAGTGGGATTGAATTTGATACTGGGAAAGCATTTAAAGGTGCAGGAGAGAGTGGTTGGCAGCCAAGGAAAGTACAGATGTTTAATATGGCCATTTTAATTAAAAGGATTTCAATAAATGTCAGAGAGGCGTTAATTCCATATAGTTGTTCTTAGACGAGGCAGGAGGACATTTGTTTCATTGTTTGTTCAGTATGTAGTGACTGTGAGCAGTAATTCGGTGAGCAGTGACAGGGGTACAGGGACATACAGAGCAATCAGACCCAGACAACACTCCACATGCTGGGTCTGATTACAGTGCAGTTCAAGAAGTTGCCAATCACCATATGAAGAGGACAGTTTTCTATTCACCCTGTATGAATCATAGGGCAAATCTGCACATTCCTTTTATTGCCCATATTCCATCAAAGCTATGGTATATATAAATAAAAAAGGGAGGTTCTACTGGAGGCCTGGATTATGCATTGTGGGATATGGTGACGTTCCTATGTACTATCTTGGAAGTGGTACTGTAGCTCAGTGGTTAAAATGTTGGACTGCTGACCAGAAGGATTTGAATTCAAATCCCAGCACCACCAAGCTGGGCCCTTGAGCAAGGCCCTTAACCCTCAACCGTTCAGTTGTATAAATGAGATAAATGTAAGTCACTCTGGACAAGGGCGTCTGCCAAAAGCAATAAAAGTAAATGAAATGTTCAATGAAACCCAAAGTGTAAAAAAAACAAAAAAAAAAAACAGGCAATGTTATCTGACATCTGACATGTCCAACTTAGTTTTATTCTTGACCATGCAGTGAGCATCAGATGCTGTTTTAAAACAACAAGACAAGATCTTTAACCATTCTGTCTTTTCAAGCAACTGAATCCATACAGTTGGTTTCAATACATAAACCAATATCAAACCAAGCAAGAGGTCAGGTTGACTGTGAACATGAATCTTGAATCAAAAGCAGTAACCACAGTTGCAGTAAATCATCAGTAGTAGTCGAATGACTTGACAACAAAGACACAATCATCATTAAAACCCTTGATGCACAAAGCCTAAATAACTGTAAATACAATAGTTGGAACAGGGCAGACTAGATGGTTAATTGCTTTCAGACATATATTTAACAGAGTCAAATTCTAACATTTTCCACAGTTCTGAAAACTACTAGTTTTCCTCAAATGAAATGAGCGAGGAAATAATCAATGATTAATTCTGTTGGCTAAATTGGATCTGTTCAGAGTGAATAAGTGCTCTTCTCTGTTTTGATGATGTGAATGTGACACTGACATTTACAGCATTTGGCAGATGCCCTTACCCAGTGCGACTTACATTCATCTTATTTATACATTTAAGCAGTTGAGGCTCAAGGGCCTTGCTGTGGTGCCCAGCAGCGGCAGCTTAGCGGTGCTGGGATTTGAACTCATGACCTATTTGATTACAAACTGACCTGATTATGGCAAAAATCCAAAAGATTTATCAAAGCGTGGCATTTACTATGAAAAAACAGACTTAGCCAGCAAGATTTTAGACATCTTCATGCAGATTGACAGTTTTCCCCCATCGCTTTGGTTAAACTGGCTCATTAACTAATGTAATCTTTGCAGGAAGACAGCCAAGGCAAGGTTAGTAAGTAACCTACTGTAATTAAAAACATTTCTAGACTCCCTACTAGACACAATGTACATCCTTTCAAGCCACTCTAGGACAAGAACATACCTAATAATCTGTTCTCTCTCATTCTGTTGAGCTGTACATGCACTCCTGCTGCCTGATGTGATGCTGGCACACTTCTACTGCTGTGGCTCTTCTCACCCTCCAGACTTTACTGATTCATTCTGATTCTCTACGTCTGCTTGGAGCAGGCTGCACTTCTGCACATTCTGCCGCTGTGGATGGTTTCAGTAGATATCCCTAAAGATTTGTAGATCCAAAAAAGACAGTGTATGCCATAGACTTACACTTGCCTCAGTGGATAATCTGACCTGGATATTATAGATTTGTACCATCTACGATCTGCTGCTGTAACCATAAAGATGTCCTGTGCTTATCCTAGGACAATTATTCACAACATGCTGATCATGAACATCCTTTTGGCATACTTAGTAATGAGAAATGATTTATAATCCCACTATCAATCTCTATAATAATCAAAATCTATCTGGATTTTTGTAAAGCAGATTTGTGAGAATATTTATTATTAAAAGCATTATAATTTTAAAATGTATCATCTATTCATTTTATGTAGTACACGCTGGGCTTTTATTATATATAAGTATTTAATTGAAGACATACAGTATGAGAGCTTGACTGAAAGGTGTAACACCCAAGCCTGTGTTCCCCTTGGTACATATAATGGGTAACCATCAAATTCAAAGTTAAATGTCAATTACTCTCTAGTCACCTCAGCCTGACAGGCAGTGCCCAGCTCTAATGGTGTGTGCAATTTTATGTGCAGAAACAGAAATAAATAAATAAATAAAAATAAAAATAAACCCGCAGAGGTGGTGAAGGAAAATTGGTCAATACAGTTTGTCTGTTCCTCAAAAGGAGCTGGACATTTTGTCTAAGTGACAGTCCAGGTTCCATTGTGTTGAAATTCATTAAAATTCATGTGACACAGAGAAGCCAGTCACTCTCACAGACTACAGCATGTGAATATAGAATAGGCAACAGTAGGCTTTTCAAGGCTTCTATGCATATTGGATGGTGACAGTGCTCCCATTACATGACATCCAATTACATTTTCAGCTTCTGGATTAAACCGGGTTTTACTGTGAACTGTGCCTACATGAAGTTTGAGACAAAACCGTGCCTTGTTTCTCACTTACTGGTGTCTCTAGGGAAACCTGTGATCTTGACATGATGATCGTCTATTACTGATTTATTACAGAGAGGACCAGGTTGTATTTCTACACGCTGATGTCTAGTGGATATACTGCATGCTTGCTGAATGAACCTTGACTAAAAGTGTTTTGTGATGAGTGATTTAGAGTTGCTTTGCACTTTGCCCAGGGCAGCCCTGAATGCCCAGGTGGCCTGTAGCAGCAGCATGGCCTGCTTTTGTAGCTCACCTCAATTCATTATTATTGGCATCCTTTAAGAGATCTCCAAACTTCCCCCCAAACAAAAAGACTTTCCTTCAAATGTACCAGTACAAGCTGCAGCTAGCTTGCATACTAACCACTCTCTTGGCCCAGATTTGCAGGAGATGAATTATTCAATGCAGGTGATTTTTTTTTTTTTTATACTATAAGAAACACACACACATGCGCGCGCGCGCACACACGCACACACCACATTTAGTGCTACAGGGCACCACATTTGGGTGAAGCCAAGCAGAAAATGACAGAGAAAAGCAGCTCACAATAGCAGCTGATTAGGGTTGAGTATGGAGTTGACTGGCTGTACAGTCATTACTACTCTTACAGAGCTGATCAGTGCTCACAGGCAACCTGCAGGGAGGAGACCTCTTTACTGTCACTCTG
Source organism: Stegophilus panzeri (assembly GCA_024331685.1). Lineage (NCBI taxonomy): Eukaryota > Metazoa > Chordata > Actinopteri > Siluriformes > Trichomycteridae > Stegophilus > Stegophilus panzeri. The sequence goes on from JANDJT010000071.1 coordinate 14,495,745, forward strand.
ACCTACACACTTCCCTGTTAACAATCATTACCCTTGCACACAACCCAAACACAGACAGTCACCACATATATAAACAAGCACATATAAATCCATTTCACAGCATCTAAGATACTTATGTGACCTTAAAACTAAAAGCATTTCAGAGCCACTGACAGAGATGTGAAGGTATAGGCAGATAATGACTCATGGTGGAGGGTTGAACACCTTCTCTGAGAGCAATATTAGGAAGAACAGCATGCAAGTGTTTTTCTACTTGAACTAGAGAAGCGGGAGACATGAGGGACTGCAGTCTTATGGACGTAATCCATTTTCATTAAGTGTACCTTCTTAGACGTTGTGAGTCTTTCCATTGATCCTGCTTTAATGTCAAGTCATTAACTGTATTGGGCTTAGTCACTGCTTACAGTAATGAAGTCTTTGCACGTTCTATAGGCATTCAGTACAGCAGAGGAAATAAACACAGCCATTTCTCTTTTTCTAAACTCAGGGTCACATGTGAATGTGTCCTTCTATGCTTCACAATCCTTTAGCCTGTTTGCTGTCTTCCCTTCAATTGCCGCCTTTTCATCATCATTCCAGCCAAGCCCTGTTTCATATCTCTATTACAAAGACATACATATCAATCTTCTCTAGCTGTTTACTTTGCTTTACCGCTTTATAACTGTCCTTGAATCTCTTCCCTTCTCTCATTTTTTCCCCCCATTTTATTTTCTCTGACTGACTCTTCTGCTACTTGCTTGCCTCCTCAACTCATGCCTTCTAAAGCATCCCTAAGTTTGGCTCAGCCAGATTTTCCACTTCAATTACAAGGTGACATGTACTATATTTCCTCTCTTGCACACATTTTCAATTATGCCTGCATTAAAAACGATTCTCCACCCTTTCTCTCTCTCTCTCTCTCTCTCTCTCTCTCTCTCTTTTACGATGTGATCTCTCTCGCTCCTTCTATCCCTTTTCCCCATTCTTTCTCCCTCTCTCTTGTGGTATCCTCATGCTTCCATGCTGCCACTCTCCCATACACTGTTTTCTTGTTTGCTAGTAAGCAGCAGCATAGCAGCTTTAGCTGGATAAAACACAGTTAGCATGCAGGCCTGATTAAAGCAAAGCCAGTCTGGACGTTAGAGATAGTACAGCAGCTTATGGGATTCACTGAGTCATACGCAAGCAGCACCACGCTCGAAGGCTACTTCAAAGTCTCTTCTAAACCAGCTTTCAAAACATGTCAATTCAATCATGCTAATTTCCATTATAGTTTCTATTACATGAACCCCACTTTTCAATCTATGAAAAAAGGATCTAAGGATCATGAATGCTACATTGTGATTATTATACTGAACTACCAGTTCATTGTAAGAGGTAAAGTGTGTGTGGGAGAGGATAAAGCATGACTAATTGTATCCTATTTCATTTTAAGTCTCCTTTCCTAAACAGACACTGTTTTGCTCGCAGTGTCACCGTGGCTTTTTTTTTGTTGTTTTTGCTCTGATTGCATCTGGTTGAATTCAGTACATAGATGGCCTTGATTTACTAAGATCCCAAATAAAGCAGTAATTTGTGTGTTGCACGTGTAGTTAGAGGGCATGATGTGGGTCAAGTGTAAAGTAGGGGGAGGAAGCAACAATTAAGTGAGGTTTTGTGTGTGTTAATTGCTTTCCACATATCCCTAATTATGAGTCAAGTACAACTCTAATTAAAGGCAGTGAGACACAGTGAAATCCTATTCAAAAATAGCAAATGAATACAAAATAAAAGAGAGTAGACATGAGTGTGTGTTCTGTTCATAATGTCTATATGAATCAAAGCCTTTTCACAAGCTCTATTTAAATGTTTTGGCATTGGAGATGCAAAAGTGTGATGAATATCTAATACTAACCAAACATTACTGGAATAAGTGAGGATATTACATTACTAATGTAAGTAGGGATATGATGATACCATCATGGTGGCTTAGTGATTAGCATGTTTGCCTCGCACCTCCGGGGTTGGCTCCAAAGACATGTGTTGTAGGCTGACTTGCATCCCTAAATTGCCTGTAGTGTGTGAGTGTGTGTGTGATTGTGCCCTGAGATGTGCAGGGTGTCCCCCTGCCTAGGATAAGCTCCAGGCTCCTCTCCAAGCCTGTACAGGATAAGCGGTATAGAACATGGATGGCTGGATGGGACAATGATACCTTTTTTTTCAGACCAAGTACAAGTACATGTTTTTTTCGTATTCGCCAATACCGAGTCTGAAACCAGATGCATCTTTGCTGTGTTTCCCTCTGAGGTATTGGCAGGAGAATGAGCAAGAGCGCACTTTGATTTAAATCTGTTTTGGCAACTCCAGTATTCAAATATCAATTATGTGGAGGTGAATTTTGTTTTGAGAGATATTAACTGTTTAATCTTTAATAATTAATGGAATAAGTCTAGTTTCCCCCAGTGAAAACCACACCCTCTCTCAAGCAGATCTAAATCTCCTGTTTACTAATTACTGAATTGTTTTTAACCAAACTGTCCTGAAGAGGGTACTGACAAAACAGACTGGATGTATAGCGGCCAGCAACTAAAAGAAGATGAAGTGGGTCACTTTGCTCTCGTTTGCCCTTGAGCTCTCTTCATTACTAAGCCTGATTTATCCATAACGATCTGCCAGCTGTAATTACCAAACTATTCACCTAAAAACATGACATGAGGCAGTGGGACAGTGAGTTACTGGTATATTTGTGCTTGTTTTGATGTAAAAATAAGCATCATAGCATACAGTCACTCTGCTCTGCAGCTACAAGTTGAACAATCATGACTTCTTTGCACATCATGATTTTAAATACAGAAAGTATGGTTTTGTGATTACTGTTTATATTTCCCTGGATTAAACAGTGACCAATAAAAGCACATTCGTGTGTTCATGCACTTAGACCTTTTCTTTATAAAGATTTGAAATGAAGTGTGTTATTTTGCTACAATACTTATTTGGGATGGAATAGGTTTGTAGTAGAAAGAAGGTTTTGTTTCAATTTGGAAAAATGTTTTAAACCCAAACTCTAAGTAAACCTCATTTTTGTTTTCCCTGCATCAGAATTCCTTGTCAGTGACCGATAGCGGCTGATCATCACGAACAACATACTGGATAAAAGTTGCTTTTTTCACTCACGTAATGCTGTCTGTATACATTTTCCCCCACCTAGCCTGTGTGATTGCTGCTGTATGCTGCTGGTAATGAGCTCTTCCTGCTGAGTTTTGTGTTTAAGATGTTTTATCAGGTTACTTGTATCGCAGGAAGATGCTGTAGTTCCTCCTCTTGATGTTTTCACAAAGCACAATTTGCAGTCTGCTTTGCTTTGATCAATTGTGAAATAAATCCATATCCCTGTCGCTTCATTTTATCTGTTTATTAGCACAGGAGCATACACTAGCCTTGCGTTACATCACATAATATCACCTGGTATCAGATGCTGGCATCTGAGAATCTTTTATAAATATGAGTCTGAATAAATGAGTAAATGGGTATCAGGCTACCCAGTCGGTATCAATACGCCCCTAGTAATAAGTCATAATAATTGAGAAACTTACTATTTTTAAATAAAGAAAGAAATTTAATACATTTTATAAAAACTTTTTTTTTTTCATTATGTGAAACAATCTGTGAAAACAGACTAATGCTAATTTGATACCTGCCTTTCAATTCCGTGTATGCTACGTTACACCTGGTATTTTACACTTTTAGGTAGAAACACCCAAAATTGATTATAGCAAACACACAGAACAGACAAACTCTGTAATTCTGAACATCATGATAATCTGTAAACCCTGTTAGTCAATCAGCTTGCACATTTTTTGCAGATGTTGCAAGTTTGTATGTTTTATCTACACAATCCTTTAGTTAATTCGAATCTCTGTGTGCTCTCATGGGAAAAATTATTTTTGCTCACTCATCACATTTTTTGTTAAGCCGTATGTTTGTTTTGTCAGCAGAGCAACTCAGAAAAATTCATTTTCAGCCCTCTGTGCCAAAACCTACACAATATAAACCATATAAACTGTAACAGCTTGAGCAAATTTAAAGGCTGGCTGTTGCAACGTTCTGTTTATTCCCACCACAGCTCCAACATTTATGGATATTTACTCTTATATTAAATGTACAGTAGAGTTACAAAGTTTTGTCCCTGCCATGATTTCATACTAGCCCTCAGACATAAAGCAAGAACTCTGGATGTAAGTGACAGCAGTGAGTAACATGAGAAATCTTTTTGGAGAGAAAGCTGGCAAAAGGAATCAAAACATAATGTCTGAGTTTGCTGTGTTGCTCAGGACTCCTTCACAGCAGATTAACTTAAGAAAAAAGCACTTGTACTGTGCATATCTCCCCATTGGGGGTATTATCTTCATACATCCCTGTCGAGCTTTCTGCCTCTGACCTGTTTCAACCCCAAAATGACATTGCGTTAGGTTGCCAGGGAATACGAGAGGGAGAGACACCTATGGGACTAAAGCTGTAGCCTCTAGTTAAACAACGCACGCTCCTCAACATCATGATCTGTGACGGGACATTGAGTGGCTCTGCTAGTGCTTGCTGCAGGCTCAGCCAGCTCTCTGAGGCCCAGCAGCAGATGTACACACCAAGAGAAAGAGAGAAGGGGGATGTAAAAATGATAAAAAGGAATGGCAAAAGATGCACAGTCAGAGTAAGAGAAGAAGGTGGGAAAAGCAGGCTAACAACAACTCTCTCACTTGAAAGTCTGGAGAGATGACTCAAGGTCTAGGGAACATGATAAAGCACTCCTGTTAATACTCTGAACAAGTAAATGCACTTCCCTGTTATATTACCACATTACAAACACTCAGTGTTCACCATAATGTTGTGAACGAGCCACTCCCAGGAGGATTCTCCGTACTGCCTTTGATTGGAGTCACATGGTCCTGCTGAGCGTCTGCTGTTTTTATTTCATGTTCCTCCAGTATTGCTGATGAAGTAGCTGATCTCTCAGTTCTCCCTAGTCCTGGGAACACTTTAAAGAACTTTGATTTCAGTCAATATTTTCATTGGCTCATTAACTTTAACAACAATTAACTTGCCTCTTTATTGATCATTTCCGCACTTAGCTAGAGGACAAAACAAGTGGACTATGCCGAAGTACTGCATGTCAAACAAAAACAAAAGACAAAAGGTCATGAAACTCAAACTCGTAAGCAGAGCTACCATTTTTGATGTTTTATTAACTCTAAGGCTAAATGTCAACTGCATTTGCCAGTTTGAGGGGCGTTCCTGTCTACAATGCAGGAACTAAATGATCCTGACAATCATTAAATCATGGATTTCAAATAAATTATTCAAGTAGGCTATGCTCATAAACTATATGGAATTCAATTTGTGCCAAAAGTATTGAACGTAACTTTTCAAGAAACAAACATAAATATACAATGAGAAAGAAGGAAAAACGCTCTGAAAATGAAAACAGTGAACTCATTGACAAAAATTTTACATGGTCTTCAAATAAACAGCATTCTTTATTAACATATTTCTAAGCTTCTTTTTTGCTTTTTGCTGATCATGCTTTCTGAATACGCTGCCAGAGATTTAGTTTACACTTTCAAAGTTTTTGTTTACGCTCTTCAAGTTTATGTTCGCCATTCTGGCACAAATCTCACGTGTGGGCGGGCTTAACAGTGATTTGCTCTTTATATTCTTTCTCATTGTATATTTTTGTTCATTTCTCGATAAGGTATGTTCAATATTTTTGGCACATCTATTAGCCGCAGCATGCACTGGAGAAAGAAGAGGGTTGCGGCTGTTATAAATTTTTCGTTCACGTCGGCCAGACAGAACTGTAGGTAAGCAGTACAATGCGAAGAGAACCAATAGCAGTAGCATGCAGAAAATGGAAAGATGTCTTTTGACAGATTGGTCAGTGCTATTCAGCCACCGCTTGTAATGTGCATAAGTTGAAACCACCTCAGCTTTTCTCGCTGCGATGAGAGTTTTTTCAACACATTTTTTCGCTACTCCCTGTTAAAAATGAATGGGAGTGAAGTTTTGGGTGATGAATTAATTGCAGTGGACACACAGCCTATGTTGCATGTGCCTAAGTTTGCATGTGTAGATCTGAGAGGAAAAGCGCAAGACACTCTCAGCAGGGAGGAAATAATTTTGCACATGGACTAATAATAGCAGAGAATATGAGGAATTATGACTCTGACATTAAGTGAAGTAGGCCCATATATTCACTAATTTTTTTTCTATGACACACTGCCTTTTTAGAGATCTTATGTGGATTCACTTAGTTGATTGTTCCAGTTAAAAATGACAACAAAAACTGAAAGCATATTTTTAACCCAGAAATAAATGAGCTGGGGGCCCACTGTCTGGGTTATACAGTTGATAAAGCAAAAGAGAGATGAGCATAGAAAGAAAATATATTTCTTCTTGTAAGTAAAATAACCATTTGTAAGTAACACAATGTCTGAGTACATCTTCTGGCCTTTAGAGCTACTTATTATTTTCCATTATAATAGTGTCTGATGTCTGGGACAAGATCTCATTGGGATTAGTCAGCAAACTGAGACCCAGCAGCCTACATCATTTTTCTTGTACACAAGTTAGCCTGTATGCCATACTGCTCTGCCAGAATGACTATGGAAACACAGATACATAGTGACTTTTGGTTTGGTAAATGTTGTATAGTTACAAGCAGTGTTTACTCTCCTGTCCTTGGACTGCATAAGATCGCAATATTTAGGTCTGTGCCATCGCCCACATTCTCTCTGGAGTATTCATTATGTGTCTGTATTTTTTTTTGTCTGGGAGCTACAGTATTGTGTAGCTGATACAGCAATACACCAACAAAACAAACAAATTAAAAAAATAGAAGTCTCAGACTAAAATGCTGATATAATTGTACTGTTTAACTCTGCAGAAGACGCTGATTAAGCTTGAGCATACTGTTCAAGTTAAGAACCATAAACGGGTGGACTTAACTTGTTTTAAAAAAAAGTACACGGAATATTACACATTTTGAAGATGAATCTAATTTTAGCTGATCAGCAAATTATTATTTAAAAAAAACCAAAAAACAGTCCCACCCCATATACTACAGGGTCTCCAAAAAGTCTCCATACATACGGGAAATGAACAGGTTTTTTTTTTTTAGCAAAATGTCTTCCAAAAATTTTCACACTTTTTTTTCAGATGACCTTTAGGAATGCCTTAAGAAGAACGTATTGAAATCATTCTCATGGCTGGTTCAGGAAACTTTTAGCAGGAAACACAGAAAGCACAACATTATCACACACATCACTGTTGCCAAACTTAACAAATTCAGAAAGACTGGAGGTGTTGCAGACCAACTGAGAAGTGGACGTTCACGAACATCCACTGGCCCACCATCCAAGGCCCACCTGATGTGGTACTGGCAAACATAGTCCCCTATGAATGGAGATTTCTGGGACATCCTGTAGATGTGAATGAATATGGATGAAAAACATTATTACTGACATCGTCTTACTGAGCTTCTTATTATGTACATCCACTTGCATGCAACATGCTTTATGCTTTCATGGCTTTTCTGTGGATAGACTTTATGTTCTTTGGCTTCTCCACTTTTAAGGGTTCTATTTTGAACCTGACAGCAGAGGGCTTTCCCTTCAGAAAGGGTTGCTTTAGGAATCAAACAGCACTTATCTATCTGAAGAACACTTGAGGAACAGTTTTGTTTTTTTTTTGTTTTTTTTTTGAGTATACAGTAAAAATTGCCTGATTTCCAATTTTGAAGTATCCAGCCAGAAACATGAACTCAACACCACAATTTAATGCTCAGTTGTTGTTTTTCTGCAAGGAAGCAATTTTCCTCAAAACGTCTGGGTTACTCATGCAACCCTGTTTCCTGAGAAGGGAACGAGATGTTGCGTTTAGCATAACACTATGGGAGCGCCTCTAGCGCGCGACCGGCATCTAAAGCTTGTGTAAAGTCATGCCTATTTATAGGCCTGCCATGATCAGGCGACGTGGCAATTAAGCGTGTCGCGTGATATAAATATGGCACCTGTGAACCACACCATCAGTCTTATTATCTGAAATGAAGACACAATTCACAGGCCTGCCCTGGTATGACAAAGCTACGCAACGTCTGGTTCCCTTCTCAGGGAACAGGGTTACATGCGTAACCCAGACATTCCTTTTCAAAGGGAACTAAGACATTGCGTTTAGCATAACACTATGGGAACGAGAATACCCACTCCGTCATACCGAGGGCACGGCCTGTTCAAAAAGACCCAAG
>JANDJT010000071.1:14511293-14539669 GCA_024331685.1 Stegophilus panzeri
TATGTTCCTTGTTAGATATAGTTATAGTTAGTTTCACGTTAGATTAGTTCATTTAGTCCACGCTGGTTTTTCCGCTCTCAGTTCCACAGTCATAGTTCATGTTTCTTGTTTTGTTTCTTGACCCTGTTTTCCATGACCGTGACCTTGATTCCTGCTTTGCCCCGTTTATGCCTGTTTGCCAATTGCCTGACCCTTTGCCTGTCTTGACTACGATTTGGATTTGTCTGCCTGTGTCTCCTTTAATGAAACTGTTAACTGCACTTGCATCCATCCTAATCTCCCTTACGTCTCGAGACGTGACAGGTACGCCCAACTTTTATAATGGATCCAACAGCTAAACAGCTTTTATCACACAACATCTGGAGAACCACAGACGTTGCCATGGCAAAAATATTGTTGTTGATTCTCTTTATCCTTATGGACATTTAAATGTAACATTTCTGTGGTTTTTGTAGGTAAATTATAAAGTAGATTTACAGTTTGCTTTTTTTTCCCCCATTCCAAAGCCATGGGGGTACAACTCAACTGTAGCATTTGTTTTGTCAGGCCTTGTGAAGGGGTGACGCTGTGCTTGCAAGATCACCTCGGTCATGGCAGGGCACAATCCCTCATGAGTAGAGGGCACCAATCCAACTCGTCCACCTCTGCAGGCAGTGCATGAGCAACAAAACACAAGAAATGCATGCCTGAGAAGGACTAAGAGACAACAAAGCCACTATTCATATGTGCAAAAGCCGTCTAACACTCGCTGAGTCGTCCTCGGATCTGCCCTCAAATCTGACCCAGCCTCACACATATTGACCCAGAGCACTTCCTGTAACCAAAATCACGCTGTACAAGAACAATTTTCTTGTTCAAATGTAAGATTGAAGAGAAAGATTTTCTCTTCCCTGAAACTATAAACCAAACAAAATCCATTGTGTGACAAAACTACAGTGTTTTTTTCTCAACAGTCTGTGTTCACGCTAGGCTCCCACATCACACTTTCTATATAACCAAATAGACTGCCTTGAAGTCTTATTGTTATCAAATCAAGCACACAATCCAATTTACACATCATTCTGAAACAGAAGAGGAGGCCAATAAGAATAAAATTGTTCTCTCTGCTAGTTCTGTTTCTGTTCTTAGTTTGATTTCTCATTTGTTGTTTTATGAACACAATCCTCATGAATATGCCAAAGAGAAGTTTTGACTATGCCAAAGAGAAAGAAACAATATTAGAGAGTGACACATAGGTCAATTCTAAAACACCCACACACACTCTTTAGTTAGTAGAAAGAAAAAAAGGGGAGGGGGTGCTAATGCAAGTTTTTTTTTACAAATAAAAATGTTAAAATTTTCCCTCCTGTTGCCATGAAACCGCAACATTAGTTGCAAAATTAGCATCCAGAAACACACAAATATAAACACACCTGTTCCTGTTAATCAAAATACTTAAACAAACGGCATCACAAAGACCAAAGAGCTATGAAAACTATTCCGAACAAATATCCCAAATTTTCACCATCCTTCAGAGCACTATTGAATTCATTATTTCAAAATGGAACAAATATGGCACAACTGTGACACAGAGGTCAGCCATCAAAAGATAGTAACTGGAGAAAGTTGATGGTTAACTCTTTACAGTATGCTACCACCACCATGCACCTAAATTCACAGCAGTGGTAATGAATATGTAACCAATCACACTTTTTTTTTGCACTTCACTATTATGGGTTATTTTGTGTAGATTAATGACATAAGTCCATGTCAGTTCCAAGTTGTAACACTACAAAAAAGTTCAGGGATGGTGAATATTTATGCAAGGCACTGCATTGTTTGCTTTTAATGATCATAACAATGTGTTGTTTATGCAGAAGTTTAGAGTAAAAAACAAAAACAGAAAAAAATCATGTGTCTACCTCTCAAATTATCAATTGACCCCAAATTTACAACTCAGTTAATGTTGATAGCATTACAAGATGGCACAGAAACAACAGTCATCACTCATGTAATTATTCTGGATATGCTGGACAGACCATTAACATTAGGCTCTTATTGAATAGGGTCTCTGCTATGTGATCATTTTCAGCAATAGGATGAAAAAATTTTAGCAATAGGATGAAACTAACAAAGTGTATTTATGAACAGGCTATTTATGCATTTGTAACGTTTTTCTTCTCCTACACCCACCCTCTGTTTTTCCCCCACCCCTAACAGGCTGTCATTTACTTGCCTCCTATTTGTTTGTAGCCCACAGACTCACTGCATCGAGCACTGATTGCTTTTTGATGGCTGCAGCCAGCGTTTTTCACCCCTTTCTTGCTCTCCCATTCCATCCCCTGCCACAATGCTCAAACACAAACACTTGAACAAGTCAGAAGATGAAAATGTGTGAGAACAAAGGGAGAAAAATAGGGCAAGGGAAGTGATTTTGTTCCTTTTCTCCAGCGAGAGTGGAACTGTGTGTCATTTTCATTTTTTTAATATCTATAGTACAGACTCGTCTTCTGCTGCAGACCACATTCCCTTGTTCTTGAAACAGTTCTTGGAGGTAAACCACAAGTGGCTTATTGGAAATGGCTATAAATGTTATTTTCAAAGTCTGTAACTGATTAGGGTAGGGATACAAAAGATACGAGCAATTATTCAGCACAGGAAGCACAGTAGGGTTTCAAATCAAATGGTATCATTGGTATCACTGAATAAGTGCTCTAAAACAATATATTTACGAGTACACATGTTTATTTTAATTATCGTTGGCATGTCTTGTTTCTTGGCAGTGTTTAATAAGAATTCTGCATATCAAGGTATTTTTGGTGGACACGAGCTTCATAGCAACATCTGCAACATTGTGGTGGTTGTTTACTGTATGGTGGAAAAGAGCTCATCATAAGCATATGTCTAAAGTGTAATATTTATCGCCCCTTTCCATGTCAATTCTACTGAGGTCCAGCGTTATGATGATCCATTACCATTACATGGTGTTTTTATTGGTTATAAAAGCTGAGAAATTACCCATGGGAAAGAAAGACCATGTGAGATAAATGTGTGAATGGCCATTTGTTCAAGACACAAAAATCAGTGACAGGAACTATCACAATAACTATCAGGAATTATAGTGACTATTGTAATATATGTTGTGTATGCATGTATGTTGTCTATGCCAACTACTCACATGTGTAGTAGCTCTTGTAGTAACGTCAGTGGATCTATGGCATGAAGCATGAGTTGGTTTTGATGGTTCTGCATCAGAACACTTCGTTGTTTCATTTTCCACCCCAGATGTTTCTAGTATTTTACTTCAATTCTGTTTTACGCTCTCTATTTTCTATCATTATATCATTACACAGCCAAAAAATGATAGAATCACATAACACAACCTTTTTGAGTGAAAAAATCCATAACTCAATGTTGCTCAACTAATACAGTTTGGTAAAGGAGTTGTGGTATGAACAACAAGTTGTCTGAGATCTCACCAATGCTAAAATTCATAAACACCAAAACACCAAAACACCAAAAGCATGGATGACATTTTCCCCAATATAATTCCCAATCAGGACCATTTTAAAATGACTGAGTATGGTCCATTAAAAAAAAAAAAAAGATTTATATGTGTAAACATCCTTGAACACTGTAGATTTTGATGCTGATGTTATAGTAGTGTTGATCTGCATTTGCAGTGATGAATCTGACAGGGTGCACCAGGTGGGCAATGATAATGTGTATGGTCATCTTTGGCTTAGTAAAAGTAGAGAGGATGTTTCTATGCTGTGGTCAGGTTGCATGCTGCATTAGGCTTTGGTTCACAGAGTAAAGAATTATGACAGGCAGGCTGTGCCTGGGGCTGCAGACTTCAGCCCACTATTTTATAGCAGAGGCCTCTTCAGAGCGGTTCAGAGAAACCAACACTGTCCATCAGAGGCAGCCAGGGATTTACTCTATTCCAGATAGACAGAGAAAGAAGCTAGTTCAAGGTGCCTATGTGGGGGTTGGCACACTCAACCATGCTCAGTATGACACTGCAGTGTGTGTATGTGTATTTATGACTACAAGCAGTGCAGTACACATAGGAAATTGAGGGCTTGTCTAAACTGCCTCAGGAATTGACAGCTTAAAGGTTAGATAATAAAGCTGTATGATGGAGTGTATAGAACAGTTCATATATATGTTTTTCAATACTACATTGTGGAGAACAATTCAATTTTCCAACTTCCAGTGCTTTCATATCTTTATTTAAACGCGGTAACACTATGTTGACATTATGCTTAGATAGTGAAAAGTCAAAATTGCATGCTGTGCATTTAAAGCAACCTAGTGGGATAATCTAAAAAACTCAGAACAATTAGCATATCTAATTTGCATATTTGCATCGGAAGACTTTTATTCAGCAGTGGATGTGCGCTTAAGTTCCTAGAAACTGTTAACATGCACAAAAACAGACTTTCAATATGCTTTAAATGCTTTAATTCTGCTTTGAATTGGGCACAATGTAAATGATGACCAATAATGACTGTTTTTATGTATTTATGTATAATATTTACTATATTATCATCTTATTGATTAAAATTTTTTTTTACTATTGTGACAAAAAAATATTATTAAAATAAATTTATAGGATTTTTATTATTGACCATTGTGATACTATACTTCATATTGGTATTTTAAAAATGACATAATGACATCATTGTGTGATGTGCATCTATTGCAATAAATAAACAAAATTAGCAGTGGGCTTGAATGATGAAGTAAGTGAATGATAAAGTAAGTTTTATAATAATCTTTATTGGAAATGTGTAGGTTCTGGTCTGTGGGCATGCTGTCTAGACCATACACCATTTAGTGCACCAATAAACTGGCAGCATCCTGCTTCTTGTTAGGGAAGAAGCTGCTTCAAGTGTAAATCTGTCACTTGCTAATGTAAATAATCTATCTACATAAGAATACACCAATATTTATGAACTGCTATGGATTAATATTCACTAGAAGGCAGTCTCCTATTTAAGTGAGGTGAATAAACTCCACCAAAGTATAGCAGTGCATGAGTATTTAAAAACCAGGCAGCGAGCAGCACAGGCCTCATATTATGAAATATATTTCTGCTTAGCATGTTAATGTATAGCTTCCGCCTCACTGGTTGCCATACATTTTCTCATTTCCAATGGAGTTAAACACAAAAGCATCTTTACCCTCCTCATCCTTCTTTATTTATTCCAAACGCATTTTGCATGAATGCTAATATTTGTAAATGGAATGAGAAAATGCAGAGTGGGGCTGTTGGTTGGGACTGGAGCCTGCTTGGCACAGTGTATGCACAGGCTCATGAGGTTCAGTGGATCTCTTTGAGAGAGAGGGGGGAAGAGGTGAAGAGGAAAGGAGCGAGTTTGATGCTGACTGGTGTATTCTGGATGGTCTAATTATCATACAGCTTCAATTCAGAGCTTAAGGTAGGGGTGTGAGACTCCAGCACCAAATGATTGCAGCACTTCAGTGAAAATAGCTAAATAAACTCATCAGGTTTATGGGCTGAATTGGACGTTTTAGATAAGGACACAAATACTGACACTTTTTGACATGCCTAGCATAGGTCAATATGAGGCAAAGTGAGGAACTGAAATAGAAAAAGAATAGATAGGTACAGTATTTCCTCTATTTATATACTGCTCATGTAATATTTAACATCTTGCTTAAAGCTTTAACTTGCTTTGACTTGAACTGATAAATGGACTCTGAGAAAAAAAGCTGACAACACTTGGAATGTCCAGACCCAAGAGCAACTCAGACCATCTACAAGACTGCAGTGTGTTCATCAAGTCTTTTCTCACCTGTGAGAAGTTGCATCAGTCAGGCTGTAGGCTTAAACAGTGGTGAACAGCAGCTGCTGCAACAATAATGGGAAACCAATTGTCTGCTCTCCCACTGTCCCAGCCCTTCAGACTTCTGGAGCCTTCCAGACATGCTCCTCTCTCTTGTCTCTGTTCTCACTGGGTGGTCTTGTTTGTCTTAAACAATTTTTGTACTGCTCTAAGTCTTGGTTTGTCATTGCAATCGATCAATATTTGATCTTCTTTTGATGCTGTTCACAATGGAGGAAGGAGACAACAGCGAAGTGGATGTTGACATACGCCAGACCCTTTCAAATGGACACTGGAGGAAAAAAAGCTGTTAACTAGCTCTGAGGGACACAATGCCCACTCGATTGCACTTTCCAGCCAGACTGCTGAAAGTAAAAGGATAAGGAGGCTGAATGGAAATTACAAGAAAGTTGCAGACTGTATGCTGACGTTTGCAGGTTTTGGGCTGGTTTGATTAGTGCTGTTTCCTATTGGCGTTAAAAAAAAAAAAAAAAAAAAGAATGCTGCAGATTTATACATGCAATATATATTTGTCCTGCTATGTTCTTCTGCCATGTATGTTCATTTATTGACCTATTATACACACTGATAAACATAGGCAGGTATATATTCCAGATACTGTTATATAACTATGTACCATTCTTTGCAGGATCATCTCCATATTGTGTAACACATTATCTAGCACTGCCTATTTTGGAATTCATAACTGTGAGGCTGTGGGACCTAGCATATACATTACACGAATGAACTAGTCTGATAACCAAGGGTCAAATACACACCAGGACTAACATAATGATTACAGTGTAACTTGTATCTGCCACCTCCAAATGAACATGTTAAAGCCATTAGCATCTCTATCACAGTGTTTTGACACTGCTTTACTGAAAAATATGAATATGAGTGGGCCTGTTTTCCAGTCTGTACAAAAAAAGGAAAAGAGTTAAAAATAGCAAGAGAAAGTTTTGGCATATTGGCAACTTAAGTGTCACACCCATTATATGAAGCCATTCTTGAATGCCTGTTATAGAAAACTGTTAATTTCTAACCTTTGTAATGAATTTAATAAAAGATTGGTGTATAGTTATGGGAAAATAACCAATAATGGGGTAGGTGAAAAGGAGGTATCACCTTGGGTATAATTATTTTACTATAACACCCTAGAAATGTGTCAATGCTGACAATTTTTCTTTTGTAAAATCGCAACATTTACACCTATTTATAGTTGTTTTGAATCTTGTAGAATGTCTGAGAAAGAACTTGGTCCCTGCTATCACTTACATCAGAGCATGCACAAAGAGTGACTGCTTATCAACATTCTCTCTTTCGTGAAGATTTTCTCAGGACAGTTTAAAGGAACAGTTTTGCATTTGGCTGGTACATAGCGATAACTGGAGTATCCTTCAATACAATTAAATAAAGTACATTTTGACCACAGGAACTTGTCCACAAACATACAGTGCCCTCCATTAATATTGGCACCCTTGGTAAATATAATCAAAGAAGGCTGTAAAAAATTGTCTATTGTTTAACTGTTTGAGCTTGATCTTTGTTAAAAAAAAAAAAAAAAAATACTCTGCTCTCATGCATATCATGTGATATCACCCTGCAGCTCTCACCTGGTTTCCCACTGAAGCTAAGCAGGGTTGAGCCTGGCCAGTACATGGATGAGAGACTCTTGGGAAAACTAACATTGCTGCTGGAACTGGTATTAGTGAAGCCAGCAAGAGGAGCTCACTATGTGGTCTGCGTGGGTCCTAATGCCCCAGTATCGTGATGGCGACACTATACTGTAAAACCAGGACCAAATTTTGGATGAGACGTTAAACTGAGGTGCTGAATCTCTGTGGTCATTAAAAATCGCAGGACACTTATCCTAAAGGAGTAGGGGAATAACCCTGGTGTCCTGGAGAACTTCCCCCATTGGCCCTTATCTATCATGGCCCCCTAATAATCTCCACCTCTGAACTGGCTATATCGCTCTCCTCTCCACTAATAGCTGGTGTGTGGTGGGCGTTCTGGCACACTATGGCTGCTGTCACATCATCTAGGTGGATGCTACACGCTAGTGGTGGTTGAGGCGATCCCCCCATACAATGTAAAGCGCATTGAGTGTCTAGAAAAGCACTATATAAATCTAAGGAATTATTATTGTTATTATTATTATTATTATTAGTTATTATGAATTCATAGGGGTGCCAATATTTGTGCCACACATATATTTAACAAAAATATATATACTTTTTATAAACCTTTGCTGTCTTTGCAGTTGTTTGATATCCATGAGAGCAGAGTATTTTTGTGATTTAAAAAAACAAACAAACAATATATCAAAAGGTTAAACAATAAAGACAATTTTCACAGCCTTCTTTGCTCAAATTTACCAAGGGTGCCAATATTAGTGGAGGGCACTGTACAATGTCACTACACTTACAATAGACTACAATTGCAATATGACGATCACAAATGATTACAATGTAACCAAATCAGCCAGGCTTAAAAGCTTGCATGGTGAACTCAAATACTCACGTGCTAAACCAACATTCTCTTTATAGCAGTTTTTACCGAACACTTGCTAGCTTGGATAAGCTAATATTGTATGCAGTATAGATGTGCCAGATGCGTTTAAGATATCTTTGTGTCCCCAAATTTGATCTATTCATTAATAATAATTTTGTAAACTTTTTCTAGACTTGGATGTGTGCGTCTTACATTTTAACATACAGAACTCATGACTTCCCTCCCAAGTGTGAAATTAAGTAGGCTAATACAGCAAAAAATATATATAAACTACTGCATGGCATACTACACTAGGCTATTTATCATGCTGTTTCTAAGTAACAAAGTAAGAACTGATCCAACATCCTGCAAAATAGTTGCATTTGTCTTAATATCCTGAGACTAACAGACACTCACCTTCTTTTAGCTACTATCTTCATTATTTTAGCAAATAATGAATAACAGTTTTGTTTATGGGGACAGCATGGTGGCGCAGTAGGGTAGTGTTGTTGCCTTACAGCTATAGGGTCTGCTGTTCACTTCTGAGCTTGGGTTACTCTCTGTGTATGCTCTATTTACTGCTAATGAACCGCATAGCTGCCAGCACAGGCATAACTTATGCCAGGGACATTTGCGCTCCGCTCTTTGATATGCCCATTTTTGTCCCCACCACTCTTTGAAAATGCAGTTTGTTTAAAAAAAAAAAAAAAAAAAAGTTTGTAGAATAGCTCGCAGCAGAAACGGATCCAAACTCTATTTGAACATATCACTTTAGCCCTATTATATAGCATCCTGGCAGCTATAAATGAACATGCACAAGCAAGTTGCAATTAGGTTTCTTTTCCTGCAAACCTGAATGTTTGAGTCACAAACATATGTGACATGATTACTGCATCATGAGTTTATTTACAGAATACTACATTCACAAAGTTTTGGCATACAATATGTGTACATTTTAAGTGGTATGCATTATGCCAGTGCTGTAGCTATCATTATAATGGATAATTTAATCAGTCTTCAGGCTTGCTCTCTTTGGTTTATTTTCTTTTTCCCTCTAATGAGTTCCCGATGAAGACACAACATGGGTGATGTAAACCATAGCAACTAATTTTAGAAGCCTTACAAAGCATCCATCATGCAATGGAAGTATTGAAAAAAATAAAAACAAGTGTGGATTCAAACACTAGCATCTGTTCCTTCTGTGAGATGCACATGATACAGGAATGCACATGATACAAGAAAAATGGCACACCTTGGATTGGGTTCTAATTGATTATATATGGGGTTTTTCCCCCATCATCATCATTCTTACCCTTGTCTGGAGACAAGGGGGCTCAGTAGGCTTATTGGCATTTCCAAGTGGTCCATAGTGTGTGATTGTACTCTGTGATGGATTTGCACCCTGTCCAAGGTGTTCCCCATGTTGTGCCTCAAGTTCCCTGGGCCAGACTCTGGTGACCGTATGTAGGACACTGTTTGTGTCATACATACTGTATGTTGCATATATTATTCACTGCCATTTTTTGCACACCTGATTTTATTGCTCTATTTTCTTTTATTTATTATTTATTACTATTACTGTTTTTGATGTGGTACATATCTTTATTTAATATTCAGGGTTTTTTTGTTCACCCTCTGCTTTTAATTTTATTGTTATCCTTTATGCTGCTATACATCATGTAATGGAGGTTAGGAAAGTTGCAATTGCAGTTAAAAGCTTTCATGAAGATTATAATATCCAGAGGGCAAGGCAAAAGACATAAACAAAGACAGGCAGTGGTGAGGTGATCAGGCAAACAGGCTAAAGCAGGTAAGGCAGAAATCAAGGTCAAAGGAGTCAACAAAGTCAAAAAACCAGGCTAATAAACAATAGATTAAGGCTTGGTACATGACAGAGAAATGATCAACTGAGTGTATTACTTCACAAAGACATTGTCTATGAGAGTCTCTTTTATGTGTGGCATGATTGTGAGTGTAATTGGGAACAGGTGTCTCTTATTGGGTCCTCAGGAGACGTGCCTGTGTGTAGTTTTGGGAGATGTAGTTGTTGGCCATGTTTGGAGTTTGCGGTGCATTCTGGGAAATGGAGTTGTGAGTTTGCCATGACATGACACTGTAACAACAATTTCCCTTGTGGAATCAATAAAGTCTATCTATCTATCTATCTATCTATTTATCTATCGATCAATCTATCTATCTATCTATAAGCAGTATGGAAAACTGGAGATACACTTCTGTGTGGACATATTTCTGCCATGAGCTATTATATAACAGTTTTACCAAATTTTATGTTCCAAACGGGTGGGGACAAACATCAAAAAGCGCTGGGAAAATATCTCAGTATAATTCACGTCTGCAGACATGATACACAATCTCTTCACAGTGTGTCATGCAATACAAATAGTGTGATATGCTGTTAACATAGCAACGACTTCTAAATAAGCTTTATAGAAATATCAGCCTCATTAGCCTGCATTATGTTCATTCTTACTGTCAGTCTAATTGCTCTCACCTTCACCTATTGACATTTTTGTTAGCATATCATGCTACTTGCAGCCCTTGTCATTGCTGCCTGGGAGATTTATTCATCCACACAGAGAAACATTATGTAAATACACACATTTATGAATATATGTAAAATATTACAGCACTCTTGACTGTAAACTGACAATGGTGGCAGTGAAATGAAAGATTAAAGAAAAGCAGATTTTCTATCCTTCTTTTAGTCATAAAACGAACAAAAAACATCTCCCAGAGATTTCATTCAAGTTCAGCAATGTAAACTGTTTATTTATAGTAATACCACATCAAGTGTAGAAATCACAGAAGTTTTTTTTTTTTATAGTGTAAAAGAGAATCTGAACTCTGCCAACCCTGACAGTTGACACAGAATCCCACATACCTTTTAATATTTAATCTAATATTTTAGCCTTTATATAGCCTGACAAAAAATACCCATGCACCCACATTGCTGGTTTCAATTATGGTCTATGGCAGCAACTAACTGAGTCTAAAAACAGATCACAAGCAGGATTGCTTACAGTTTTCTCATCCGGATCGATGGGAGCTGCTTATTTGTAGGTTTCTTCTACTTCATTGTCAGAGTGTAGAATTCTCTGGGTTGATAGGTGTGGGACTTCGTCTGCTGTCACCGTGATTAATGGCACAATAACATTTACAGCCTGCGTCCACTGTATCCCCACTCGCGCACGTCTATTTTCCACTCATTCCTTCTACAGTTATTCTGTTGTCTTACTCCATTGCTGTGGTGAGAGGGGAAAAATAAAGAGCTGCATTTTGTCTGTGCCCTCTCGCTCATTTTATATTGGTTAGCTGAAGTAGTGAGGTGTGGTTTTTTGGTTTTTTTTCCACACGTGGTCGTGATGTTACTCTGTAATAGGTAACGAGCTGTGCAGGCTGGAGTGAGAAGCTGGAATCTAGGCTAGTTGAGTTACATGCCATGTTTGGCCATGTGCCATCTTAAGCTTTGTTTCTGCACAGTAGCTTTGATGGTGTGCTCTCTTTCTGTCTGACAGTGATGGCTCCTGACTGCGTGACTGACAGTTTTAACAGCAGATGTGAGATTCTCAGACAGCTCTCCTAATTGAAACAGGGATGGATAGAAGGTAGAATCCGAACCGTGGCTGTGTGGGTGTGTATTTATATCTTGCTGGGGACCAAATTTCCTCACAAGGATAGGCATATTTGACAGTTTTGACATTTGTCCTTATGCAAAAAAACATTTCATCCAATTAACTTTCTTTTTTTCTTTTTTTTTTTAACTAAGAGAGCCAAGACTTTTTCTATTGGTTGCTGAAGTTAATATTAGGGTTAGATTTACGTGTGTGCTTGATTAAAGCTTATTTATAGCATTTCACATTCTCTGTTTAGTTCCTCTGATGAAACAGACCCCCTGCAATTTATTTTTTGACAATAATTTCTTAACATTGTGCCTGAATAGATACAGCCATCTAGCCATGAGATTTTGATCTGACACCCATCATGTTTGATGGCTTTATATCCATACATATGTATAGAAAGCAAAGCTTAAGTGTCTGTTTCTCTGTCTCATCCCTCATAACTGTTCACCACCGACTCTCTCTCTCTCTCGTGCTCTCTCTCTCTCTCTCTCTCTCTCTCTCTCTGTGTGGATCTCTCTTATGACAGGATTCCATGGTTGCTGAATCTTTTATATGTTTATCCGTTTTATCTGTAAGCCTGGTATATTATTTAAAACATTGTGTGCTGCTTATATTAACCCACAGCGACAGGACTGAGACAGCCAAGGTTGGGAGAATGTTTTGACACTTCTGCACTCTCTTGCTTTGCTCTTCTGTAGCTCTCTCTTAGTATTTCCACCTCTTATTTTGTTTTCCTCTATGCAACCCCACTTAACACTGTAACAGCGTCAGTCTTTTTTTCCACCTTCATTTAATTCCTATTTCATCTTCTCTGATTGCAAACACGGCCATGTCTTTTACCTCTGTCCAGATTTGTCTCTAAGTGCAGTGGTTTTTGTTCCTGAGAAGTGTGTGGTTGTGTTTCTGAGAGGCTAGGTGCACCAAAAGAGTGACTCTTAGATGTAAGTCAAAGCTACAGTGCATAGGAATTTTGAGTAAAAATGAAAAAAGCTTTATTGAGTCAGGGGAGAAATATTCTAAACTCAAAAATAATTTTATACTATAAAATATGATGTTCGTGTGCTGCCATGAGTCACCATGAGAATCCTGTAATAGTCATTCAGACTAATTCACAGTCACAGCTCTTGGGTTTGAAATTGACAGGAAATTTTGACTGCACACATCATACACCAGCTTATGTACATGCTACGTCATGCTATCACCATGCCTGAAAGAAATCGGTCAAAGGCACACTAGATAGCTCAATACAGCCAATGTTAGTGAGGAGAGAAATTTTGCTCTCCTGGGAACACTGGATGTGAGGCGGGAATACATCCTGGATAGGACACCAGTCTATGTAGCGCACCATGCACACACACACACACACACATTCACACCTAGAAGGCAATTTACTGTACAGTAGCTAATCCACGTAGCCGCATGTTTTGTGAAGTCAGAGGAAATCATAGAATCCAGAGGAAAACCATGGAGACAAGGAGAACATGAGAAACACTTCACAGACCCGAGACAGCTCAAGATTAAACCCTGGATCAAGATTGAGGACCCTGGAGCTGTGAGGCAACAACATAGTCTAGTTCAAACGTGATGTATACAATAAAAAAAACGCAGAAAGTAGTCGTGCCCCAAAACACAAATTGCCATATTAAGTACTATACCAAATGCTGTCTATATTATTTAGGCATCCTATTTAGTGTATAAAATGTAGATTGGGACACATTCCCAAATTGTCATCGAATATGTACATATTACTTGCCTCTAAGTTTAATCCTCACAGTATAGAAGGATGCAGCACAACCTATATTACAAAATGTTTTTGTACTACGCAATAGTGTTTCCTACCTGAGGGCCAAATCTCAATATCTTACATCCTTTTGTTTTACGCTGGTTGTAATGTTATGTGTGTAAATTAACATTTCAGTAAGACCAGACTAGGAGCCGGAAAAGTCAAATTCAGGAACATTTCTCAGATTTTTTTTTTAACAAAAAGCTCAATAATTGCAGGGGTGCAATCATGTTCAAACAAAGCAGGCTTTGTTGAGGGTTATTGGGGATTGTAGCGGTACTCTCCAAACTCTTTAACACTATTAAAATCATAAATAGATAAGTTAGGAGGGCCACCTGCACTGCGTGGATGTTTTTTGAAAGCAGATATATCCTTTACTTCATATTCTTTACATCACTCTGCCTATACAGTTAAGAGTCTGAAATTGAGGTCTATGTGTCGGAGCACACAGAAGAGGACTAAGAGTGGATGTGGATCTTGATGGGAATAGTGATTGACATTGATAGTTAAAGGCTAAATGAAGGAGGACGTGACTCACCAGCCTGGTTTAACATCAGCGCTACCCAGCTCCGGTTACACTGCCTGATCTAATCCATGGCTCTGCAGGAACACTGTATCCCCCCCACAGAGACACTCTATTGATTGCTGTGTCCGGGGCCATATTATACGTTTCCCTTATTGAGCTGGCATTGGCAGGCATTTCTTCAGGCCATGCTCTCCTTTCTATTTAGCCCAGCAGACAAGATTTATACAATGGCTGCTCCTGTGGCTAGTAGGCACCTGGTGACAATCCTGTTAATGCCTACTTTGAAAGTGGCATTTACGCAGCTGGTCTGCTAGTACCAATAAAGCACAGCTTGATCACGTAAGGTGTAAAAGGGCTGTTGGAATCTTCTCTTTCTGTTAAGTGTCTGCCAGAGGATGTTTGTCCCTGTTAACCATCCTTTTGTTAACAAGAAAGAGCTATTGCGTTCAGCCATAGAGCTAAGCACAGTACATTATAGTAGAGATGCTAAAACTCTAATGGATGGAGGCATAATCAAATGCAGCTTCACTGTCCAAATCATGGGTTTTTGCCTTTACCTGAATATATTTTATTGTTTTGACTTATTTAGACTACATTATATTTTCAAAATGAAACCTTGCTTTATAATAACTTGAATGAAGAAACAGAATGTTTAATGTGTAAAATGCATCACTTTAAATCATTATTATAATTTGACCAATTCAGTTTGCTCCATCACTTATCAGAAAGCTACAGTAATAGATTTTATAAAAGCACCAGCACTTTTCCTCTTTGAACAATTTACAGTGCAAAATGCTTTAAAGTGGGCCACTTTGACAACTCATTTCAAGAGAGAGTTTAACACAGTGAGGCGGAGTTGTGAACCGGCTAATGACCTATATAACATACAGTCTAATAAGGACTCTTACAGGACATTGATAAAGCTATGCTATGTAAAATAATATTTCCCTGACTGAAATCTCTTGCTTAATGTATCTCACTTGTACACAGAACAATCTGGTGGATGCTGGTGGTCTGTAACAAGTGTTTCACTTGTGAGACTAAAGACTTTAAAATGGGTCATGTTACAGGTTGTAATAATTCAACAGCTTTCTGCCAGCTGGTGTTTAAAAGGAGATAGTAAACTATTACTGTCCAAATCTAAATAAGAGACACTGCATCCTAAACTCATAGTGTAGTATATGCAGCAGTCAAACCTGGAGTAAAGGAGGTTTTTTTCCCCCTTCTTTTAATTAAATGCTGTTATTTTATCCCAGTCAGATATTATTCTAATCTGATTGGTCAGAAAGTGGGCATTATTTTTGTATAACCACACAGCTCAGACAGTAGTTCCAGCTGTAACATGAAAGATAGGCTCATATTAATGCACGAATACATTAAGTACATTACTATTATGCTGAAGTAACAGCTCAAACACAGGGACTCCACATAATCTAAACCTAATATAATAAATAAATATATTCTTGTTGTTTAACAAAGAACAATTTAATAAATACCACTGATGTGGTGAAGGCTTTTCTGTTGTTGTTAGGAGATATTTATTTGACATTTATGGAAGGAATCCCGAGTCTGCATTTTGTAACAGGCATGATGCTTTGCAAAGTTTCCCATGACAGGAAAGTCCTCAGAACAGAGATATTTTTTAAAAAAGTATAAGCTGTGTTTTTTTTTTGAGAGAGAGAGAGAGAGAGAGAGAGAGAGAGAGAGATGCTGTTTATCGTGATGCCTGTTTATTGTGGCTATAACATAAGTGATACCAGGAAATAACTTAAAAATACACAAAAATAAATCTTAACTATAAACCATTAAAATGTGTCGTTCATTAATAAATTCAACATTGTAATCACTGGCAAAATCGCTGTATTATAAGAGGAATAACACTCCTGAAAATGCGGTTACACAAAAATAATCCAGCATAATCTGACTCACGCCACCTGATGTGGATTATTTTAATTTAACTGCACAAACTTACTTACAAAATGGTCTCAATCAGCAACCTGTAAACAATAAATTAGGCTTTCCTAATTTATGACATTCCCCAGTCATAACTACATACATTTCCTATTAGTTTCACAGTAGTTGTTAAATAATAAATTGAGATTTTATGGGATTGTTGCCAATTTTGTTGCTCTTCTTGGCTCTGTGGGCTTGTACAGTAAGTGTGAGGAACAGTGGAAATTAATGATGTTTTTTTCTTTCTTCTCCTGCTTTGTTGATTTGATTTGAGATATTTTTCCCAATTTAGGAATTGATATAATCTTATGTGCTGCTGGAAAATAAAATAAAAATAGACAGTATAAAATAAGTCCTAAAATTCCTTGTCACCTGAGAATAGAAACTTGTAGTTCATGTGCCACTGTATGATGAAAGCCTACATTAGATTGAATTGCTGTTATATACAGAGCAGATCCCCACTGTGAAGATTACATACTGAAATATGCACTTGTAGAGTGAAAAACAATATCTTCCATCCAGAAATCTCTATGACTGTAAGAATAATTTAAGTTCATACTCTAGAGAATACTATTTACAGTGAATGCAGAAGCCTTCATTGAAAACACCTGGATGTTTGAAAAGTTTAAAGCTCACACAATTTCCACAGTAGTGACAATTATCCACGGAACATTTTGAAATAAGAAATGGAAGAAGAATTTCGCATTCCAGATGGCTGCTTCACCCCCTCTTGAGATTTTGTATTAGACACAATATGGCATTTTTGTCAATGTGTACCATGCCTCACTGGGACATATTGATGTTAACTAATAGATTTTTTATTTACAGTTAACAGTAATTATATATGGTGCACTGTGTTAATTTTTTCTACTGATAAAACTAATTCCCCAGCCTCTCACGTGGTCTCATGAACCTCTGCCATTTGAACTCTGCTAATTAGGCCTGGAGTCTCAGCGTGATGCGGCATAAGCGAATAGGGCATAATGTCAAGACTAATGAAGTCATAAATAGCAGACTAATGCCGGCTTGAGGGACTGAAACCTGAAGCACAGAGGTCAGACTTACCAGAACAGATACGATTAAATTGAAATTAGAGTTCGACACCTTCACAGTGATGGCATTATAGCAACCAGAACATGGCAGGCCATTGTTTGTTTTATTAGGCGTGCTCAGTACAGTGATTTTCAATATCTGGAATTTAGATATGAAACCAGACAGGCTGTAAAAAGGGTGTAGGTATGGTTATGGTTAATAATTTGTTTTAGAATGACCAATTAAAATGTTAACAACAGGCACTTTAAAGGAAAAGTTCACCATTAATTAATTTCTTGTTCCTATAGCGGGGTCACTACAGCGGATCACCCATCCACATATTTTGATTCTGGACCAAGTTTTACACCGGATACCCTTTTGGGACTGGCATTGAGAGTACACTGGCTTGTTCCACCCTCCAGTGGCTGGGGTTGGTTCCCTGACCTGAATCTAACCTGGGCAGTGGCAGTGAGAGCATCACATGCTAGCCACTAGTCCACCAGGAAACCAAAAAGGCCACCATTAAATTAATTCTGGTACTAATTTGTTGGTTGGTGCTGTATTTTCTTTCCTGTAGAGTCAGTGGGCGAGTATCACATTGGGACATTGTGAGGCCTGTTACAATGCTAATAAATTGGAGGAAAAAAATGTGCAAATTCAAACATATGTGAACTGTCGAGTTTCGCTGTTGGGTCCAAAAATCAACTGAGTAAAATTTTCTTTTCTCACTCAACATTTTCCAGAGATGTTCATTGTCATATTAATGAGAAATCCGATGTAGAAGCAGCAGAGACCGCAAACACTGGACTCAAAGATCCAAAATGCAATTCAGCCACACAACACAGTAGATCTGAGAAAGCAGATCGACTTGGCGATCTACGAGATGACAAGTATGATAGCATAGATAGCGGTATCAGCAAGAAAGTTTAAGCTTTGGAAACGTACCAAATATTGCCAAAAGTATGTGGACACCTGACCATCACACCAATATGTGCTCTTTGAACATCCCATTCCAGATTTAGTCCCCGTTTGCTGTTATTATAACGTCCACTCTTCTCCTCCTGGGAAGACTTTCCATGAGATTTTGAAGCGTGGTTGTGGGGATTTGCTCATTCAGCCACTAGAATGAGGTCAGGCACTGATGTTGGGCGAGAAGTCCTGGAGTGCAGTCAGCGTTTCAATTCATTCCAAAGGTGAACTGGGTTGAAGACAAGTGTTGAGGTAATTTCTGTTAGTTTGAGTGGAGGAAAATTACAATGCTGCAGCATACAAAGACATGCTTCCATCTCTGTAGCAACAGTTTGGCAAAAGCCCACATATGGGTGTGATGGTCATATGTCCACAGACTTTTGGCCATATACAGTATATATTTGACAAGAGTGTACAGCTAAGGAGGTGAAAGAACTGGACAGACTAAATGACTAAAGCACTGCTGCATCTCTTGCTTTAGGTAGAGAAGAAGCAAGGGCTATATCCCACTACACCACTATCAGTGACTAGTTAGATTTTTTTTTTTTCTTCTATTAGACACTGATACTTGTATGGAAGTTGGAGATAGACTTTATAGTCACAGAGCCTACCAGAATAATCAGTCAGAAAACACTCTTACTCGAGCTAAATATTTGTCTAAATATTCCACCAACAAAGATGGTAAATAAAAACTGAACTATTTACAAAATGACCAAGCAAGCAATGCAGCATGACAAACTATTTTGATGATGGAAGGAATGAAATGGTCAATATTGGTAAAATGGGACTCGATAGTAAGCATATTGTATCTCTAGTTTCATGGAGGAAAACTGCGTCTCTGTTAAAGAATAAAGCAGCAGATATTATCTCTAAAGACAATGAGTCATATTGTTCCAGGACCAGTGAGCTGGTGCATATTAGCACTGCAGCACAGATGCAAAATGGAAAGAAACAGATTTTGAAGTATATGGAGTGGAATATATTATATATGGCATAATTGCTTTGTTAAAATTGTTCCTTGAAATGTCATTTGGCTTGTTTTCCCATAAGTGCTTGTCTTGCGTCATGGCAAACATGACACAAAACATCTGTTTAGCCAGACCACGTTCAATATTTGCTTTACGGATTATGGACTTCTTTGGACTCCTTCTACTGCCAAGAATGGAGGCCATTATTTTTTGCTGACTTTTGGGTTTCTCACCAAGGGAACATTTCCTCCTCTAATAGATGCTCTCATGCACTCAGTTCTAGTTTCCCAAGCCAAGCACCTCTGCTCTCAGCAAATACAGATGTGTGTGTCTCTTCTTATTCTGAGTCGTATACATATTGAAAGTATCATTCCAACCAAAGAATGAATTATAGCCTTAATATACCATTACTAGGCACCTGAACACATATTTTCAGCCTTTAGAGCATTCTAGCAGAACGTCTAACTAGACAAGTGCATGATTATTGTCATGATTATGATTATGTAAACTGTCCAGACACACAGGAGTTACAGAATGGTCTAAGTTGGAGTTAAACCTATAGAATTAGTATGGATTTTACAATCAGACTGTGATTTGTTAGGTGTCATAGTAAAGCAAATGAACTCATTCAGACAAGGAGCTCTGACATTATTATCACATGTTTGGTATTTAATTTCATATACTGGAAAGATGAGAAGAAAGCCAGAGAGCTACATAATTATTCTTTAAAAAAAAACAAGAGTTATCTTGTATCCTCTGCACCTCAATTTAAATAATGCATGCACCACTGAACCATTCGTTTGAAATAAATATCACTTGTTTGTAAACGTCGAAACAAATGCAAATGTAGATTTCACATTTGTGCTCCTGTTTCAGTCCGCGTAGAAGTAAGGTCACCTTGTAGATTTACTAGACTATGAAGATATGAAAATGAAATAACATTAAAAAAACAAAATCTAATTACGCTGAAAGGGTCATATTACAAAATAATATGAAGAGATGTGGAATAATATAAGGAATATCACATCAGTCTGTGTTATCTCTCCTTGGCGAGTGTAATGATATTGTCTGGACAGTTAAAGTGGCAATTAAGAATTCAGGTTATACCTAGTCCTTTCTTTCTGTCTCTGTTGTAATGTGATTTTGTTTATTCAACGAGCAATTCACATAGACATTGTGATGCTTTTTTCATTCACTAAGGACCAGACTAAGTTGGCGACTTAAGGACCAAACTAAGTTGGTTCAAAAGTTGCAGTAATTTTTAAACACAGGGAAGGTTCGCCATATTCAGAGTCACACTATGCAGGTGCTTAAGCTGATTTTCTGAATGCTCCATTCAGGAAGTCACCTGCATGTTGCTTATGCCTCCAAGGTTGCCAGATTTTTCTTGAGTAGAGGTGTCCAAGAAAATTGTTTAGATCATTGTCTTTAAACACAAGCACTTGCCTTTAAGCCAGAAAAGTGTGGACTGAAGAAGCAGATCATGTTCTTATGCTGTCAACTTCAGTATTAGGTACAAAAAAAAAAGCAAGAGGCAATTTAAAAAAGACTAAAACATAGATGTATAAGAAGGCATGTCTGAGCTGTAATTATTTAATAATATTGCACTGGACCTAATACTGCTCCTCAGTGGAGCTGAGATTATGCAAAGAAAAAAAAACACTGCCATAATTTCAGGGACAAAATCACATGTAACTGAGTCACATGTCTGTTTTCGTCAAGCTCCACCCCATACTAATGGTCTGAGTAATGCTTAAGTCCGTATTTAAGTCTGAGGTCTGAATACCAAAGTGCAAAATATAGTCCCAAATGTCAATTTAACACACACAGCTGGGACACAAAATAGCGTACGAAAAACACTGTGGTTATTGCTAGTGCTGTAGGCATGAGCATGAGGATGTAAAACATTAATTTAGTCTATTTACTTAATGCCCCGCTGAGATGGCAGACTGTTGGCACTAGAGCCAGTTTAGCCCTGAACATGTTTGTGCAAGAAGCCTTGACTCCATGATGTGTAGGCCATCGAGGTCTGTTAATAAATGCAAACATTTGTTGATTTCTAAAGAGGCTTGTTGCTAATCTCTTAAAATGCCAGATTAAGTTCTGCAGAAGCTCAAGTTAATGTTGTGTTTCACAATCAGAGAGAGAGAGAGAGAGAGAGAGAGAGAGAGAGCGAGAGAGAGCGAGTGAAAGCGAGTGAAAGCGAGAAGTATTGGGGTAAGAGTGAAGACCAGGCTGAAGGAGGGATCAAACAGTAGCAAGGAAAGTAGGTTGCCATCATTACCCTTAGTGAGAGGAGGAGTTGACCATGTTGACCATGATTAACGCTGACGTTTAGGAGCAGCCATCTGGAAAGTAATCCCTGGCCTGACATCTGCTAGAGAGAGAAAGGGAGAGAGACATGGAGAGAAAGTGCCTGCTCCTTGGAATGCTGAGGTGAACAGAACCAATGGAATATAAATTATGAATCCAGCAATATTCCTCTGAATTCTGCAGCCCTCCTGCAGTGTGTTAGACACGCACCATACACACCAGAGGCAACAGTCCGGTCTTACTTCTAATTTCAGCCTTACAGGTTGGTTCCCCTTTTTTTTCCCAGGGTTCGCAGGAATAATGGAAATGACAAGAGGAAAAGATGGAGGAAGGGCAATCTAAATGAAAACAGGTGTCTGTTTAACACCTACTGCCAGGGCACAGCTTTGATATATTGGATTTTTATGAGTTCACTAAAAAAGATGGTGGAAATCATTTTCTTCCCTTCTCTGGCATGCTTAGTGGCAAATTGAATCACTTCCTACAGTACACGCTAGAACAAAAATTCATAAGACATGCAAACGTGGGCTCAGAAGAACTGTGTGACTCTAAAATAAGTAATAGTTAGAAACAATTAAACCTCTCAGACTGACTTCTTCATAAAGTTATTGATTACAGTTGCTGGCAATCATGGTAGCTAATGTAGTGAGTATTATTTCCCCCCTGAAGGAAAGATTCTTAGTCAGATTAAGGAACGGTCCTGCTTTAATGGCGTTGATGTACAGACTAAAACCAACTGGACTGCAATGCTGCTTCTTGTATATCCTATGCATATTATTATAGCACATACTTGCTAGGAAGTAGATAATGATGTATGATCTGAAGCTCACTAATCTTTTACATAAAGTTTGACATTGTGACTTAATCAAACATTGGTCTATTTATGGAAAGAAATGTGACATTTAATAGGTTAGATCATGAATATTGGCAGATTATCTCCAATCCAAAATATTGCAAACCTAAGATCCTTGTAAAATGCACATTTTCTACCATTTAAATATTCAAGGTAAGCATAATGCTATAATGGTTAATGTCATTATATTCAGTACCTCAGAGCCAAGAAGCATATGTTCCTACTTTGTTTTGTCACTTTCAGACTGTCCATCAGCGCTGCTGTTCCAGCACTCCCTCTCACAGCTGCTGATGGCCAGCTTGGACCCCAAACAGGTCTGATCGGCTGCTAATGGACCAGTCCAACCCACTGTACCATCCAGCTCTCTAATGAGGCATGACTGCACACCACGATCCTTTAAGAGCACTCAGCAGTGGCAGGGATTCAGCTTATTTGTACACAACTTACTGAGCACATGCATGCACACACACACACACACACACACACACACACACATTCATGGGTTAGTCGGCATGATGCCGTATGAATAATACAGAATTTCTGGCCAGTCACCACCCCACTGTGTGCGCTGAAATCCATTACATTATTCCCAAGACCATATGCTGTAACCCTGTTTAAGGCACGGGTGTCTGATCTTATCTGTACAGAGTCTGGCGACTGCAGGTTTTCATCCCAGCCGAGCAGCAGTACACATGATACAGCTCATCAGTCATTTGAAACAGGTGTGCTGTTGCTCCTGGGTGGGAATCAAAACCCACAGCTGCACATCCACCTCTAGCTTAAAGGGATACTCCCATGTTTCTTCAGCCTTATCTGTATCTACTGCATCTGTCTCATATATGCAATTACCACAAACACGTTTCCCTAGGCCTGCATAATATAACAATGGCAATTATCAACACCAAGCAGGGACATCTACAGTATATATCAGCCCACCAATGGGAGAGGAAATCCTGGGACTATTTTATCTTACATTTTTGAAGACTGGTAAAGGGTCAATTAAACAGTTAAACGTGTTGGATGATAAATGCTGATTGATCTAATTTTTTATTAACTATTTACTACACCAAATAATCATTTTTATGGTATTTCAACAATTAATAATCAGAAAATAATGATAATAATTGATTAAATAATTGTTAAATACCAATATCAAATGATATGGAAATGATATATTATGGAAGGATTCTTGACCATATCGCTCAGCCCTACGTTCCCATGTTCTGAGGGGGAAAAAAATACAAGAAACCAATTTGAATTTCACTTATAATGGAAGTGTAAGGGCAGCTGTTGTCAACTAAATAAACATTATAACATAAACACAAAACTACAACCAGTTGACTCTGCCAGTATAGATATTACGTATTATCCAAATTTTCAACACTGGAACAATGCAGTAAATAGTAACTTACTCAGTAGTTAGTAGCGATGTGTGATCAGGCCAAAATGAAGGCAATTCCATGTTTAAATGTTGGTAAAACATAACCAGAAAAAACGGTTACTGTAGTGAATGAAAGAGTTAATAATTGTACATAAGCTACAGACTGCTGGAGTATTCCTTTAAGATAGGGGTATCCACATAGGGGATGGTGTGGCTGCTGGTTTTCATCCCAGCCAAGCAGAAGCATACATGATACAGCTCATCATGTAAAGACATACTGTATAGAATCAAGTGTACTCCTGCAGGATTGAAATGAAATCCTGCAGTCATGTTGATTTGAGACCCCTGACTAAAGGTCTTAAAGAAACTAAGTTCTGTAACTTACCTAAAACATATTTGTATTTCTGTGGTCTGGCTACACATTTCCCCACCATAAATCCACAGTCTCATGCTGCGAGGTGAGATTTGGCCAGAGTGGCAACTGGGCTGCTTAGAAACCTTAATGCTTATTAATTAGGAGTATCAGGTGTAAATCCAGCAGTGCTCTGACAGGCAGCAGGTTGGATGTTAATGTGAATGAGTTGAGACAGATGTAGTGAAACATACTCAGACTTTCCACATATGAGGATCAGCATTTCCCAAGGTACCACACTGTCTGTTCAGTATTAAGTCTCTTCTTCAGTGAGAGATCAGAGATCTGCCAAGATATCACACTGTGTACATGGTTCTGCGGAATGATTTTAGCTGAGATAGCTGCGAATGAGGCTTTTTAGTTCCCTGAAGGAAATGTGCTGAACCATTCCTGTGGCTGATATGGCGATTCACTGATATGCTTCCCATCGCTCAACCGGATCCCACAAGTAAGGCTTTCTTTTGGAGTGTGGCAAAAGATACAGACCGAAGGACCTACAGAGATATGTTTCTGACAGCGTCTAAACGCTAACTGTGTCTGTGCTTTATAAGGCAAACAGTATAATACACTGTTAATGGCTCAGTATAGAGAGGGACAGGGAAGAATTCAGTTTCCCACTAGTTACTTGAATGCCTTGTAGAGGTGATGAATGTTTCTCATAATCTCCCCCCTCTGATTCAGGATAAAAGCTATGGAAAAGTGCATTAATGCACCACCAATTTTTTTTTTATTTTTTTTTTTTATTTTTTTTTGCTCAGCATGGAACACCTAAATCAAATCAATAAGCAGCCACTTGAAAAACCTTGTTATCTAAATGAGAATTGAGCAAATAGCTCGAAAGCCTTGGCAAGGCACTCTTTAAAAGCACACTGAGCTAGGTGATCAGCAAGCTCATTTGTAATCCCATTTTTCCTATCTTGGAGGCTAATGGACAGGAAAAAGTTTACAAAGGAGAGCTAGACCGTGTATCTATATGGCTGTCGATGAGAGAGGAAGCGCTCGGACAGATGAGGAGGGAGGAACAATGAATATTTAGTATTATGACACAAGGCATCAATAACTTTTCAAGGTGCAGATTATCCCTCCCCTCGTTGCTTCAGATGGAGTCTTTACATAATTAAGTTGCATTAAAGAACCTCGAGAACAGCTCCATTTTCTCTTTCTACTTGCTAATTAAGATTTATGGCAGGCAGCTTTGAATTATGGATGATTTACATATTGAAATGGGCAGGCTGCCACTTTTATAGGGAGAGAGAAAGAGAGGAGGAGATAGTGTGTGTGTGTGTGTGTGTGTGTGTGTGTGTGTGAGTGTGTGTGAGTGTGTGTGTGTGTGTGTGTGTGTGTGTGTGTGAAAGAGAAAGAGAATAAGAGACGGGGTCTGCATGTCAACTCCAAGCATATGGTGATTTACTTAAAATGATGAGGATCTACTTCTATTCACACATCATTGCTTACATTTGTTTACAAAATGTGATAACAACAAATGGCCGTGTTCTCAGTGTTCTCAGTGTTCGTTCAATTGATGACTGTTTTACACTTCCTCGAACTACACGTTTAGACGAGGACTACATGAGAAGAAGCGTGCTTTATTACTGCATCCACCTGTAATTCTGAAAAACACAGACACAGTGGCAGTTTGAAGCTGTGGAAATCAATCAAGAGTGCAGGAAGTGAGCTTGACATACAGCTAGATAGTGTGTGATCATACTGGCCTACACAGGGTACCTTTAATCATCCTCAAGCTCTCTGTGCTATTCAGCAGCTCTTAGCTCTCAAATGCTTTTGATATACTGTAGACATATCCACTGCTCCTCTCTCGCCTCTAATTCAGTTTGCCGTCTCTAGTTTGGGAATTGATTGCTAGGTTTAGCCCCTCAAATTGGATGTCTGGAGAGAGGAGTCTACATTCTAGTCCGAGAAAGTGCACGTTGAATCCAAATCTAAAGGGGAAGAAGTCGAATGGAAGTGAATGGGAGGCTGACCTCCGCTGACGTTAAAGGGCATGATGCAGTCCTTCCCTCAACATTTCTCATTCACCATGAGGTCACCTCTAGACATGATGGACAGGTGGATAAGGGCACACCCTTTGCAGCAGGACTGGAAATGAATGTAGAAGTTGTGTTGTTTTAATACAGACTGGTAAAAGTACAAAGGCAGGATAAGACGTGCGTGTGTGTGTGTGCGTGTGTGTGTGTGTCAGGGGAGAATTGCATGCGAGGGAGTGAAAGTGGAGTCGAGCACGGCTCTGAATATGCATAACGAATTTAGCTTCTGTCAGTGAATGAATGCGAAAGTGTGTGAACAGCACAAGGTTCCCCTCCCACCCCAACACCACCAGCTCTCTCTCACACTGTCTCCATGTTAGACATTCACTACCATTGCTAATCGATGATTCACAGCTCTCTCAGACCTGACCACCTCTATTCCCAGGAGGACACAGGGCTGCGTGCACCAACTAACTCTCATTCCAGACAGATGTCATTTCAGGACTCCTGCTTGCTCAGAAGTGAATGCAAGCTCTGAATGCATCTATTACACACATACGTCTTTGTAAATCAATAGAGGAGCTTCTAGGTGCGCGGTACGCTACAATGCTTCAGTGATAGTGCTTTGAGGAAAGGTCATTTGAAGAGCATCACTGTCTGAAGAAGAGAAATTATTGATGAATTAGTGATGGAGGTTTTCTATCTGACAGTCACACACACACACACACACACACACACACACACCCTTTAACCCATCTAGGACCAGAT
The DNA here is from genome assembly GCA_024331685.1 of Stegophilus panzeri. Taxonomy (NCBI): domain Eukaryota; kingdom Metazoa; phylum Chordata; class Actinopteri; order Siluriformes; family Trichomycteridae; genus Stegophilus; species Stegophilus panzeri. The sequence continues at coordinate 14,538,208 of JANDJT010000071.1, forward strand.
CCTATCAGAGTATTCCCTCTTGTGATGGACACCACAGACTGCCCCTTTTCTATTACTTTACTTTTACCCCCCAACTCTGCTGACATGCAATTAATAGTAGCAGATATGTAGGTTTAAAATTTAATCACTCGTGAAGGTTTTAGGAAAGGAAAGATGTCTTTTTTGGTATGCATTTTTTAAAAATATATTTCAGTGTCTCTAGCTGTTTCTGTCTTTCTCTACACGCATATGAAAAATAGAAGGCAAGGGTTGGAGGGAGAGAGAAAAGAAGATGAGAACTGTTACTAAAAACTACCTGTATAAAATCTACTTTTGGATAGGCATAATTATCTTGCCTGAGCTGTGTCCTGTCAACTTAAGGGAGCAGTGATGTATGCAAGGTACAGTGGGGGAAATAAGTATTGAATGCGTTAACATTTTTTTTCAGTAAATATATTTCCAATGAGGATATTCAGATGGGGCGCATGGTGGCTTAGAGGTTAGCATGTTCGCCTCACACCTCCAGGGTCGGGGGTTTGATTCCCACCGTAGCCCTGTGTGTGCGGAGTTTGCACCCCCATGCACCCCCCATGCACCCCCCATGCTGCAGGGGTTTCCTCCGGGTACTCTGGTTTCCTCCCCCAGTCCAAACATGCCTACATGCATGATTGGTATGTTAAAAAGAATGTGTGTGTGATTGTGCCCTGCATTGGCATCCTGTCACCCCGCCTTGTGCCCAATGCTTCCTGGGATAGGCTCCAGGTTTCCCCGTGACCCTGAAAAGGATAAAGTGGTATAGAAGATGGATGGATGGATATTCAGATGAAATTTTCACCAGACATCAGTATAAACTCAAGAAATCAGCAAACATAAAAAAATCCAAACATTAAAGTCCATAAATAAAGTTATGTGTAATAAAGAGGAATGACACAGGAACACGCTAACTGAAATTTATTTAATACTTAGTGGAGAAGCCTTTGTTTGTAACGACATCTACAACACACTTCCTGTATGAAGAAATGAATGGCTGCAGTATTCAGGTGTGATTTTGGCCCATTCTTCTAAACATATTGTCTTTAAATCTTGAAGATTCAGGGGGGCCCTCTTGTGAACCTTGATGTTTAGTTCTATCCACAAATGTTCAATCGGATTCAACTCAGGTGATTGACTGGGCCATTCTAACACCTTGATTTTTTTCTCTGAAACCAATAGAGACTTTCCTTTGCTGTATGCTTTGGATCGTTGTCCTGCTGGAACGACCACCCACGTCTCATCTTCATCATCCTGGTGGATGGCAGACGATTTTTCTCATGAATCTCCCAGTAAAGGGTTCCATTCATCGTTCCTTCAATTATTTGAACTCTGCCAGTACCATGCGATGAAAAACAGCCCCACGCCATGATGCGTCCACCTCCAAACTTCACTGTTGGTATAGTGTTTTTAGGGTGATGTGCAGTGCCATTTCTTCTCCAAACATGGTGTG
>JANDJT010000071.1:14540296-14563864 GCA_024331685.1 Stegophilus panzeri
GTGTGTTGAGTTATTTTGAGGGGACAGCAAATTTACACTGTTACACAAGCTGTACACTCACTACTTTACATTGTAGCCAAGTGTCATTTCTTCAGTGTTGTCACATGAAAAGTTATAATCAAATATTTACAGAAATGTGAGGCGTGTACTCACTTTTGTGAGATACTGTATATATATAACTATATTTATAACTCACATGGCAAAATTACTATTGGGTTGAATTAGCACCTTCATTCATTCATTCATTCAGTAACTGTTTCATCCTGGTGAGGGTTGTGGCAGATCCAGAGCCAATCCCCGGAACACTAGGAACAAGGTGGGAGAATTCACCGTGGATGGGAGCCCAGTACATCACAGGGAACTATCCATACTTTCCCACCTATGGGCAATTTAGCGTACCTTTTCTGTCAATGTTCTGCATGTTTTTGGACAGTGGAGAACCTGGAGGAAACCCACATCAACACTGAAAACATGCGAAACAGCATGTAGAGTTATCCTGAGCTCAGGATCAAACCAGAGACCCTGGAGCTATCAGGCAGCAATGTGAGGCAGCACTGCTAACCACTAGGCATGAGGCAGGGATACACACCGAATGGAATACCAGTCCATCACAGGGTACCGTGGACCCACACTCATTCATACCTAGGGGCAGTTTAGAGTCACTAACTCACCTACCTAACCAACTCTACTTCCTCATCCATGTGTCCCCAAAATAACTTAGATTATTGTGGCATGATTAAAGAGGTCTGTCTTTTATAAAAATGTATTAAATGCTGCCCCTTTTCATGCCAACAGAAAGCCTCAGAGGAGGCTCGAACTAGCTCAATAAAAGCTATAACTTGTGTGATCTCATTACCTTATTTCTCTCGCAGGCACACACAAAAAGCAGTCACCTCAGTTCCTCACAAGAAAAGCCTGGGATTAATATCACTCACTTGCCTTTGCTGTGAAGAGCCCCTGAGATGTGCAGGTTTGGTTTTTAATGTGAGTCCACTGGAGGCTGCTTACTCATGCTCAACACTCCTCCCAAGGAGAAACCAGCTCTCCCTCTCAGTTGTCTGGTTGGAATCTACCCAAACCCTCACAACCCAGTTTAATCTCAAGTCTTCCAGCACTGTGCAATCTTTAAACATGCATCAGTCCCTTGTGCCCACACCAGGAACTTGTCAGCTGCTACAGCCAGCATCTAGGCTGACAGATTTGGCACAATGTTTTTCCCCCAGTTATTTCCCCATGCGGAAGGTATGTGGAGCTAGAGGATGGCTAAAAATCCAACAGAGATGGTTGGTGGCGGTCATGTCCTCATTTAAATGCTACATCACTACTATAATCCCAAGTGTGACGCACATCATCTGGCTCACGGAACAACACAGTGTGATGGACTTGAAGACAGAACATGCAAATCTGTCCATCAGCACGACAGCAGAGCCACTTGAGATTGTCAATATTTGTTTGGAGGATTTGCATGTGAACGTCCCTCTTTCATCAAATCCCCTCTATACTTTTGTTGGAAAGAAATCAGAACGCATGTCAGCTTTTTAGCGCCCTAATAAAGTCAGCTATGCTTGCTTGTCTTGCATTTGTATCAATTCAAAGGCTGAACAATGTGAATGTTTGCATCTTGTTGTAAACAAATGAAAGCCTTACTATTCCTTCTCCCACCTGCCTTTCATTTCAATAAAATTAGTTTTGCTTTGAGTCCTGACAACAGAGACTAATTCTTTTATCTGTCCTATGTGAGTCTAAGCTTCCCACGGCTCAGAGTCGGTCTGAAGCTGAACAAAACTAAAATGAGCAAGAAATCCATCTAGCCACATAATCAATTAATGTTATTGACTTTTCTGTCTTTATGGACATAAAATATGTTATTGCAAAAAATGAGTATCTTACCATTGGACTGTGGTAGGGATGGAACCATCTACCAGTAGATTTATTTATTTATTTTATTACTTTATTTTAGAACGCTTGCCAGAATGGTTCACAGGGCATCTGGTTGAGAGTATAGCTGTGAATCAGGACACAAGAAAGAAGTCGTACGAGCAGGAGGTTTTTACTTTCATGTAGCTGTGATGCACTATATGGCCAAAAGTTTGTAGTCACCTGACCAGCTCACCCATGTGTGATCCTTCCCCAAACTGTTTCCAGAAAGTCTGGAGCACACAATTCTCTAAAATGTGTTTTTACACAAAATACACAAACTAGTGAACAGAACGAGATTGAAAACCAGAGAATGACAACACAAAACAAAACAGCTCAGTAAAGTCAGGCAGGCAAACACTGAACAATACTTTGCACTGAACAAAGACGAAGGTTTAAATATACATACTAATCAAGGGACAAACTGAAAGCAGGTGAGAGTAATTGGGAAACACGATGGAGACAACCAATGACAGGACATGGGAGGGGACAAGACATGAATCAAATCAAAACACACGTGGTAATGTAAACAAGCACATAACAGCTCAGGAGAATGCACCGTAGCTCTGTGAGTTTCCATGCGCATTGAGAGTCTCTGCATGTAGCACTCGGTGCGAGGGGAAATACATGACAGTTTGTTTATATTTTGGGAAAAACAACCAACTAAATGTGTTATAGGTAGGTAAAAACAAAAATAAAACCTGCTCAAGCATGATTTTTTTTTTAAAATGGCCCCACTCACATCTCTAGTCGAGACCAATTATGAACTTGGAGTGACAAGGACCTACAGTATGAGAGCCAGAATTCCCAGGCAGTTCTGGCATATCTACCTCTGAGTTTCCCAGTGTTTTACAGTGTTTTCTGGGGCATAGTGGTTATAAAAATCCTTCAGATTCTGGCAACACCTACTTCAGGTTTATATCTGAATACAGATACAAATATTTTGAGCAGTAAACAGATACATATAGTGTCATTGCATCACACCCCTAGTCTATAGATTCCTACAAATGGTAGCGAGCATGTGGTGGAGCTTGCAGATGTTCTTTTTTTAGACGTGTTTATTTTACATTGCAGTGCCTTCTACTCATCTGGGCTATGTTCATCAAGAAGCTTTTCATGTATCTTCTACTTCTGTTCTATCTATTCTATCTGAGATTCATTCATATATAGTATAATGATTAGAGTGAGTAATATCAAAATGCATCTTCCACTGACATAATTATAAATGCAACTAATTAATGCTATTTGTAAATGTAAATGTAAACCCTAACCTCAGGGATTTACCTCAGTAACCAAAAGGAAATGTTCTCTCTCTCTTTATCTCTCTCTCTTGCTCACACACACACACACACACACACACACACACCACCTACTCTTCCTTTTCAATTCCCTGCCCACATCGCAGTGTAGGGGTGAAAGGGATGGGTTGGGGGAGCTAGACAGGGAAATGAAATTCTATTGAAGTTGAAATGAGAGCTGTGCTACTGAAAAGGGACTTACCTGTGACTTTGATGCTAAGATGGTGCTTTAATAACTTTTTACACACAAAGCAAGGAGAAGGTGGGGGGGGTGAAGCACCCACACTGCCCTGGCTACACCTCCCCGTCCCTCAAATACAGTATGAATACGAATAGTAACTAATCAGATATTTATGTGACCATTCTGATAGTACACAGCAGACATTGATCGTTGCTTTAAAACATAAAGAATCCCAAAGATCCACATGTCTGGGACAAGCTTTTGTCATTATCTGTTTGTTTTGTGAATCTCATCTCAACCTTGAAGAAATCCTCATTGTTGCCTGTCAAGACTATGTATTGACACTTTCAGAGGATTTATTTTATCTGCACTCTTCAGGGACACGTCCAGCTAAGATTGTTGTTTTTTCTGGCTTTTGGCTTGCATTTTAAATCTCTCCTTTTCGTCCTGACTATCTCTGTGCTAACTCCTCCCAACGGATGTGATCAGGTCGAGTCAGTACGTTATTGCTTGTTGTCTTAAAGATGATGAGAGTACCACCTTCGTCTTCTTCTCCTTAGCTAGCATTTTGGTGCTGTGTTGTTCGTGTATCCTAACCTGACCTCCACATATTCTCCATTTTGTACTATAGGCTTTATATCTCTCTCCCAAATAAAGCAAGACAAAACATGCAGAGAAAAGGGGCATTCTCTGGCCTATTCATCTTGTTCTTATGTGTGCACCAACCATGTAAGTTCTTAGTACCTAGCAACTAGCAACTAAGAGTGGGTGTACTTTTATTACCTGTCTGAGGCACTGGCTGGATCTACTATCTTTTCTGTAGTCATGACAGTAGGTAATGTGGAGCTCGGTTCTGTTTGGGGCCAGGCTTCATCTGAGCAGTGTGTATGTTATTAGCGTTGAAGATGGACACCAGCTAATTAGATGTTATCAGAGGCTGCATTGCAGGAGCCCCATTACAGGGCTGCCTGACACAGCCGCTCTTCACCGCTAATAACTGTGCTCATACAAACTAAATTAAAACTGAAAGGCCTGTAGAACGGCAAGGGTCTCTGAAGACACCCCACTAAAAAGCAGAAACTCTAAAGCTTTGCTTACACAATCACCTCTGATTTGCATTAGCCGCATGGAGGTACCAGAGGAACCTTTCTGTTCAGGTCTGGGGAAAAAAATTATGCTTCACACGAAGACCACCTGTCGTGTTCATTATTAGTTGCCATTCAGTGTAGAAGTATCATGGTTGTCTGGGAAGTTCAGTAAGAAATTGTGAATGTAGCATTTTATGTTGTGTACAATGTTTCATAAACTACAGTTGTGTGCAAAGGTTTGCATATTCTTACTTGAAAATGAAAGTAATGTCATTTATTGATAGATTTTACAGGTACAGTCCCCTTCAAAACTATTGTATTTACAAGCAACATAACCTTAAACCTCTCTGTTCCAGGGGTGCTGTATCATGGCTGACCCTGTGCTCTGACCCCAGCTTCCTGACATGCTGGGGTATGCCGAAACAAAAATTTCATTGTGCATATGTATATGTGACCAATAAAGACTCATTATCATTATCATTATCATAAAACATAGAACCTTTTGTATTAGACCACCCAAATTATAGGCGACGAAAAGTATAGGAAAAGATAAGTCACTTAAAGTAAATAACACTTAATATGTGGTTCCATACCCCTTGCATGCAAAAACTGCATCAAGCCTGCGACACTTACATCACCAAATTGTTGGGTTCTTCTTTTGTGATGCTTTTCCAGGCTTTTACCGCGGCCTCTTTTAGTTGTTGTTTGATTCAGGGGGTTTTGCCACTCTAGTCACAGGAGGTGAAATGCATGCTCAATTGATTTAAGGTCTGGTGATTGACTTGGCCAGTCTAAAACCTTCCACTTTTTCCCCTGATAAAGTCCTTTGTTGAGTTGGCAGTGTGTTTTGGATCATTGTCTTGCTGTATAATAAAGTTCCTCTCGATTAATTTGGATGTATTTCTCTGTAAATTGGCAAACAAAATTTTCCTGTAAACTTCTGAATTCATTCTGCTGCTACCATCATGAATTACATCATTAATAAAATTAGTGAGCCTGTTCCAGAAGCAGCCATGCAAGCCCAAGCCATGACACTACCTCCACCATGTTTCACAGATGAGCTTGTATGTTTTGGATCATGAGTAGATTCTTTCATTGTCCACACAGAGGTAGATGTTAATCTTGGTTACAGAACTTTCGGAGGAGACTGTAGGTGTTCTTTTCTCATCATCAAGTCAAAATATAATATTACGATCATGGATCGTGAAAGAATCAAAATTACTGGTGATTTTTCCTTTAATTTGTTGCGTGCTTGTATGTGTAGTTGATGGTTGATGCATTGGGAATTGAGGCTTATGCTGATGGGCTCGATGAGGTAAAATAGCTGTAGGCTATTCAGTACTGTATGTCCCAGTGCCGGAGGCTAACAGATCCTAAAGCAGCTCTAAAATTCTAGTCCATGCTTCTGCCATGCTTATTCAGTAATGTAATATTAACTACATCTCTCTCTCTCTGTGTGTTTTGGACTCTGCAGTACCTTACAGCAGCTGTACATATGCCATTTGGTTCTTTGCAGTAGTGAAAACTGCCTGGAGAAACAGGACAGACCGCCTCAATGAAATCAAGGTCAAAGCCACAGAGCAAAATTACATTCATGTAAAGCAGCGAGGAAAAGCAGGGAGGGCTGTTTCTGCTGCTGTTGCAAGTTTAGCAGAAAAATTTTCTATGTATAAAACTGTCGATTTTCTTTCCCTCACTTCTTATTGTGTAAACATAAAAAAGGAAAGGGGAAAAACCTTGAGCTGTTTGTGACAGGCTTTTTTTTTTAAATAAAGAACTTTATTTTCAGCTTGAAATAGATTGTTTTTTATAGTGTCAGTGATTATTAATACCCAGATCTTTTATTGAAAAGATCGTTTATATAAATCATCATATTAGCATCATAATTTTATAGAAATTATTATATCTACACTAAGTAAAGCAAAAAACCTAGTCTACCTCTATATTTGTATAGATCTACTTATGAAACAACTTTAAATTCAAATAAAAAAAAAATTAATGTTAAGAATTCAGTTTAAAATGGGAAGTGATTTCTCACTTTGATTATCATAATCATCTACTGTACATCAGTCATCCACCTGAGGTAAAAGTGACTCACAGCATTTAAAACATGAGCCTCATCATCGTCTCTTCACGCGACTAATCTCTATTCATGCCAGCATTAGTGCTGAATTATCACTGATTAATTCAGAATTCTTTTCTTTCGAATATATTTACTGTTAATGTGTTTTTATCAGGTCATTTAAATATTTTAAAACCACTGTCATCTGTACAGAGTGTGTAAGTGCTCTTCTCTGGTTTGGTTCACTTTTTCTTACTCTGTTCAGCACTTTGGTCAGCTTTGCTGTGTTTAAATGTGCTATATAAATAAAATTTACTTACTTACTTACTTACTTGATGATGGCACAGGATGATCATGGACACTTTGACAGCCAGTTTCTGATTACAAACTGAACTGATTCAACGCATGTCCCGTTTGCTATGGCACACATAGCAATGTGATCAAATGACATTGGTATTCATTGTATGGGAACAGCACACTTAGCTAGCAAGGTTTTTGACTTCTTTAGACAGATTACCTGTTTTCACAGCTGATACCACTTTGATACCATGTTTTATATCTACAGGTAGACCCCAAGGCAAGGTTAGAAAGTATCATAAATAATAATAAAAAAAACTATTTAAATGTAAATTTGGCATCATATATTAACGTTTTCTTAAAGTAGAGATGTAAAACTATATTATTGGCAGAAAACGCATAATCAAACCTTTTTGGCCAGAAATCAGCCACAACAATATCCCAGAACACCACATATATGTATGTATAAATGTTCCTGTTATTATTTCCCCCTGCTAGTTAATCAGACACAGTCCTCACCTGTTCCAGCGGCTGGTAAATGTGACAGAAACAGATGGTGGTAATGGAGGAGAAAGAGAAAGAGAAAGAGAGAGAGAGAGAGAGAGAAAGAGAAAGAGAGAGAGAGAGATGATACAAGAAATCTGATCAAGTACACCAATGGAGTCTGTAGGGGTAATGAAGAGCCTGGAGCATCAGTCTGCATGCTCTTCCCCCAGATGTGTACATGAGATGTTTTCTGTTCTAATCAGAGGATGAAGGGAGTTAGCAGAACTCTCTGTAATTGGCTCTGATAAGGGCTTAAAGCAAACACACTCAGAGCTGGCCTAATATCTGACAGTAAAGAGAAAAGCTGTTTTTAACCACACTTTCTTCCTAGTTCACTGCAACCAGATTGAAAACAACAGAATCTCATCATCTCCGAAACAGTTGCTGAGTTTGTTAAATCACAACGCCTTCACAGAACTCAGTTACATTGGATTTACCCAGATCAGCACTTCACTTTCTTTATGTTTCACATACAGTATATTCTTGCCCACTAAGTGGCCAAAAAACTAGCAAGCATATTTAACACAGCTATTTCTAGCACATGAAAAACAACTCTATGACACAAAAGTGGTGCTGTATGGAGACACAAGAGTCTCCATACAAAGGGGACTATGTTTGCCAGCACCACTTCAGTTGTGCCTTAGTCAGTGGATGTTCTCAGTTGGTCCGCAACACTTCTAGTCTTTTTGGATTTGTTAATAAGTATGGCAACAGTATCATGTGACATTGCTATGTTTCCTGTTCAAGTCCATCGAAACCTTGCGACAACTTCCAGATCCAGCCGTGAGAATGATTTCAATATGTACTTCTTTTGTAATGCAATTGATATGATAGCTTTAGGACTGCAATTGCCACCAACAGTTCTGAACGCAAGTCTCCATCAGTGAACAGTTAATAACAAAACAGACAAAATAGACTTCATGTGAAAACTATCATTAATTTCCTGTTTACACAATTGTACTTTTGGACCATGTAGTACACAGTTGTAGAAGGGAATTATTTATATTTGCACTATTCGTTGTCACCCAGATGAGGATAGGTTCCCTTTTGAGTCCTCTCAAGGTTGGTTCTTCTCAAGGTTATCTCCTCATGTTGTCTTTTTCTTGTGTGTATATATACATATATATATTAGATATATTGCTAAAATGTGGTGTTCATTTCCCAAATGCACTGAGACTTCTGGGACACCCTGTAGTCTTATTCAGCATTGCATTTTGTGAAATTAATTCTTTTCTGCTTGCTTTTAATGTTTAGGTAAGTGGTCATCTGGACACTGTCTGACTACACTGGCTAAATTCTGCAAGTGGAGTTATAAAAGGAGTTGATCCAATGTCAGTGCTACAAACACTGTCACCAGAAAGCAGAAAATAACTTACCCAATTTCTGACTCAACCAACATACAGTACATTTCCCGACAATACCCTCAGCACTGGCCTATGAATGAAACTCCTCAAGGGCATCCTAAATGTGAAGGCCATGTAATGCTGAAACGCTCAGGTTCTCCAGCCTTCATTAAACCCATATTGTTTTTCATCCAGTTACAAAAACAGCTCTGGTTATAATCTTATATGGCCAATCTTCTCAAGTGGCTAGTCCACATTTTTGCCTGAGGGCTAAGGGAGTGCTTCGATTTCCCGTTCTATTGTGGTTTTAGTTGCATTTGAGTGGTGTAGAGAAAAATGAATCCAGTGGTCTAGAGGCCAAAAACGGGTAGTGCATCTCTAAGCAAAGTGCAGCTTCATAACTGCATAAGACTACATTTCTCTAAATTATTTTATTTGTCTTGTACACTAACACTCATATAAATGAGGTGGATGGAGGGAAATTTTTCATGCGCTTGTCTGCCTGTCAGCTGTCTCTTAGATCTAGATCGCTTATATATTTCTTTGTAGTAGTCCCCTCCTTTCTTTACCATTTTCTGCTACATGTTTGGTTTCTAAACAGCTAGAACACATGGAAACAAAAGAATGTCACTGCTAAATTTAAACAAACAAAGAGCCTTAGCTTATGTGTAGTTGTTCAATTTGCAGTTGTGTTTGATTTGTACCCATTGCCATGTGATTAGGCTTAGAGAAGCCATCAGGTGCAGAACGACATTTTGTCGAGTCTTATCTGAGAAAAGGAGAGCAAGCTCAGTCAGCAGTAGAGCCCTTGTCCAGAGTTGGATTAATCCCCTCTCTTCTTGGAAAGCCAGTAAAGGTGATGCACCTGAATGAATGGTCCAGTTTGACGGAATCTAGCAACAAGCTCAGATCTTCCTCTTCCTCTTCTTCCTCAGATTCCACAGTTCGCTCTCTCTCTGACAGATGGCACTCAGAGAATCTGCACTAATCAGCATAATCAGCATGGCGACTCCTCACTGAATTAAGGAAGACATTTGCAAGCACACACGCCAATCTTCAGTAGGTTTTTTTTTTTGCCCTTTCACAGGCTGTACAGTCACATCTATCAAAAGTTCCCCGCTGCCTTGTTGATTCAAATTCATGCTCTCATTATAAACAGGCACTGAAATACATGTACGTATGGAGGGATCAAGAACGGTAAAACAGTATGGTTCAACTAAAGGAGGACCCTTAACAGTGGTTACAGTATCTCAGTCTACTATGGAAATAGGTGGGGTTCGCCATATTATTGTCCTAATGGTTTTCATTCAGAGCAACCTTTTCACCGAATAAGAAAATGATCCCCTCCTGGAATGGTGTCTTGGGGTATGGTTTACATTAATGACAAAAAGATTATATCTTGAATTAAAAACCACTTAGTCTTGGCCAGTGCATCAGGCTGGCGTTAACTGAGGCTTTTAATAAATCCTCTCCCTTCATGTAGGCGATTTATGAACATTTCACATATTGCTACAAATACAGAACGCCTAAATATACATTTCCTTCCAAGTGTTCTGAAGCAACAAATTAAAGTGCTTAAAAATGATAGCAAACAGGCTGTATTTCCATCAACTCTGTATAAGCCAAAACATGTCTGCACAAACATCCACCTCAAGACGTAGACGTTAACATTTTTGGGAAAGTTCTACTTTGCATACAAAAAAAAGAAGAAGAAAGAAGCAAGTGCGACAATTAAAGTCTCCAGAAGAACTGTGGCAGATTCTCCAAGATGCTCGGTAAAACCATTTTCCTTAAAAAAATGCACAAAATGTACCTTTTAAAAAAAACACACACAAAAAAGAGTTCAGATTACTGATGTTTTTTTAAGCAAAGGGCTGACACACCAAAATTTGGCTTTGTTTAGTTTATTACTGTTTAGTGAACTTTACAGCACTTTGTTTATGTAGAAACATTTATTTTCATTATTTTTGAAGGTATTTTTGCTTTGCAGTTATTTTTAGCATGTGCCTAAGACTTTCGCATAGTTCTGTATATCTCAGTAACATAAAAACGCTAAAGGCAAGTGTCTTGTGAGCTATGTAAATGTCCCAGCATATTCTCGCCCCTCTGTCTTTCATACACACAGTTTGTACATTTGAAAAGTTATTAAGGAAGCCCTGATTCACACGTTGTTAAAAATGTGCTATATCATTATTTCAACTTAATATCTTGACTATTTTGACTTAGTAATACCGATAGGTTACATAGCGGGAGGACTAACAGTGATACCTCTTTGATGAGGTGAACAAAATCCAATCACATCACCTTCCCTCATTTGAATTCATACACATCTCACACAAGTTCAGGTTACTGTGTCCTGGTAGCTACATCCAACAGACATTCTCACATCCTATTAAGCAGTATTGCACAGTGCATATTGCTAGCATGACACAGGCACATCAGTCACTCTGTGCTCCATCATTTGCCTCCAGAAGAGATTTTTCACTCAATTCGCACTCTCTAGCTACCATGCTGCCACTAGTTTATCTCAAATGGAGGCTTCTGAACATTTTAAAATAGCATGTATCTTTACTGAGCCTTTAACTACTGAAATATACCATTTTAAACGCTGCTGTTTTAAAACATAAAGTATAAGTTACGTGGTATATGACAGATTTTCAGTCAACAAGTTAATGGTAAACAGTTTCTCAGTGCAGACATCAGTTCATCACATTGGCTTGCATGCAGCACCCCACTAAGCACTCACCTGCTTACCTTGCTGCTGTGAAACAGGGTATTTAAGAGGAGAAGGTCAGGTGTAAAATAGAGAGCTGCCATACTGCGTGACGAGCTTTTGATGAGGAAATCCATCAAAACCACAGCCGTATCTGGCGTGTCTTTTTTTGGTCTTGTTCTCGCCTTCTCTTTTACACTCTCTCTCCTCTACTGCCGTCTTTCCTTTTGTCATTTCAGATGCCTTCTGAGTGGGCCGTTAAAATTTATTATAGCCTGCACTGCATGGACAGCACAGCATTCAGCACTGCATGGATGGTCTGTTTGCTACTCAATCAGTGTTCCTGTGAATCAACTGTGCATCGTTTTTTTAAAAATGTTTTAGTGAAAATCTGGATCAGTGCAAAAGGAGGACAGAACTTGCTTCTTAATGTCATTCAGGTTGTGTTCACCAGTCTGTTCTGATAGGGTCACCACGCAAGAATGCTTATTTGAATTACACACCATCACACACAGTGAAACCTCTGCAATTGCTTTAAAATGGATTCGGCAAATAAGACAGTCAGCCTGGCCTCCCTTCATTTGTAACCGTGTGCATATCACACATTTCTAATCTCAGATATTGTTTTTGCTCCTGCAGATGTTTCAAGTTATGAACCAATTATCTGCATGGTTGGGTTTTCAGTGCTTCATTACAATGTAATAGAAAACTGAGATGTACACGGTACCATTAGCAAAACCCAAAAGTGTACATGTGTGAGTAATGGTATAGCAATTTCCATTACAGTTCCGTTCCATTACTGTGAGCAGGGACATTACCATCTTCACATGCTTCAGGCTTATAAGGGTTTCCACTCCAGTTCTTAAATGTCTGGTCATGATCACTTAGGGCAAGAAGAACATTGTGAAATTTGTGAAAATGCAATGAAGAAAGGAATGCCTGTACCAATCATTACCTAATTTCAATCCTAATAGGTTTATCTATTCGTTGTTCTTGAAATGATAATAATTCATTGTCCATGTAATCATATATCCAAATATTACTTCTCACATATGTAAGGATATAATAACATTTTTCAAATGAAGTCTGCTAATGGACAATAAAGTATAGAGGACAGTAAAGCTCTGGTCTGTATTGAGGCTCAGAAGAGGCGATGTAAGATCAAGACTCAAGTTCAAAGATTTGTTCAAAGTTTATAAGATATTCAGACTTGGATGGCAGGTTTTTCGTGATCGAGTTTTTCAATTGCATCTATACAGGCTGTAAAATAAGCACTTGCCTTTAAGCTTTAAACAAATAAAAAATGCATGTTTATTAAGCACATTTAATTGGTGGAATTACTTACATAATACGTAATGTTATGATAATAAACAAGTGACAAGTAGGAAAAGAGTCAACCTATGCTAAATCACTATAGAAAATATACTCACTGAGCACTTTATTAAGAACACTATATACTATACTACTATTAAGAATACTATACTAATACTGGGTAGGGCCTCCCTTTGCTTTCAAAACAGCTTCAATTCTTCATGGCATGGATTCAACAAAATATTAGAAACTATTTTTGAGATCTGGTCCATGTTGACATGATTGCATCACACAATTCCTGCAGATTTTTCAATTGCACTTTCATGCTTTTCATCCCAAAGGTGTTCTATTGGATTCAGATCTGGTGACTGGGAAGGCCACTCATTGTCATGTTCATGAAACCAGTTTGAGATGACTTTTGCTTTGTGACATGGTGCATTAGCATGCTGGAAGTAGCCATTAGAAGATGGGTAAATTGTGGCCATGAAGGCTTGCACATGGTCAGCAACAATACTCAAATAGTCTGTGGCATTCAAGCGATGATTGATTTGTGTTAACGGGCCCAAAGTGTGCCAAGAAAACATTCCCCACACCATTACACCACCTCCACCAGTCTGCACTGATAACACAAGGCAGGTTGGGTCCATGGATTCATGTTGTTGGTGCCAAATTCTGACCCTACCATCTATGTGCCTCAGCAGTAATTAAGATTCATGAAACCAAGCTATATTTTTCTAGTCTTCAACTGTCCCGTTTTGGTGAGTCTGTTCCCACTGCAGCCTCAGCTTTCTGTTCTCGGCTGACAGAAGTGGAACCAGACGGGATCTTCTGCTGTTGTAGCCCATCTGCCTCAAGGTTCAACTTGTTGTGATTTCTGAGATGCTTTTCTGCTCACCACGATTGTACAGAGTGGTTATCTGAGTCACTGTAGCCTTTCTGTCAGCTCGAACCAGTCTGGTCATTCTCTCCTGACCTCTCTCATCATCAAGGAGTTTCCGTCCAAAGAACTGCCACTCACTGGATGTTTTTTCTTTATTGCACAATTCTGATTAAACTCTAGAGATTGTTATGAAAATCCCAGGAGATCAGCAGTTATAGAAATACTCAAATGGTCAAAATGGTTGATGTGAACATTTCCTGAAGTTGCTGTGCCGTATCTGGTTGATTTTATGCATTACACTGCTGGAAAAGAATTGCTGATTAGATAATTGCATGAATGAGTAGGTGTACAGGTACTCCTAATAAAGTTCTCAGTGAGTGTATATTGAGAATATTCTAAAAATGTCATTAATAGTTCTATCCCTGACACTCACATCGCAGTGCAGATCTATCCCAAAGTGCATAATACTCTAAATAAATAAATGAACGAATAAATAAAATAATAAATAAATAAGTATAGTGTAACTCAGACAATTATGTAATACATGTACGAGGTACTATATGTAAGTTTTGGCCAACCTTTTCCAGAAGTGCAACTGTACAAACAGCACTCAACTTCAAAGATAATATACTTAGCACATAATAATATAAAATAATACCACAACTCCTTACTACACACACTTAATTCTAAATGGGGCCCTTGACGCTTCAGCAGTGAAGGCATTATGCACCTTTCATCCTTATTAAACTGTAACTTTTAAGTTGATGGACAAAAATTGGGTTTCAATATTATCACAGAAAAGGCATTTTAGGACATATCATTTTCCTCCCCCTGGGTAACCACACACTACAACTAGATTTGCAATCAGTCATCAGCATATTTCATTTGTAGGATGCTTCAATCAAGCTCGGTTGACGTGCAATATCCAGGTTTCAATAAATCAACACACAATTGTCCATCTAAGGTCTAATTTAAAATGAGATTGTGTAGCCAAGCAAATTCCCAGACGGGACGCTTCAGCTTCTGTGTAAAGACAAAGCTGCCAATCAAGGTTTCTTTGATGCATAATTGTTCCGGTCAGTACAGGATACAGTAGGAATAACTGCTTCAGTACAGCTCAGCCAGGCTCTCTCAGGGTGTACCATATAAGTTGCATTAGTGATTTTCTTCCTCAGCAAACTACATCCTGTTTGAATATCTCAGGAGGCTGGGAATATGAACCCAGGGCCACTGCATCCTCTCCACCCCTCAAAATTCACTCTGTACATTTCCTTAGAAGAAAGAGTCCTTCTATAGCCAGCAGGTACAGACTGGTGCAGCAGCATGTGCGGGATCCCTTCACACCAGCAACTGCATCATCAGTGAGCTGAGCTCTCTCTGAACACATGGTCCATGCTGGGTAGTGCTGCCTCTTCCTGCCAATGAAACCTTCAAGTGCTTTGATCTCACCCTGCACTCCTGCACTTTATCAGTTAGCAATCTACATCTGCCTGCCAGCAAATCACCCCAGCATCTCACCGACTCCTGAGAACCACGTCCTGATCGGTTTCTGTCTTGTACACAGCAGGAATCAATTGGAATTTGAGCAGGTGCTTAAGTAGAAAAGCTAATTTAGCATATGAAACACACACACACACATAAAAAAGAAAAAGAAAAACAAAGACATGCAGAATGCGAAACACACAGAAAAAAAGATTATGGAGAGGTTGTGGGAGGGAAAACTCAGACAGATGTGGATGGTTTGTTCCCATGCCTCAAATCTATGTGATTTGTACTCCTCTAGTACTGCATATTTGAACAAAAGCTCATCACACAAGACTGTCTGATTCATTTTGGGGATGTTTCTCGAGGCATTGTTTAGGTGATATGTATCTGCTTTTTTTTTTTTTATTTGCAAAGTTTTGTGTTGGGTAACATGCACATTATGTTCCATTATATATTATATTCTAAGGCAATTGTCGCCAACCCTGTTCCTGGAGATCAACCTTCCTGAAGACTTTAGCTCCAAACATAATCGTGCCCACCTGACTATCTAATCATAAGAAGTCTTAAGAAGTTTTTCATCAACTAAAAGAGGTGTGTTAGATTTTGGTTGGAGATGAAGCCTGTGCAATCTAATACATAGTGGGTGCAGTGGTTAGAAGGAAACCACATATATATGGTGTGCGTGTGTGTGTGTGTGTGTGTGTGTGTGGGTGGGTGTGTGTGTGTGTGTGCTAATTGATCTTGATAACCATGTTGAGTTCAAAGAGCTCTCATTATTTTCTCATTATTTGAAGATACTGAGACATCATTTCAAGAAACCTTAATATATGGTTTCATTTTGTGTTTAAATGAAGGTGGGGGACTTTCATAAATGTAATACCTGCTCTTCAGTCATTTTGATTTGTGCACACAGTTGTGACAATTAGGTTCATTAAACCACACTGTAAGTGCTAAAGCAATCTGTCTAGGTTTACATTGTCTTGTATTTTACACTTTTAAATAGCCTCAACTTGCATATTCTTTAGTATGCTTAGCCAAAGAATGCAGACATGTCATTTTGACATATACTGTAGAAGCATCCACAGACACTGTTTGTAATATTTTGGCAGAAGTTATCAAGTTTGCGCGTTTTTGCACAAACAAACACACATAAATTACAGCCTACAATATGAAATGAAATCACTTCAAACTGAGTTAACAGTGCCCTTTTTTCTCATCTCTTTCTTCAGTAAAATTGCAGTTGTGACCATGCCTTTAAGAAACAATTTTGAAGGTTCTACTTCAATGTTTCACAGCAGTATCCAAACATAATTACTTCTCAGCTACATAGTGTTTAGTGGTTTTGAGCATCACACATCTCAAATTGCAATTTACACTTTATCTTCAATTAACCTTTTCTGTGACTGTATTCGAAAGCTGCACAAGATTCAAGCAATAACCCAATTACTATCTACTGCAAGGACTGTTTTGTCCCTTGTCCCCATCGCCCTATCGAAACAGTTTTCACTTGTTAGTGAACGTTTTAAGACATTCAGTCCCCCTGAAACTATTGGAACGGCAAGGCCAATTCATTTTGTTTTTGCTGAAGACATTTGGTTTTGAGATCAAAGATGAATATGAGAAGAGATTTTAGAATTTCAGCTTTTATTTCCTGGTGTTTATATGTAGATGTGTTCAACAACATAGAACATTGCACATTTTATATCAGACCACCCAATTTGTAGGCAAGCAAAAATACTGGAACATGTGACTGACAAGTGTTTCTTATTACCCAGGTGTGTGCTGTTAGATTGATTTTTTTAAAAACTCTGATCATCTACTCTTGTTTTTATTCTTCTGTTCCTATACTTTTGCTCACCTAAAATTGTGTGGTCTGATACAAAAGGTTCTATGTTTTATGTTGTCTAGCATATCTAGATACCAGGTAAATACCAGGAAATAAAAGCTAAAATCCAAAACTTTCATCTCATATCCATCTTTGGATCTCAAACCCAAGTGTCATTGGTGTATAGCACAAAAATAATCAATTGTTCCAATAGTTTCAGAGGGGAGTGTATGTTCTGGAATAGGGATTTGCTGTTCCCATAGTGAGATGTTAATCAGTTCTGACTAAATCCTCCTCAAACAAAAGTAGCTCAGGTCATCATACAGGGGTGAAAAACAAACGGCCCGATGATTCCATGTGGCCCGTAGGCCAAGAAACAGAAATGTAATGCAGTAATGTAATGGAAATATAAAGAATTATCCACACACAGATGCAGTTACTTATATATCCACTAGAGGTCCTCTTGTCAGCTTCCTTATGTCAACGTGTTCCTAAACACAAATGTTAATGTGCTTACTGTTGCTAATGGCTACTTGTAATCTTTGAGTATTTCCAACTTAACGTGAAAACATGGGTATGTGAAAAATTTCTCTTTTAATGACACAGAAGGTGGATTCTGAATGGCGTATATTACAAGAAAAATGGACAACAGAATATTTCTTCTGGGAAATAAAAAAAAAACAACAACAACAATTTGTTTAATTTGCTCCCAGCAAGTGGCGTTCCTCAAAGAATTTAATATTTGACAGCATTACAATACAAATCATGCGAAGAAGTACAGCCAGGCGCAGACAGAGAAATTAAATCAGTTGGTTGCAGCACTTAAAAAGCAACAGTCTGTTGTCTTCTTTTTTTTCCCCCTTGAAATGAAAATGTCATTAAAATTGAGGATGAAGTATTTTTAAATTACAATTTCAGTGTGATATGTTGAAATGATAGGTCTAGTCTTATCAGTTTTATCCTTCATGCTGTGTGTTAGTCTAATCCTGCCTATTATGGCTGTTATATGAAAATTTACCTCAGAATTCCATTTTGGCTGATAATAAGTGTCAAGTTCAGTTTTAACTGTTGTGATTGTTCTCGGCTCGTCTAAGGTGATATTTTAGCCATTGTGGCCCCCTACCCCAAATGAGTTCCCCACCCCTGTCCTACACACTTTGAACAGTGTGTAGGAACAGGAGCTGCACGGTAAATTACATAAAATAGCTGAATCATCATTACTATACTATGTTACAGCATAAATAATTGAAGCAAAACAAAACAAAAAAAAACCCCTTATCTAATTCTACTCTATTATAAGTTACTCACAATAGTAATGCAGTCAAGAAGCCTGTTCTTGAGATTCAGCTCTAATAGCATCTGTGATTTTTAGTTCCAGCTGTACTGGGTGTGTGGGCAATGAAAATACTAAGTACAGCACAGGTATATGTACATAATTCCACTAAATAGAGAAGAAATCAGAAATGGAAATACAAAGGAAACTAATAAATTAATATGAAAATGCAATGTTTCATAATTTTAGTAAAACTGTGAAGTTCTGACAGATACAAGAAGGTGTAAATGGACAGCATATGTTTTAAAGATCCAAAGAAATATTCTAAAATTTTCAAAAATGTTCTGAGTAACACTTTATGTCAACCATAACCATGTCATGGATGATATATGTTGTCATGGAATGTCATGAACAATACATGCTGTTATAAAATGTGTAATGAATTATATGCACTGTCATGAACGGTGTCATTAATGATTCTATAATGAAACGTTTCATTAAAGATATTCAATTTTCATGAAATGTGTTATGGAAGATATACGCCATCAGGAAATATGTCATGAATGATATAGATATACACTGTTGTGTCATCACGACACGTATATGGCATCATAATAAAGGGCTTGTCCTGACATTTCGTTTAACATACATGCGAACTAGAGCACCACTAGTCATTTTTAGCATTTCATACCCAAGAGCTAAGAGCTAACTATCATAAAAGACAATAACAAACACCTACTAACCAGTCAGAAACAAGTATTCTCCATGGACGAGGTATAAAATACTTTATGACCATTTTCATAAAGTACACGTCATTAAGTTCATGTCAGAAAGCATATGCTAACTAGAGGAAGCTTGCACAAACATTAACATATGATATAAACACTCATGATATCTTATATTACTAGATAGATATAAATAGACATTACAACTCATGAGAGCACGTCATGTTCCATGACATACAGTATTTATGACATAATTATGTCAGTCAAGACAAAGTGTTATTAAATTATCACAGAAGGATACAAATCATCATCACACAGCAACAAACGACAGGCAGGGAAAGAAGTCAGTGGGGCTGCAAAACAGCAGTCTTACCTCTGTTATGACTAACAATTTGTAGGGTAGGGAAAGGATACTACAAACTTAAATATGATAGACGATTAAACTGTAAAAAGTATTTCCGTATTTCTATAAACATATGAAACTACACATTTTTTTAAAGCACATTGCTACCTCATCAGATTGTTCTCATTCTTTCCAACAACCCTCCCCCAGGTGATTCTTCAGTCCCTGAGACCCATCTGCTGTTTGAAACCTATTTATCCCTGACCATTTTCTGTCACGGCTCCCCGATTTATTCTCAATAATTTGGACATTCCTTTGGTTTGAAATTCAAATGTGTCCACTGCACTTGTTGTGCATGTGTCAGTGTCAAATTATGAAACGGGAAGCACTTTGCAAACTCAGTGAAATCTACAGTCCCCTCCGAAAGTACTGGAATGGCAAGGTCAATTCTTTTGTGTTTGCTATACACTGAAGACATTTGGGTTTGAGATCAAAAGAAGAATATGAGATGATAGATCAGAATTTCAGCTTTGCTTTCTTGATATTTACATCTAAAAGTTAAACAACTTAGAACATGGTCCCTTAGGTGAGCACACACCTTAGTAATTGGTTGCATATCCCTTGCTTGCAGTTTTTTTTTGTTGTTGTTTTTGTTTTTTTTTGTTCTCCCTTCAGTCTCCTCTTCAGGAAAAATGCTGGTCAATTTAGTTAAGGTCTGGTGATTGACTTGGCCTTTGGCAGTGTGTTTTGGGTCATTGTCTTGCTCAATGATGAAGTTTCTCCCAATTAGATTGAATGCTTTTCTCTGTAAATTGGGAGATAGAATGTTTCTGAATTCATTCTGCTGCTGCCATCATGAGTTCCATTATCAATAAAGATTAGTGCAGTGTTGGGTAAGTTCCTCAAAAAAAGGCATTCACTACAGATTACTAATTACTACTTTAAAATTGCAATTTAATTACATTGCTGATTACTGCATGTAAAAAGTAATCATATTACTAATTACTTTACTTTCAATTACTTTCAAACCTACAAAAATACACTACAAAAAAAGTTGGATTTATCATAAAACATGCCTCAGGTGTTATCTCTGTTTGTAGAACTACCAGACTGATAAAATATAAAACTTTTTTATAACTAGGCTAGTTTGGTGTCGCTAGACAAGGGGAGGAACAGCTAAGCTATGGGTTTAGCTGCTACAGTGCCATGCAAAGTACATTATCTTTCCTTATGCTCTGCTCATATCATGTTCACGTACACTGGAACTCATATAAACATTTACACAGCTTGTTTTCCTGCTCAGCATTATAAGATGTTACTGTTTCAGTTTCAACCCCTTTACTGGTTTAAAAAATAATAATAATAAATCAGTGCATATCCATTTTTTCTCACACTGGCTGTGTGAGATAGCGATTGTCAAAATTGAGAGCTGTCAGCCAATTAGACATGAGTGTTTCCACGTATTTTCCTGTAAACCCTGTCTGATTCGTCTCGCCTCCATTCAGTGAAGATATAAAATTACAACACTGCTCTTCTTTTACTGATGTTCAGTTACTTAGTGACAAACCGCTCTAAGTTGAGAATTATTCGGGGCTAAAGCAAAAATCTTAGGGGCTACAGTTTTCTTAACAATAAATTTGTAACGTAAGTGACATACTTTTATTGACATCAGTAACTGTAATCAAATTATATAAATTTAGAATGTAATGCGTTACATTACTGTGTTATCAGCACAAGTCATTAGAATACAGTAACACGTTACTTTGTAACGCATTATACCCAACTCTGTTAGTGAGCCTGTTCCAGAAGCAGCCATGCAAGCCCAAGCCATGACACTACCTCCACCATGCTTGACTGATGAGCTCATATGTTTTGGATCATGAGCAGATCCTTTTTTTTTCCACACTTTGGCCTTTCCATCACTTTGGTAGAGGTTAATCTTGGTTCCAGAACTTATTTGGTTCATTTCTGTATTTATTTGCAAATTCCAGTCTGGCTTTACAATTCCTACTGCTGATGAGTTTGCATCTTATGTTGTGGCTCCTATATTTCTGTCTTTTTCAAACTGTGGATTGTGATACTTTCACCCCTGTCCTGTGGAGGTTGTTGCTGATGAAACTGACTGTTGTTTTGGGGCTTTTCATCACATGTTTCTGTCAGCAACTGTTGTTGTTTTCCTTGGTCTGACCTGTTCTACGTCTGGTTGTTAGTACACCAGTGGTTTCTTTCTTTTTCAGGACATTACAAATTGCTGTTTTGGCTATGCCCAATGCTTGTGCAGTGGTTCTGGTCAATTTTCCCTCTTTTCTCAGCTACAAAATGGCTTGCTTTTTCGCCAAAGACAGCTCTCTGGTTTTCATGTTAGTTTATCCTTTTTAACAACAAATGCAGCCTTCACAGGCAAAACCCAGGGCTCAAACCAAGAATAAACATTCAGAGCTATTAATTGTTAAAACAAACAATCTAACACGTCACACCTGGAAAAGAAGAAAGGCCTGTCATTCACATGTTCCAATATTTTTGCTCACTTAAAATATGGGTGGGTTAATTTTCATCAAGTTGTTTACCACATATATATGTAAATATCAGGAAATGAAAGCTTAAATTCTGATCTATCATCTCATATTCATATTTTGATCTAAAACCCAAATGTCTTCAGTGTATATCAAAAACAAAATAATTGGCCTTGCCGTTCCAATACTTTCAGAGGGGACTCTATCTATCTATCTATCTATCTATCTATCTATCTATCTATCTATCTATCTATCTAATCAAATGAGTTTACAATCAAATTAAACTAAATGGTAATTGTAGTCAACATGAACTCATCAACATGATAAGAGTTGTTGTCAGGGTGTGCATTTCCAACACTGTCATAATTGACATCTCATATAAGAAAATGTGATTTGGATTAAGGGTACAAGTTGAATTAAACTAATAATTAGCAGTTAGTCCGCTGATGCAGCAAAACATAGGCGGTGTTAAGAGCACTTTTGTTTCAGCCAACGTTATGGGCCAGAGCAAGAGGTTAGAATGTGGTGGCGAGAGGAGGGAAGCACAAAATATGGACTGGGAATTAGAATAGCAATGCGTTTGCTATGGGTCACAATGGGGACAGAAATTAACGATGCTGAAACATGCTGAGAAAATGAGTTTCAAACTCCTTTCCAGCACAAACGCCTCTAATGAAGTGCGACAACATCAATTAATGAGAAAGGGAGCAGGGCAGGAGTGTGGAGGAGGGCTGCAAGGTGGGAAACATGGTTAGACAGGAAGGAAACATAGCACTGAAAGAACAGAGAAGAGATGTGGGTATTTCAGTGAATTTAAGGATGGAGTGACAAATGTAATATAGTTCAGTGTTTACACTAATAGTTGCCTCGGGAGGTTTGACATGGCAACAGCCTTTTGTGCAGAATCATTTATTTATATTACATGATATATGCAGTCCACCTACAAAATGAAACAGGATCATCTGGATTCTGCTCCCGCTAGAACAGAAATATCTCCTTTGGTTAACTCGTGTGTGTGTGTGTGTGTGTGTGTGTGTGTGTGTGTGTGTGTTTGTTTGTTTGTGTCTGTGGGCATGTACTTTGACATTTGGCTGGTCCCCACAAGCTCTTTTAGGGGAAATAAGTCAGCTGTTATTTAAAAAACTAAGAGAGCCAAAATGTTAGATTTAGTTAAGGTTAGATTAGGTAAAGCATAGCATTAATTAGCTGCATTAATAATTATGTCAATGAAGGTCCTCAAAAAGATAGTAAGACAAACGTGTGTGTGTGTGGGTGGGTGTTTGTGTTTGTGTGTGTGTGTGTGTGGGTGGGTGTGTGTGCACGCTTTGAGTTTAGTGTATGTATTAAGAGGTTTGAGTTTTCTTCTATCTTGGGTATACAGTATTCCCTGCTTAGTAAGTTAGGCTTCTGGTTTTTAATGTACTATCTGCTTGGCTTTTGTGACTTTCGTTTTTGTTTTTTTTCCTGCACTAACACTCACATTAACTTTGAGAGTTACATAAACTATGTAACACAATGTTTATGATATTCTTAGCCACGGCCTATTTGTACTAGTGTGAGGATGGTTTTCGATTGAGACTTCAGCGCACTTCTGTAAGTGGCTCATGATAAGAGCGACTGCTAAGTGCTGAAAATGTAAATGTGAATACATACACATGTTTTATCATCACACTGAGAGTAAAAACCTGGGTTTACCCAGGTGAGGATGGGTTCCCTTCTGAGTCTGGTTCCTCTCAAGGTTTCTTCCTCTTAACATCTTAGGGAGTTT
>JANDJT010000071.1:14577812-14592213 GCA_024331685.1 Stegophilus panzeri
ACTTTTTTCCTGTGTCATTCCTCTTTATTACACATAACTTTATTTATGGACTTTAATGTTTGGATTTCTTTATATTTGTGGATTTCTTGAGTTAATACTGATGTCTGGTGAAACTTTCATGTGAATAGCATCATTGAAAATATATTTCCAGAAGAAAATGTTGACACGTTCAATACTTATTTCCCCCACTGTACACTGAAAGAGCTTTATAATAACTGGTACCAAAAACTATATCTTGTTAAATCAATTTTTTTTTCCTGAAAAATACAGGATGGCCATTGGATCTAATTAAATATATAGTAACTGTAGAAGTTGGCAGTTGGTTAACATGGAAAGCTTTTCAGTGGCATTCATACTGAAAAACAGGCCGTTGTTCTCAATAACAAACCCTGCTGTGATCTGCTGAAACAAAGTGTCATTTAGTGTTTGCCTCTCACAATTGGGTCGTGCAAGCAGAGCCTGTGAAAAGAAGCCAAATTAATGTAATGAGCTTTTTTTGCTTGATGAGTGAGAGTGCTCAATCTCCAGCAGAATGACAATAATAAGACCCTGGGCTTGGAAGCACATGCACAATAATGTTAAGTAAGTAAATGAATACCTGATCAGTGAATAAAATAAAGACAATCAAACCTATAACAGCATGGGAGAGAAGGGTCTCGTGTGATTAGTCTCAGCGGGAATTAAACAACATGGCACTGTGAAGAGCAAGTAAACAGATATTGCTTCGTGTAGTCCATCTCTCTGTACTGTAGGTGCTCTGATTCCTCTCCTCTTGCTAGCTGTCGCAAACAAAAGCTTGGGAGTGCTGATAGTTTGGATTACCTTTGTTTTACCTCATCCAACTGCCATCAAGAATCATTTGTTCCTGTCCTAGTGTTAAGAAAGAGAGCAAGAGCAGGCTAAGCCTGCGGATCAGGAAGCCTGGAAGTTTTCACAGAGGATAGTGGGAAGAGAAATGAATGAGGTAAACAAACAGAGTGCGTACATACTGCCTGTATTGGAAGATCAAACATAGCAAATAGAACAGTGCTAACATGGAGGCAGACCCTCAGCAGTGCTTTACAGCTTGTGTGTGTAAGTATGTCTGTTTGGTATGTGCCTAGGGGCCAGCAGAATTGGGCCTGCACTGACACTGGCCTATCAGCACTATAAAACCACGCAGACCTTGGCACTTGCCAACAAATAACCCAAATCTCTTGGAGTGGCACTAGGCTGATAGGAGGGCAATAAAGACTCAGTATCCTTATGCCAGCTGTCTCTGAGTCACAGAGCAGGCAGTGGAGGAAGGGAGAAAGACGAAAGGAAAATAAATGAGAGTGGAGAAAGAAGCAATGTAGTGAAATGACTGGAGCCAAGTGCTTTAGATTTAAAAACATGAGGAGAAGGTCTTTACTCACAGCTCTCCTGGAGATGTTTATGGTCATATACAGTAGGTGTCTACATAACTTAGTTTGGCAAAGCTTTTTGCGCTCATAAAAGTGTTAAATACTCTCGAAACGTCTCCTCATTTTTAAGCAACACGACTAAATAAAATAGCCGTGTCATCATGTGGTAATGTATCAGAGGTTGTGGGGTGATTAGCAAGGACTTAGAGTGGCTAAAATTAAACACTTGACCTTTGAAACAAACCTGCATACTTGAATCGGTTAATTAGTCAGGCCAAGTTGAAAAAAAAAAACAGGAGGAAGAAGGAAGGAGGAAGAAGAATGTGTACTTCTCAAGATTTCTCAAGGGCTTCTCAAGGGCTCGTTTTGTTGATGGAAACAGGTATGAAAAATGTTCAACAACCAAAAACTATACAATAAATAATTAATAGCTCATCCTTCTATTGAAAACGTATGACGAATATAGTCAAATTTCCCACAATTAATAAAAATGAGATGAAAATTTCAGAACCCGTTGATAGGACATCACACCCAAGTCAAGATGGTGAAGGAAGGAATTACGACCCTCACCTTCACATTAAATCAATTTATTGTGCCGGTACTCAGGGCAGTTTATGGATATGGTAGGGAGATGCTAGCTACACAGAGTCAACATAGGCCTGATGATCACTGTGAAGATGAAAACCTGGAATAGCATCCTTTTTCAGCAACTTTATGTTACTGAACAGCTGTATTTTAAGGCCCACATTGCTCAGCCCCATTTTAAGGGATTGTAAGGAGCTAAATGCTGGACTGACCATAGACTGCCTGGTCCAAATTTAATTTAGGAATCTAGCTGGCCACCTTGCATGAAACTGGTACCAAACAATAAACTCAATATTAAGGGTTTTAGGTTGCACAAAGGTGCTCCACACATATTGGCAGAGACTAGTGCTTGCTGTAGAGCCTCAAGCATATAACCATCCTGACTGCACTTTTCAAATAGAGGATGAGAAGTCCAAACTGGGATGAGCCATGATGCAGGCTGCCTCAGATAACTGTGGCTTCATTAAAATAGATGAATAGTACCAGTTTGATGACAGTACCACTGAGATTCAGGCAGCTAAAGAGGATCAACACAGAGCACTTAAAGTCCTTCTTTCTAACCTGTAGTCCCCAGCCTGCCTCTTAAAGTAGAAAGCAATCTGCAATGAGACACAGACGAAACTCAGTTTCATAGAAAATCGAGTGGTGTCTCAGAAAAACACAGGACATTCAAAGCTACACAAACAACACCCAGGATTTGTACTCTGCTGTTAAAACTTTATATGGCTCTCAAAAAAGCAACATCACCCCAGTTTGGTCAGCTGATGGCTCAGCACTCCTCAAAAAAGTAAAGTCTGGATCTCATCACATAGGACTGAGCATTTGAATACCATCCTCAACTCATATTACTCCAACAAAACATTCGCCTTGTCCTCTTGCCCAGATCTCCCAAAGACCCTCTGTCTGGATGGACCACCACAGTTCACAGAAGTTCTGTCAACTATAGAAAGACAAAAACAACATGAGTGCTTGCCCTGTTGGAACTCTTAAAGTAATGGTTACAGCCCCTACCTGTCAAGTTTGCAATAGCAGATGGGGCAACAGGAAACTTTTCCCACAAAGAACACCATCACCATGTATCTGCAGAAGTCTGGGAAAAGGTGCTGGATGCTCTTGTGGCTGAATTCTGCCATTGCTAACTGCCCCCCCCCCCCCCCCCCCATTTATTATTTTGCCTATAACATACGTTGACACCCCATCTTATCTTGCTTCGGCTTTCTTCCTATAAAGATTATTTTGGGTAAGGAGCCCAAACAGTCAGTCTCCTTAAAAATGTCTAAACCTTACAAGCACAAAGTGTGATTTCCTCCACAGAATGGTATCTTTAAATGCAATTTTTCTCTTACACTACTGTGATAAACAGACTATAGCCATGCTACTTTACTTGTTGGAATAAATGAAAATAACAAAATAAATAAAAAGAAAGAAAGTGAAAGGTGGTGCCAGGCTGACACACACATATATTGTCCTTTGGCAAATGCTGAACAAGTAAGGAATGCCATACAAATTTGCTAAATTTGAATGCTCCTTTAATTACATGCCCTGGATTGTCAGTTCCAATATATGAAATGATTGACAGCATTTTGTCACACTGATCAATCTCAGAAACATATTTTTGTTCAATATTATTATCATTTTGTTTCATCAATAAGCTTGAGAACAAGCTTTTAACTATTTAAAAATCAACTCCATTCACTGATTAGTGATTAGACTATTAGTTTAGCAGTTTATCAATTGATTATTGCACAGTACATGGTTCTCCATAAGCCACCAGAGGTTTGCTCGTCACAGTTGCTGTATTTGAAACTGCTGTAGAGAAACAGCTGGCTGTGGGCGTTGTGAAAAAATCCACAGTGTACAGCACACCCTTGCTCAGAAGTAGATGGAGCAGATAGAGCATAACATTAAAAAAACCCCACAACAGACCTGCTGAAATAACGAATGCTTACCATCTCTTTTTCCTTTTATGTACGGAAAAGGATAGAAAAATAGATTGCCATATAAATGATTGTGCAATTTCACCTGCATTACCTAGACACATTTTTATGATAATTTCCTATTTTTATTTATTTATTTGCTTGCTTGTCATCTGAATGTGATAGTGAAGTGAGCTAGTATATGCGTAACTAAAAAAAAAAAAAAAAAAAGATGGATGAAATATCTTTTGTTACATTCGTAAAGTGACTATTGAGGAAAATCACAAGGGAGAAAATAGTGGAAAGTGTCTGGATGTGTTCAATCTATTTGTCTGTTTTGTTTTTGCTCTTTTCCCAGATGTGCCTGCAGCAGGGTAGGTACACAGAAAAAGTATTTAAGTAAGATACTGGGAATTACTCAAAGTTACAATATACCGCCTTTTTAGAAGCCTTTCTGTTCATTCACAGAGTGTGAACCCGGCTCTTCAGTGACCTGAAATAAATTCATAAATGCATTAAAAAGTTTAGAATGTGGCATTTTCATTTAGATACTTGACTTGCTTGTAGCGATGCTCGTTCATTTCTTTTAATGCAAATATATTATGCTTGAACACCAAGAGTATGGTGTGCAGTGAATAGTAAATGGATCTATGTGCTCATAAGCAAAGGGGGGAAATAGTAGTCGGAATGCATGCTGTTTTGAGGCTCTTTATGATGCTAAAGTTCTGTAGATGTCTTTCTACCATATCTTTGAGGACCTGAGCATCAGAGCCCCTCAAATGCATCCATAAACCCATGTTTGGGTATGTTTCCTGCACAGTTTCTCTCTCAGCCCTTCCTAGCCTGAAGCTGTGACCAGGGAATAGAATTTCAAATGAGCAATTCTACCTTGCACTGCTCCTCAATGATTCCATCCCTGATGGACTTCGTTTTTTTTTTTTACTCCTCTGTCCCCTCTGTCTCTCTCCTCTGGGCACTGCTGCCAGTCAACAGCTAGATTTTCAATGACCTCTCCCACCCTTGTTTTTCATGAGCATACAGCCATCTCATCAGTGTCACCCAGCAGAAGCCCAATTAGCAGTGCTGACATGACCTTTTCTCAGGATCCTGCTTACCTTCTGACGAGCATTTCTTCCCACTTCACTCTTCTTTCTTCCCCATTATCTGTTCTCTGTTTACCCTTCCCTTCCACTCAACTGCATTAACCTTTTCACACAAAGTCAACATTTGTCTCTGGGCATCTTTCAAGTCATCAGACTTAGACTTGAAGAGATCTCAGAGAGAGAGAGAAAGAGAGAGAGAGAGAGAGAGAGAGAGATCTTGTAGTGCTTTTTGAGGATAATTTTAAGATATTTCCTACAAGCCTTTCCTTTCCCCTGACCATCAGAACAGGTCCTGCAGAGCACAGAGTCTAGCTCTCTTTTGTACCCTCTGCACAGCTAGTGTGTTGTTGGTAATTATACAGTGTGTTGCATGTGATAATCCTGGTTTCACTCCCAATCATACAGGATTAATGTGCCATTTGTCTCAGTTAGCTGGACGTCTGAACAGTTGCTCACTGCCTGTGTGGCCCACTCAACACAAACCCATCCAGGCCCAGTGCCATACAACTCTCCATGCTATTACATACTGGCTCCTGCTTAATATCTGCTCTGTTAAAACTCTACAGTCTTCCAGTTTAGAGGTGTGCAGTCTTCCACTCCTGCCCGCTCCCCACTCTGATCATTCCATTCCCACGGAACGTTCCTGCCCACTCCTGCAGTTACTATTTTTGTTTGTAATATTTTTTAACAAACTTTGTTGGTTCTATTACCAAAATATAAACAAAACAGTCCTTTAAAACCACAGCAACTCTGACCAGGATAAACTATTTACTGAAGATGAACGAATTAACACTGTGAACACATCATGCAGTGCCACATGAACTAACACGCCATGTCCAATACACTCATGTTAATCAGCATGGACTTTCTTTGTCCTGCGAGTTGCATATCTGTCTACCTGCTGCTGCCCACATGATAGTAAAAACTGCCAGACATTTTAGTTTGGTCTCCTGGGATTCCAGTCCTGATGCACACCTGCTGATGCACATTCCTTTTTTTTTTTTTTTTAACCAGGCTCTAAATTTAGAAGAGGAAGTGCAACATCGTCTGCAATTAGACAGGGTATTAGTTGGGTCCAATGAAAAGATTGGAAAATTCACTCTTAGCCTTACTAAAGTCACTTTCCTTTTTGAATACATCAACAATAAAAGATCAGCTGTCTCAAAACAGTCTGCACCATCAAGTAAGCCTACAGGGGCACTACGCCCAAACCACTTAACACACAGGTGCCTCATTACTCATTAATACCATACCAATGGAACCCCAAATTTGCTCTCCCGAATAAATGAACTGCAAGCCCACCCTCATTGGCTGAGCAGTACCCAGGTGGCATGTTATGCTGTATCAGGTGCCAGATCAGTCTAGCCTCTCTGTCTCTCTGTCTCTCTGTCTCTCTCTCTTTCTGGTTTAGCCCATACATTTTGTTTCACTCACAACCTTTCTCTTTCTCTCCACTACACCAGCTCCCCTCTGTTAGTAGCAATTTCCCATTATTTTTCGGGGCTTATCTCCCATTCTCAGGCTTCCCGAGTTGACAGGGTGTCACAGCACATATGGCACATGTCCTACTCTCACTACCCAGCAGGAAGCTATATACATGCTGGCTAATATATATATAAATCGCTGATTGAGCATATGAGTTGCAGATTGTAGATTGCAAATTATCTACAGGGCTTTATGTGTGCGGGGCCATCAGGCCAGGCAGCTTTATTGACACCCCTTGCTTCTGTGACTGCGAGACAAACTGACACAACACTCTGTTTTTTGGGGGGTTTTTTTTTTTAAGCTGCTAGAATAATAAACCTCACAACAATAAAGGTTCAAGGGCTTTAATTTTTACTCGGAAACCCATCTGTCTGTGCCAGGGTCACCGGATGGGAGGGTAAAACTATGCCGATGTTGTTTTATGGCTGGTGCCAGAAAACCAATGAGCCACACATTCAACTGCTCACACATACAAAATATGTCATGGACGCACGCCACCCAGAACAATCAGCGGTACTTATGCACCATGGTGCTTTATATTATATTATAAATATGTTTAATGTATGACACGTAGTAGTCCCTAACTATCTCTAGATGATGATTTATTGCTAATAGGTTGATGTTGATGGTGTGACTTAGCTAACATGTTAGATGCCAGACTTGCTCTGAGCACATTTAGTGTTACCTATATCGTGTCCCTGAACACACACACACACACACTGCAGGCTAGGTAAAGTGTGTTTACAAACACGATTGGACAAGGAGGAGGGTGGGATGCAGTTGGAGACAGAGTCATACAGTCACCAAGCAGCTGGTGGATTCTGCCAGCCTGCACCTGCTATTTATTGCAGCACTCACTGGGAGCTATGCGGGGAACCTGCAAACTGGGTCAACTTCTATTCATCTCTCTCTCCGTCTCTCTCTCTCTCTTTCTCTCTCTCTCTATCTCTCTCTCTCTGTCTTTCTCTTGTCATCGCTTCTTTCACACACAAACACTCACACTTTCATCTTACCTGTCATTGGTGTTCTATCAGTCTATCTATTCTGTCTCTTCCACTACTTCTCTTTCTCCTGTTCCCTCTCCCTTTCCCTTTCTCTCCCTCCCACTCTGGATACTAAAAAGTGAAATAGGAAAGCAGTTTGGAGCAGTTCCACTAATAAACAGCTGGCCAGACACCCCACGAGCTTCATTAGCAACTATCACTGTGATTCAGGAATCACATTAAACATAATAAATGTGTCAGGCTTCTCAAGGGTCCATGTATGCAAACACACACATGTGCACATTCTCAACCCCTGTTGAGTGGCCTCTTCTTCAGAAACACTCATGCACCCTCAGCACCAGGCTTTATGGATGGCTCTTTAGAGAAGAAAGCAATGAAGGGCATGTGTGTGCGTGTGTGCGTGTGTGTGTGCGTGTGTGTGCGTGCAGTCATAGTGCATTTTCTCTTTAAAGCTGTGTGTCTCAACAACTCCCACACCCAGGAGAGGCTTCCTCTGCCGTGCTATGTTTTTTTTTTCTCCTGCTACTGCCCTAGGATGCCTCCATGCAGCCAGAGATGTTACAGGCTTACAGGTTTAGTTTACAATTCTCTCCTCTATGTGCTATCTTTCCATCCACAATATCACCTTCATTAGTCTTTACTGTCATAAACCTCTAAGGTACTATATGAGAAGGTCAACATAATAAAGAAGCCCCTATACTTCTGGAAGATGCTTCTTCACAATATGAGCTTTCATTAATGTCTGTCTCGACTCATATTGATATAGCCACTGAATTACAACCATACCCTTGAAGTGCTAACATACACCTTGAAGTACTGACCTATCTGTTAATGAGGCATCCCTTTATCTTCTATTTAATTTACATAGGCCTAGTCAACACAAGTCATTTGGAAAATGCTGTATTTATGTTTTGGCCACATTAGCAAGTGATAATGATTGACAATGGCATGCTGGGTATATGCACGAGCTGTCTGACCGATTACCTCATTAAAATAGCTAATACAGAAAACAGCACAGGGTTCTGCCCTCTTGGAAATCATATGATATTTCAGCTTTTTAAAAAGGCTATATTGGCCCTTATCCATATAACAAAGTTAATACTGCGTTTTAAGATGTATCCGTTTGGAAAATGGATTCAAAAAGATTTTCATTAAAAAAAAAAAAAAAAACCTACACAAATAAAACTAAACAAAATGGCATTAGGTTGTGGATGAAAAAGCAATAAAATTTTTTTTAAAAAGATGTGTTTTCAGATTTACCGGTGTTAGTCTGGAGTGGGTCATAACACCTTTTGTACTATAAAAGTATCTCAGAAAAACAGGTACAGTGAACAATAATAATCAATGTATAAAAAAAACCAAAAATACAGGAATAGGAAATATAAGTAAGGAATTTAAGAGACTCTTTTAAAACAAGAATCTAAAGTAATTTTGGGACTTTCCTTCCACCTCCTACCAGTGTTATAGGCTCCAAATCTGCTGCGACTCTGACCCAGATAAAGCAGTTACTGAAGATGAATGAATGAATATATGAATACTAATGTGCTAAACCATGTACTGCATTACATGTTAACAAGCATTTGTAGTCAATCCAAGATTTTAACCAGAAGCCAATGTAAGGTGGATAAAATGGTTTAATATGGTCAGTGTTCTTAGATGTAATAACTGCTCATTCTTCCAGCTGCAGTGTATTGCAACATTGTAAGCTGGAAGTAATAATTCCTTTTATCAGCATCTTGCATAGTCATTATATTCCTAAAGTTGGCATTAATTTCTAATTGAAAATAAGCTGTTTTACATATATAAGATTCAGATTTGTCATATACAGCAGCTGTCTTAAATGACAACTCTGAAAAAATATTGATTCTGGGATTCCCAACAGATGTATTCCAAGCAACAGAGCAACCATCAATGGTCAAGATAAAATCCGAGAACTAGTAGTCATAGTGATAAAAATAAGCAAAAGTTTCAATTTCACTTTCACTTTATTGTCATTTCTCTAAGTATTTATATACATCAAGATGTATGTATGTAAATATTTACACTACCTCTGAAAAGTTTAGATACACTCCTTTATTTTTACAAAATAGTTCATCCACGACTACTGTTAGAGTGAAATTCTGAGCTTTTATAGATAGGGATGAAGTGTAAACAGGTTTGGTCTTGGCGGAGTAGATCTGCTACACTGCTGCTGCTGCTGCTGAGCGAGTACAAATACTTGCTCTGATAGACATGGACAGACAGAGAAAAGAAGAGAAGCATGCTGCTGCTGCAAATGGTATGGAAAGAGGATTGTGATCTCCTGTATGAAAAGTAACACTTAAGATCTAGAAGCAGAAGCGAGCAAAGAAATATATTAACTAGCTACTATGTATCACTCTGACTAATGCAGTGTCAGTGGTAATATTACAAATACTAAGATACACATTGAAACATACTGAGTTTAGATTGTTTACTTTGAAACTATTGTTGATTTGCCTATTTTGCTTTGTGCTTCATTTGCGTGTTTCAAGTTTCTTTCTTTTATGAGCTTATGCCAGCGCTGATGATTCTCCTGGCAGAGTCACGCATTTTAATCAACCTCATCCTGTGCTTTCCTAGGCACAGAATTCTCCAATGTTTGAATTCATTTTTGAATGTTTTTCATTTTATTAACCCAGTTGTCTAGCTAGCTTGTGTAAATCAAGAGGAGAAATCAATTTTACATTCAGTGGTCAGAACACCAAATTATCATTCTAATTTAACCATGTGGATGTTTAGATATAACTGGTAATACAGAATAACCTGGTCTCACAGAGAAACTTGCTAAATGAATTATATTTACAATATACTGTATACAATATTAATTTAGTCATATATTTGTAACAAGCATAGGTGTTATGAAAACAATATGGCCGCAGTTTTACATTGTGGCCTATATAGTTTATTACAGTTTATTCACTATTAGTGTCACAGACATAATTTGTCCCTGCAGTACAGTTTGTAATTTGTATTTAATCTTTGGTTTTAACTTCTTTTTGGTTATTAACTGGCCACTCTCGCACCCTAATAGGACCCTAACTTCTTTCTTTATTAAAGACAAGTGCACTAATAGGGCAAAGCTGTTAAGCCTATAGATAAAAGACTCACAGACAGTGCTCGTGTCATTAGGACAAGTACATTTTGTGGCTACAAGTGGCTAATTAGAGTGATTAACATCAAGACCATTTCCAATTATATCTATAGGGTATCCCACCACGTCAGTTGTGCCTTCGTCAGTGGATGTTCGTGGATGTCCACTTCTCACTTCCAGTCTTTTTGAATTTGTTAATAAGTTTGGCGACAGTGTCGTGTGTGATGCGCTTGCAATGTTTCCTGTTAAAGACCATTGCAACCTGTGAAAGCTTCCTAATCCAGCCATGAGTATGATTTTAAGATGTTCTTGTTTGGTCAAAGGCATTCTTAAAGGCTCTCTGAAATGTATATATATATAGTTTGGAGACACTTCAATGAAATGTTTCTCATTGTCTTAAAAATCTTTTGATCTGAAGGTGTATGATTAAAGTATATAATTGTGCCAACATATTAATTTCTTTCATTAGAAAACTAACATTTTATTTAGAATTTTTTTTAAATGGATGACTTGGAGCGAAATATTCCGAAAAGCAGCCAATAAGAGTCCACCGTAGGTGGGAACTCCTTTAATACTGTTTAAAAAGCATCTCAGGGGGATTCCTCAAGAAATCAGTTGAGAAAATGTCAAGAATACATTTCTGGATATTCTAGGCAAAAGGGGGGTCTTCTTTGAAGATGCTAAAATATAAAATTATTTTGACTTATTTTGGATTTTTTTATGACAACATAATTCCCATAGTTCCATTTGTGTTACTCCAGAGTTTTGACTTATGCCTGTTTGTTACTTAAGACATCAGATTTGTTAATTTTCAAGTATTTAAAATGAATCTGTTGCTTAAAGGTTTGACTGTCAATGTACAAATAGTATGGATTGGACAGCCCTTCAAACCTTCCCATGTACTGTCCTGCAGTAGGGACATGCCCCTGCAGTACAGCCACACCCCTGCAGTACAGACACACTCCTGCAGTAGACACACCCCTTCAGTACAGACACACTCCTGCAGTAGACACACCCCTGCAGTACAGACACACTCATGCAGTAGACATACCTCTGCAGCACAGCCACACTCCTGCAGTACAGACACACTCATGCAGTAGACACACCCCTGCAGCACAGCCACACCCCTGCAGTACAGACACACTCCTGCAGAAGACACACTCCTGCAGTAGACACACCCCTGCAGCACAGACACACCCCTGCAGTACAGACACACTCCTGCAGTAGACACACCCCTGCAGTACAGACACACCCCTGCAGTACAGACCCACTCCTGTAGTACAGGCACACTGCTGCAGTACAGACACACTCCTGTAGTACAGATCCATTCCTGCAGTGCAGTCACTTAACCAAAAGGAAAAGTATTTTCTTGAAGCATTGTGCATTAGTATATAATAAACAATTGTGTGTGTGTGTGTGTGTGTGTGTGTGTGTGTGTGTGTGTGTGTGACAAATCTGCCTAAAACACTTCTGATTCTGATCAGTAAGATGAAGGGCTGTATGCATGTGCATTTTCACAATCAAGCATTACAATAGTACCAGATCTTGCCTCCAGACACACCCTCACACTCCTGCAGTATTGCCAACCTCGCCTTCTGTTATATAGCCGCATAGGGACTTGTGTAGCAGCACTGTTGCACATCTGTTCTGGAAGAGTTGGACACCAATTAAAGACAGGCCACCATGCTTTGAAGAGCCACTACACACATAGACACAAAGACAAAGTGCTAACCCCTTTTCCAGTGACTGGACCCCTCTCATCAATATTTCTTCTGTTGGAGGGCAGGGATCCAGTGGACAGCCAAGGCTTCCTCAGTGGCATGTGCTCTGGCAGCATTCAACACCATTTTCCTGCTTTCTTCCCAAATGCCATAAGTCAGTCTCTCTCATTGCAGCAATCAAAACATGCCCTGTCTAATCACACTCACATATATATACATTGATCATGAATAATCTGAATGATTTAATTGACATTTACCTCAGACCAATCTGATTTGAAAAAGAATCGATTGGCTTATCGAGTGCAAATGTCTTGGTGTCTTTAATGCATTGAGTAAGAGATAAAACCATGATAGTTGAGATCATGAGAGAGAGAGAGAGAGAGAGAGAGAGAGAGAGAGAGAGAGAGAGAGAGAGCTCACTGTTACAAAGTGGACATAATTTATATTTACAATCTCTCTGTTTCCTGCCCTTCACATACTGCACAACTGAGGCTCAATCTAATAACTAAATCCTCTTTTTCATTTTTCCCTTCTCCCCGATTAAAAAAAAAAAATTCTCCTCTGATGAAATCCACTGTCATTTCCTTCCTGTCTATTACACTGTAATAGACATTATACCAGCACGGTGTAAAAATCTCAGATCAGGTGTGCATTCATTTTCTAAATCAGCATGGATACAATAGTAATTCCAGCTGTAACATAAATGATAGCTTTATATTAATCGCAGCTCCACATAATCGAAATCTAATACTAAACAGATTTTTTTGAAAGAAAGAAAGAAAGAAAGAAAGAAAGAAAGAAAGAAAGAAAGAAAGCATGTTCTTATTTTTTTTTTTTAAAAAAAAGATAAACTCTTAAGATGTTTATGGAACATTTATGGAAGGAGCCTCTGGTGTCAGTCAGTAAGTTTTCCAACATGGGAAAGTGTTCAGAACACAGGTGTTTGCACTTTCCAGTTTCTCAATGACGTAAGGGATGACTGTTTATAGCTGCTGTAACATAAGTGATAACTTTAATGTGGACATTCCATAAGATTAAATGTAACCATAAATGGTTAAAAAGTGTAACATGCCATTCATTTATAAATGAACAATTGCACTCGTTGACAAATCGTTCTTTTATTCCGACTCGATAGGCTACACTAGGCTATAATATATAGAACAGGAAAATTATATATGAACTTCTATCTACCCTGGACTCCTCTTGATCATCAATAAAGACATGGATGAAATCAGTTCATTTTTTGCATTTCATCTTTCTCACTTAAAGAAAATTGATTGCTTTGCTTCTTCCCATTAGAGAAACACTGCCTATACAGTATATTATCCATCATACATTCTCA
This sequence comes from Stegophilus panzeri, assembly GCA_024331685.1. Taxonomy (NCBI): domain Eukaryota; kingdom Metazoa; phylum Chordata; class Actinopteri; order Siluriformes; family Trichomycteridae; genus Stegophilus; species Stegophilus panzeri. Next base: position 14,591,466 of record JANDJT010000071.1, read on the forward strand.
TGAACATTTATATGTCGCTATATGTTTGGAGTTTTTGAATAAGTGGACAAAAATGAAGTCCGTGTAATAAAAGTGAAGAGCCACTTCCAACTGAGGCAGAAGAAATTAGTAATTCTGATGATTTGTAGTATAGCACAGCCAATGATGCACTCATGATGAACACATATTAAGGGTAATCGATTGCTCTGATGAAGTGCGTGCGTGGCAAGGTTTAATCGAGACCATATACTGTGTACCTGTCCTATATGGTAGACTATATAAGGATACTGTTGTTGGTGTGTATGCATGCCTATATGTGTGTGAAGCTGTCACACTTTCATGGCAGCTCGAAACCTGTATGAATCATTAGGAGGTGGGCTGACGAGCATGGAGTTGGCATCATGTTCAGCAAGAAAAGAGAATTTGTTTATCATCTGATCTGTTCACGTTATGTCTGTATGTGCGGCAAACCAGTCTTATTACTGACAGCAACAGGTGCTGCAGGAGAACTTGTCAGAAAAAGACCATGTGAGCAGCTCTGCATTCATCCGTGCCATCCATCTTTCTCTGTGCACTGTAAACCCTAATGTTGTCTTTACATAAACAATCAAGTAATCATGACTAAACACTACTTAAAATGTTGCGTTTGGACCCATATATCAAAAATCTATGTATCTTTAACTTATTTACTTACAATATACAGTATCTCACAAAAGTGAGTACACCCCTCACATTTTTGTAAATATTTGATTATATCTTTTCATGTGAC
>JANDJT010000071.1:14630732-14657284 GCA_024331685.1 Stegophilus panzeri
GTTGTCACATGAAAAGACATAATCAAATATTTACAAAAATGTGAGGGGTGTACTCACTTTTGTGAGATACTGTATATATATAGATAGATAGATAGATAGAGAGAGAGAGAGAGAGAGAGAGAGAGATAGAAGATCTTGAGAGGCAGACAGCAGCTTTGAGATACCATGTCTGATCTCTGTTCCTAGTTATTGTCAGATGTCAAAATGTGAGTATGAAAGACAGACTGACAGCATGGCGTATCACAGCAGGACAGCTCGCTGGTCACTCTTTTCCTTGTCTGTCTCTGACACAAACATTCCGGTATAGTCTCCAGGTGGCATCAGAACCTTGTTCCTTTACCTACACTGACCCCATGTCACTCTTTTCAGATGCTGTGTATGACACTAGAAGGTTGTGAGCCAGACTTCCATGGTTGTGCACATTGCGAAAGACATGAAACCTTTCACTGCAAGTTGGGATATGAGAGGAACACAACTACTCCCTTGGGCCAAATAAAGTTAGTGTGTTCCTTGAAGGCACATGTTAGTCTAACCAGCATCTCTTTGGTGAATGGATCGGGTCTTGCTGCGCTGGAGCTACTTTTGTTGTTGACTTGCTGAATCACAGTCTTGCATGAATAAGGATTTGGACCAAACCAATGCAGTGCATGTGGTGTTTTTATTATTATTATTATTATTATTTAGCTGGAGGGAGAATGGGAGGCTTAATGGAAAGTATTACTGAGTGAAAATGACATCTAAATGGGGAAGTTTGATCAGGAAAAAAATATTCCCTTCACTGTACTGAATGGAACCACAAGAGAAGAGAGGGAATGTTTTATATTGACATAAAATAGCACAGTGAATCATCACCTACTGTATATCACCTTGAATAGACCTCGGAGATATGCTTGCAAAAAGGATACTGCTTAAAATAAACTAAGCCTCTCTGCTCATCAAGGAAACTATATCACAATTCACCGTATTGTATAGAACCAACATGTCCTTATGCTTGTGTTTAAGCTCATCCCTCATCGACATGGCCTGTGTCATTGTGCCATTGATCGAGATTGGCAATCTTACTGCTCCCTTTCCCTACAGGCCTCCTGTATTGTGTATCACTGGCTACAGAGCATGTAATAAAACATGCCTTGGGCCATTGGGAGGATTACAACTTCTAAATCTCAGTGGAAAATGCTACAGTTTATAAAGTATATTCAACTATTGGTCTGTTTCCCAACGTGTTGTATTAAATCTAGGAAGATTAGCATGCACAGATAAATTAAGCATAGCTTGGTTTACATATTTGACCTACAGTAAATCAATATCTGGCTGAAAGAAAACTCACTCTCTAAGCTGAGATTGTTTAGCTCCATCCATAGTGCATTAGTATGCCAGGTTCACATGTCCTGAGAGGAGAGACCAGAGTGCATGGTGTCTGTGACATGTCATCCTCGTGTCACCCAAAAATACTGAGCTGAGTTTTACTCAAACATATGGAAATAAACTGCTATGAATTATACATCCTGTAAGCTACTGCCTTTTCTGAAGCAGGCACAGTCTATGAAGTACTACTACTGAAGCATGATAATATGACTATAGTATTACTTTATATCACAGTTCTCAAATCTGATTGGTCTATCCTCATTTTCTCCTCAATTTAGTCACCTGCCAATTACCACTAGCCAGTTTTCCTAACATATGACATATACCATCCAGGGAGCTTACTCCAACACTCGCTCCCTCCAACCACATCTTTTTGACCTATACTGCGTCACAGGGCAGTGTAACACACTGTGACGCAGAGAGAGTATGTCAATCTCTCACCCAGAGAGCACAACAATTTTGCTCCGTTGGTGCTGAACCATGAATGGTTGTGCCATCAGCGGGATTCGAACTTATAATCAATTGATAATAAGGCAAAGCTTTTCTCTTGCACCACTCATTACAGATTTCCAAGCTGCTTGTGATAGTAACATCAGCACAGGAACTGTCTGATGCCCTCACGCAAACCTAAGATCACTATGCACAATGTAAAGTGTTGGCTAGAGTGATGTAAAGCATGCCACCACTGGACTCTGGAGCTGTGGAAACGTGTTCTCTGGAGTGATGAATCACCCTTCACTATCTGGCAGTCTGATGGATGAAACTGGGATTGGCGGATGCCAGGAGAATGCATTGTGCCAACAGTAAAGTGTGGTGGAGGAGGGATAATGGTCTGGGACTGTTTTTCAGGGTTTGGGTGACATCCCTTATTTCCAGTGAAGGATAATGTTCATGCTAAAGAATAAAAAGACATTTTAGACAACTTTATGCTTCCAACTTTGTGGCAATAGTTTGGGGAAAGCCCTTTCCTGTACCCCTATGCACAAAGTCCATAAGACATTGTTTGAGGAGTTTGGTTTGGAGGAACTTCAGTGTCTTGCACAGAGCCCTGACCTCAACCCTACTGAACACCTTTATGATGGAACATCGTTTGCAAACCAGGCCATCTCATCCAACATCAGTGCCTGACCTCATTAATGCCCTTTTGACTGAATTGGCACAAATGTCCAACGTACATAACAAAAGTGAGGCCTGAGTAAGCATCAAAGGTGTTACAGACCTCACTGACTGTGTCTTATATAGACAAAGTCAAGCAGAAGATCCTAGGCGAGACTGCTAGCTTCCTTATGCCAATTTGGGACCATCCCCAAGTGCATTCTGGGAAAGTGTAAAAGTCATCCACTGACCTGAATGCAAATGGAGAGCGAAATACACTGCAGTCTAAGAAAAGCGAAACCTCAGTGTACTGTTAGACAAAAAAAAAAAAAAAAAAAACATTTTAGCACATTAGATAAGCAACATTTTATCACGCACAATGATGCATCCCACCCAGACAAGGGAAAATTGCACAGGAGCAGGATGAAGAAGACGACGATCACGACTGCATGGCTGAGAGCTACAGCCTTGGATTCATAATCATTGGGGGAATCAAAACACTTTTCAATAATTCAGTATGAATAGAGGAGGGAGGGTGAAAGAGAATGAGAGAACCTTATCTTGCATTAAATGAGCAGGCAAAGGAAATGAGTAGTGGAAAAATCTTAGAGATAGAGACTCATACATGCCCAAGTTTTCGAAAGACACATCTTGGCTCATGTTTTCTAGAGACACTTAAACACACAGCTTTCTGCACGTTCACCAGTGAGCTCTGAAACACATACGGCAGCTCACCTTTACATAATCACCTTTACATAATCCTACATAATCCCTTCATACAACTGAATTAAAATGCGGCTTACCTCAGCACTGGTGCAACACTCTGTACTCTGCATTTGACAGAGCTTATTCTTTTTTAAAAGACATAAGGAATGCATAAGTGGTCAAAACTCAATAAGATAGTATTGAGAGTTTGAGTTTATAATGCAATGCTATTTACTAGACTCCCTTATATTTCAGTTAACACATGTTATTCCCATCAAGGTGAAAGCTTAAAGAGCAGCTCTAAAAATCTATATTTCTTTTCTCACACACTCCCAACAACCACCCACTCGCCTTCTTTAAACACCCTTTGTATCATCCACTTCTAGGCATCAGGAGATAAGATAAGGATGGTCATTTTGACAGCCTGTATACTTGATAGAGGAAATAATTGAGGACCTGAGGACCCTTTTACAGACACTCAATGTTGATAGCATGCTTTTTTCATATCTTACTCACTGCATTTAGGAACACAATAAAAACAAAACAGAAATCGAATACAATCCAGACATGTGCAGTAGATTTGCTACATGTTTTTAAGACATTGGTTGCCTTTATAGTTCTCTATGGGTCATGTTCATATTTTTAATGGCAAGACTGCTATTAGATTTGTTTATCCCTCTCCTCATTTATATATCACTGTATTAGTCTTTAAATAGTCCCTTGTATTTATGTAACAATGTATTACACTTTACAGCAAAGGGATAAAATGCTAATTTTCTCTTCAGTCCACATTTTCTATCCCTGTTTGTTGTTCTGACTTAAAGCCATATGCTTGTGTTGAAAGTGTTATTGAAAAACCCAGTCCAGGAAAAATCTGGCAACCACAGAGGCATAATCTACATGCAGGTAATTTGCATAATCTGAAAGATGCATCCAGAAAATCAGCTAAAGCAGGTGCTTAGCCCATCTCTGAATATGCTGAAATCCTCCCATGTAAAATTTGGACTTAAGTCACCATCTGAGGCCTGTTGCATGAAGTGAATTGAACAAACTCAGAGTTGCAGAGTAAGTTTTGAGTTGACAAAACCAAACAAATCCAACCCAGGTTAATTAAGGTTAATAGGTTTCATGACACTGGTTATCAACTTTCTCAATCATCCCAGGTTTTAACCCTGAATCAATGTTTACTCATTGTGCGCATGCACATAAAAGCCAGATGTGTGGAGCAAACAGCCAATAGCGTTCAAGATGGAAAAAACAGGTGTGCATACTTTTCGGTTGAAGAGAAATTATTTTGTGGAAATATGAAGAATTAAAACCTACACTAACCACAAAAAGCAACACTATTGCTGGCTGTCAAGCCAGTTTGGGAAGTTCAGGAAAATTGCTGGTGGAACACTGCTGATTGCTGAAGTTTACTTTTATAGGCTCACACCTTATAACCCCAACATATTTCATGTAATTTCATTTAATACAAATGTAAATAGTTTTAATTAAACATTAATAAAATAAATATAAATTTGTGAAAATATATTAGGACAGGAATAATGCCACCACATGCAAATATGTACCACTGGCAAAGAACCACAAAGCAATATATACAGCTTGGCGTACAGTAAGAGCGTGGCTTTCACGTGTCAGATTTTTAATGTGCGGCTCAAGAAGCTGGCAGAGATAAACTATACCATCTGCTAAAAATCAATATCTTTTGTACATATGGTCATCAGGAAAAGCCATGGGATTGTGTCTGTCCCTAAAAATTCTTTCCCTTTGACGTGACCTTCTCATTATTTGCGCTCCGAGCTCCACAGGTTCTCCACAAACGGTGAAGCCATCACTAAAAACACTAAAGGGTTAACTTTGATGCATTTGCTATTTCTTACCCAGAAGAAAACCTGCTCTGGTTAGCCTGAGCAGGATAGCCGTGTAGTGTAAGTTACCATAGCAATTAAAACTGCTAAAAACCAATCCACCTTGTTGAGACCGAAAAAACAGAGTTTGCTCAAAGTAAACGCAAACTTACCTGGGTAGCCACCAAAACCGGCTTCATGCAACAGGCCTCTCAAGTCAACAACTCTGAATACAGTCCAATGGCATTAGAAACCATTTGGCAAATTTCTTTCTGTTACTTATTTATAGCGCTCACCTCTACCTGTCTCCATAAAACAGTACTTTTGTCTAGACTCAGACATGATCAAAATGAGAGAGAGTAAATTTTCAGATCATGTTTTTAGCACTTTAACGCTAACTAGATGTGACTGCAGGTGGAGCAGTGAACCCAGTGCTCAAAGGTCTTCTAGTCTCCTCTGGTTACTGTTTTCAATTTCTCAACAAGGGGAAAAAAAACATTTATCAATTAATCAGGGCCCCTGTAATTCTGCTGCTCTTGCATAAACTCCCAATTCTATCAATTATTTATTCTTAGGCCACATTTGCACATGCGGTCACGTACACACCTCATCCCGGGCAGAGGCCTTGAAAAAGAGGCTGTAACTAGATTTCATGTTGCAAACTCTCGCACCATCACTCTTTCCCTCTCTGACTTGTTTTTGCACTCTCTCTCTACTTACCCTCCCCTTTGTGATGGCCATGCCTCAGTGAAGGACATCTGAAAATGGTCAAGACAACAACAGAACACTTTGTCTTCTCCCTCATTTTTTTTCTTACACTTTTCTCCTCTTCAGAAAGGTGCTCTTCATCTACAGCAACATGTGTATTTCTGTGCCTGTGTGTATCCTGCATGCCATTGTACTCAGAACTGTAAAAATGGAAAAGTGCGATAGAAGTGTAAGAAAAAAAAGAGTTTGCTGATTTAAACATGCCTAACATCACACTCATAATGGGATACACAGTGAAGCTTAAACATTAATCATTTTCATCGTCATCATTGTTGTCGTTATCATTCTCCTCCTCCTCATCATCATCAACATTATAAAAAAAATACTTATTTGTAAAAGGCACATTAATGAAACAATCATCTGGGTTACGCATGTAACCCTGTTACCTGAGAAGGGAACAAGACGTTGCGTGAGCTTCATGCTGTGGGAAGCACCCCCACGCATGACCGGTATCTGAAGCTTGTGTAACATCATGCATATTTATAGGGCTTTCGTGATCAGGTCGCGTGATAGAAAAACAGCACCTGTGAACCATGCCATCAGCCTCTATTATCTGAAGCGAAGACGCAATTCACAGGCATGCTATAGTATGACAAAGCTACGCAACGTCTCGTTCCCTTCTAAGGGAACAGGGTTACATGCATAACCCAGACGACAAGGAAAGGAAACTCAAATTGCGTGAGCTTCTTAGGAATATACTCCGGCCTAGGATATAGGAAGGCTTTGACTAATCCAGGGGCAAAGTCAAGGCAGGAAGGGGCAACAGAGAGAGCTTGTAGAACTCCTACTCCGTTGAGAGATGTCAGGGCCAGCAGAAAGGTCCCAGGCTGGTATGCATGGTCTGCAGATGGGCCTCAGCTGCCTGACACCATGCATAAACCTTGATGTTAGAGGATGCTGCCCCACAGAGGCTCCATCAATAGGAGCGTGGCTGGCCAAAATTGCGGCCATGTAGACCCTGATTGTAGAAGGAGCCAACCCTGCTGAGAAACATCCTTGTAAGAACTCCAGGACTGTAGCTATTTCGCAGTTTACTGGGTCTAGCTGACGTTCCTCACACCACGAGACAAAAAGTCGCCACTTGAGTGCATACAATTTCATCATGGATGGTGCTCTAGCATTCAACATGGTCTCTACAACCTCAGTTTCAAAACCAAAATCTATGAGCTGGTGCCCCTCCAGGGCCAGATCCACAGTTTCCATAGTTCCGGCCAAGGATGATAAATCAGCCCTCCGGCTTGAGACAGTAGATCCCTGCAGACAGGAATCTCCCCAGGAGTGCGATCTAGCAAAAATATTATCTCTGAGAACTATATTTGAGCTGGCCAATAAGGTGCTACTTGAGGCAGACGTAGACAGCCTTGGAAAACTCTCCCTAGAACTTCTGGGAGCAGAGCGATCGGGGGGAAAGCATACAGACATGACCTTCGGCCACGTGTGCACCATGGCGTCCAGCCCCAGTGGTGTAGGAGGAGTGAGGGCAAACCACAGTGGGCAGTGTGTTGTCTCCTCGGAGGCGAACACCTCCACTTCCACTTAGCCGAACCTCCACCATATGGACTCCACCACTTGTGGAGTTGCATCTGCCTGTCTTAGTTGTGCCTGCCCGAACAGGGGGCACGAACATAACCCTCCCTGGTGGTTGATATATGAGACTACCGCAGTGTTGTCTGTCACAACTAATACATAGTGACCTCTCAGTTGAGGAAGAAAGAATTTCAGTGTTAGAAATACGGCCCACATTTCTAGGCGATATGTATACCACTCCAGACGAGGGCCGCTCCAGAGACCGTGAGCAGAACAGCCATCTAAAACTGCGCCCCAGCCTATGAGGGAGGCATCTATGATTACCGTCTTGCAATAAGGAGACACCCATAGAGATGACCCGAGGCTAGAAACCGGGGACACCTCCAAATTCTCAGAGCACGTAGGCATCGCTGCGTGACACTGACTTTTCAGCCACCTCTGAAACTCTCATGTGCAATAGGCCCAACGGTATGACATTGGCTGCTGCTGCCATAAGCCCCAACAGTCTCTCGTAGAGACTCGAGGGGATGCCCAAATCCAGCTTTATCTTGCTCAATGTTGGGGACAGAGATGCCCTTATCGTAGTATAATCCCATATAACCCCTAGAAAAGTTGTCATTTGCACTGGAGAAAGCATACTTCTCTTGAGGTTCAACCTGAGGACCTGGGCCGGCTGCTGACAAGGCTCTGAAAACCAACTCCCTTCAGCCGAGAAGGGAGCGAGCTGCGAGCAGAGCTGCCTAATTGTAAGGTGTTCACAATGTGCACAGTCAGACCTCTCGAGGCTGCCCTGGCGTGCTCCACCCCAGGACACTTCACACAGAAAGTGTATCCATCCGTCCCCCTGTGATGAAACGGGAGCAAGGCATGACACACTTCCTGAATTCTCTCTCTAAAGATTTTTCTTTACTTTTTTTAAAGATAGAGAGGAAATGAAATCTTTTTGTGAGTGTTACACAAACAACCAACATGCATTCTCGCTAAAGATAATAAGGCTGATGGCGTGGTTCACAGGTGCTGTTTATATATAACGCTACGTGCTAAATTGCCACGTCACCTGACCACAGCAGGTCTATGAATAGGCATGAAGTTACACAAGCTTCAGATACTGGTCTGCGAGGGTGCTTCCCACAGCGTGAAGCTCATGAAATGTTGAGTTCCCTTTGAAAAGGAACTACAGTCGCTAATGAGTTTATTACAATGGATATAAAAAGTCTACACATCCCGGTTAAAATGGCAGGTTTTGTGAAGTAAAACTATGAAACTAGAGATGAGACTGAATGTGATTGGTTCATTCTGAATACAGCCACATACCCAGTTGTAAAAGGGTGTGCACACTTATGCAACTAGGTTATTTTTTTACTTTAGGTTATTAGGTTTTTTTCTCCCCCAAGTTTCTAATTGTTTTTCAGTTTATTTCACATCGAAGTTGGGAAAAGATCTGACATGATTTATCTTAGTGTCTTTTACTTCACAAGAACCTGCCATTTTAACAGGGGTGTATAGACTTACATCCACTGTAAATTAATCTATGAAAACAAAATTTATATATATTAAACAAACAAAAAGCCCATGGAATAGGCCATTGGGATGGCCTCTACTGCTGCTTCAGGAGATCAGCAAGATATGTCAGAACTAAATATTTTAGAGCTTTAAACCTCATAAGTAGCACACTATACTATACTCGACCCAAAACTTAACAGGCAGCCAACAAAGAGTAAATAAACTGTTTTATCTGTCATGTGAATGTGTTGTGTAAGTGTTGTTGGTTTCTATTAATATAACGTTATTCGGGTTATTTTTGCTGAACTTTACGAGACAGAAGAATATTGTGCTTGACTGAAAAACTCTTATGTTCTCCTTAGGTCAGGTTTAAAATTTTAATTTTTGTGCTCATTTGCACTCACAATCTGATTGCACACACCTGCTGGTAGGAACACCTCAGGCATGAGAAGTGGTTTTGTGTGCCTATACTGTTCTCCAAAACCATAGATTTATTCAGGGGCTATCATTTTCAAAAAAATTATTTTTTGTAATTTTTGACTTGTGAACAGTAAACCCGTTGCTAAGCAGTGAACAGAACATAAGGGTTAATGTAGGTCCTGCCAAAAATTCTCTTTCAATAATCAAAAATTAATTAGCCATCCACCAAGCCAGACATTTTTGTGGTTTCATTCAGGTTGATGTCCACCGCAGTGACACCAGACTGGTAGGAGGGATGCAATGCAGTCATGGTGCAAACTTTCCTCAGCAAAATGCTTTTAGACCTAAAGGCTAAATTGACCTTTACTTGGTGTGTGGGAGAGCTGTGTGCGGATGTGAGTAAGACTGCATTTTAGCTCAGAACTCTACTTCAATCAAGTCACAAACAAAACATTCTTTTAAACATGCTTACAGCATGTTTTTGGTTTTTGTTTTTTATTTGACTGATCATTCAGGTGTTGTTGTTTTTTTGCTGAACAAATCTAGACAGAAGCACACTAGCTAATGTTACTCAAGAACTGTCCCTTGGTGCTGTTGGCATCCATGTTTTTTTTTTTTTCCGAGTAGACACTTTGGAACTCAGAGGTAGTGACTTGGGAATATCTGACTAAGTACAATGGAAGATGATATTGGCTGGTTCTTATGTATTTATATGGGGTTGCCTTGTAACACACCAAATTGCCAGGCACTCTGCATACATGTGTGTGTACTATATGGCTACATTGGCCAAATCTATTGATATACAGTATGTGACATTAGATTAGGTCACTGGGTGCCAAAGTCACAGCCTGTGAGCTGTGTGTGCCTCTCTAGAGATATGCCTCATTTAGCTTCACTCAGGCTTTCTCTCAACCCAGTGCTACATAGCAACCAGCCAGGGACGGCAGACTGGGGGGAGCCAGCCGGAGCCTGTTAACCGTGGATAATAAATGATATTGGTCTTGGATGCAAAAGGCTTTTTGTCTCATTACTTCTAAAAGCATGAGGGACAGGTAATATTGACAGTACCATAAAGACTCTAGCCCTGTTGGGTACACTGTCTGCCTCCTATTATCCCATTCCTGAACTCTTGACTCGGAGGTAGGAATTAGTGGCTGGCTGCTCTGCTAATGGGATCAATACACTATTGTGCTGATTCGGTGCAGCTGGCGAGACACCTTCAAAGCACAAAATGCTTCTTCAGTGATCAAAAATTAATTAGCCATCCACCATGACAGAATTCTTTTGTGGTTTCAGTCAGGGAGACGTCGACCACAGTGACATCAGAGCGCTTGGAGGGATGCACTGTGCAAACTTCTCAAACTTATCCTCAGCAAAAAGACTAGACTTGAAGGCTAAATTGACCTTTTCTTCATGAGTGGGAGAGCTGTTTGCGGATGTGAGTAAGACACAAAAACTCTATTTCAATCCAGAAATCACAACAAAACCCTCAGTCGAAAAACAGTCAGATTCTTCCAAACATGCTTACAGCATCTCAAAGTCCAGAATATAATTTATAATTCATTGCAAAAGGCATATCTGTGTAGGCAGCTGGGCCTTGCTCTGTAAATAGCCCTCTAAATGACAAGTAATGGACACTAAATGGGTGGCTCTGCATGGGCTGAGAGTGAGATGATGACTTGTGTTTGGTGTAAATCATGGCACCTGATAAAGTGAGTGTTTTCCTCAAGCAGCAGCAGTGGAGCAGCAGTATCGTATGCCTGTGGAGCACATTTAAAATGGAGGACCCGCTCTGTGGATGAGTAAAAAGGCACACATGGCCGCCAGTGCATCCTCTGCACCTGCCTTAGTGCAGCTGCTTCCAGACTCAGCCAAGAACCCGCGTACCAATCTGACGGATAATTGCCATGGTGTCCTCTGACCTCCTACAAAGCTAACAGTCAGTCTTTTGTGTAAGGGTGTTTTTCTCAGTTTGTGTGTTTTATCAGGGCGTTAACCCCCTGCCTACAAGCATACTGTGTAATGTGATGCATGAGAAGTTGGGGGTCTGGACACTTGGGCATCTGGCATAGTGATCATAGTCATCACATAGTCATCACACCTTCAGCAAGGTGTGAAGTCTGCTCATAATGGAGACATGGTGAGTGCAATGTGTCCTCAAGGGGACCATTAATATTCAGGACAAATGCTGCAATAGCAGTGTTTATCATCATCTAAATACAAACAGTGTGATATCTCCTCAACTGAGGGAAAATATTTTGAAAAAATGGTGCTCCATTCCTTCTATTCCAAGGCACACTGAACCTGTTCTGGTATTTGGATGATGGTGGTGGAGAGCACTGTCTAATACATTAGTCCAAAATCGCTCAAGCGAGTTGAGTGTGAAGGTCATAGTATATGATTTAATAATTTTCATACTCATCAAACTATTCAATGAGACCTCAGGATGGAAGCATTGTCATCCTGGAACACACCAACACCTTAGATACATTATGTTGGTTTTTCCTTAAATTTGCCACCTGTTTGTAGATTGTATCTTGAGTAGTAACAAACCCATCCATCTTTGCTTCATGCTGCGTGAACCAGCATGTCTTGACTTTTATCACAAAGCCAATGTCATATTTCCTCTGCAAACACTGCAACAGCTTCTTCAGGTGACCTTTCTTGAACACTGCTTGTACTTTTTTCTGCAAGAACTGAAACATTCATCTCTTGTTCTCTTGGCTAAATCCTGGCACAGTTCTCCTAAAACCCTAGAGGCAGACAGCAAGAGACAAGACGTTTAAATAATGAAGTCTTTTTTGGTATAACTGTGGCCTAGAAAGTACTTGAGAGAAAGAAAATTCACCGTACAATTGTCTTTTCTTTTGCCAAGTTCTGCTGAGCTTCACTTCATTCAAACACTGTGAGATGTTATTTACCTTTTTGGGGTTTAATACTGGAGGGAGAGAAATGGTAAGAGTAAGAGAGAGAGAGAGAGAGAGAGAGAGAGGTGGTAAGAAACCAAGAGTAAGAGGAAAAATCTGAGAGAAGGTGTTCGCTAGGGGGCTGTGGGTGACTGCGGTCATTTTGTCCAGTGGCAAGTAATCTCAAGGGTCACTACACTTTCTGTGAGTCAGCTGGCTTTGGCTGAACCTTAAGTAAACAGGCCACTAATTATCCTTTCCGTCTTTTGCTCTGTGACCTTCTATAATTAGCCTATGCTCCAGTGTAATCATATTGAACACTCGCCTACAAGCCTCTCTTACTTTGCTTTTCCCAACTTGCCTCTGAATCTGGAAAAACTCCACTGAATCTTCAGAAAACTGTATCTGTGGGTCATCTCAGCCTTACTGAGCATTATCAAATGTAAGAATAGATAAAGTCATTGAACTCCAGACAGTTCCCATGACAACGTGATGTCGTTTGGATGGTCTAGTCAAAATATGGTTTTTATTATCGACATTCAGGAGACTGTGGGAGCAGAACTCTGATTGGCTCGACAGTCCAATGGTTTCTGGACTCCTTGGTGCCTGTTAATCTCCCAATCAATCAATAGTGTGAGCAGATGTGACACAAAACCTGTTTATTTCATTAGAGCACTGACATAATCTAATGCTTATCCTTGCAAGTGCTCTCTCACTCTTGATCTCTTTCTCACTTATACGCTCCACTAAACCCCCGTTTTAACACTGTGCCACTTTTCTTCTTCTTCAAAAAATGCTAATCCAGAGCTGAACATGCATATCTATGCTGTGGCACTCTGACTTTTTTTCCACTTTCACCATCACTCTTCCCTTCGACTTGTCTTTTCTGAGTAAACTTCCTGTTCGTCTATGTAGTCTCCCTAGTGAGATGGATATCGAGACAAATGAACAGGAGGAGCGAAAGCAGCTTTTTGTGGCCCAAATGCACAGGATACTAAGGAGGGAATAGGGGGTGTAAATGAGAAGCTTTGGCATAAACTGCTTGCCTGCTCCACTCTGATGTTGTTTTGCTCTTTTAAATAATTGACACGACTGTGCTACTGGAGACAGGGACAAATCGACTGAAGTAATATCTCAGCCAGAAGTTGTTCTGGTATAGAATACTCTCCCATAGTGAAAAGATCCGAGTCATAAATTCAGTTACAGTGAAGTATTCATAAGCAGACAGTGCAATAACAATGCCTCCTGCACTTTACATATTTTTTTTGGAATTCACTGTGTCATTTGTAATATTTAGGCTCTAGATGCATTCACAGCAAACAATAGCCTAATTTTTCCAAAATATTTTACCATTTTGCATTTTAGATTCTAATTTCCTTTCTCTTCTGTTGTCTAGACAGAAGTGGTATTTTTCATACCACTTATCCTAAACAGAGTCACGGGGGAGCCTAGAGACTATCCCAGGGAACTAGGGCCACAAGGCAGGGGACACCCTGGACAGGGTGCCGACCCATTGCAGGGCACAATTGCATACACACACAATTTGGAAATGCCAATCAGCCTACAACATATGTCTTTGGACTGGTGGAGGAAACTGGAATACCTGGAGGAAACCCCTCGAAGCACAGTTAGAACATGCAAACTTCGTGGAGGCGGGATTCAAACCCCCAACCCTGGTGGTGTGAGGCAAATGTGCTACCCACTAAGCCACCGTACCCCCTCTTTTCTGATGTGGATGATTTAAAACGTTGCACCGAAGGCACAGTAGGAGATTTCACAGGCTGATGTCTCAGCACATTTGCTGGTTCTCTTGGGTGTGTGATAGTGTGTGATGGAGGCTATGTGTAGGAGCAGATTGGAGACCGGCACTGTATGCTAGTATGTCTGTGTCTCTTGTGCAGCAATTCTCTCAGCTGTTTCTCTTATCTGATTGAAGAACAGGGTTTCCTTCACTGCTGTCAAATTTTGTTCAATGGTGCCGGGGCCATGTGGGAACGCAGAGCAGCTTAAAGGGAAGATCATTCACTGTTTAGGATGTAACACCACTTCGGTACTCTATCCTAAGCCTTTGATTCACCTATGTAAGAAATCGTTTTATACATTAAACTCTTGGCTTACTATTCAGTTATTCATCTAATTTAAGAAACTACTCTAAATTATTCCATAACTACAGTGAAACTAATAGTATAGGTATGTAGTTATGAGCTTGAGAAATGTAAGGAACTTTTTAATATTTGCATTTATTTTTCAGACCCATGGCCAGTTAGGCTAGGAATTCAGAACTTTTGGTAGAGTGTGAAAGCTCTCTGAGTGTTAAAGAATGAACCTGTATTGATGACGTATTGAGGACTGGAGAATTTGAATGTGAAAATGAATTTAAATGTTAAAATGCTGGTCCAAGGCAATTAAGGAGTATTTTTTTTTGCAAAATGAAAACCATATAACCATATAAGCAACCAGAACAAGAGCAAAACTCTGTGCACGCAGTGCTGAGCTGAAACTAAATGCTCACGGTTGGTTGCCACTCACCATCCCAATCAACTCCGGCAGGTGGCTCATCAGAGGATAAAAATTCCACTCACTGGGAAAGAAGAAAGAGAAGAGGCACCCTCAAGAGTGCTGCCAATCATCTGCTTGACCCAACAGAGCTACACCACACTCTGGGACAGCTGCACACTCCTCTGCTTCCACCTTTCAATAAAAAAGTGTTCCTTTGGGGTTTAACTAGCCTTCTGTGTTCATTCTAACCAAAGGGTGGTCCTACATCATATCTTATTAAGAATACAACAAGTAAAGATGTGATGATGCACTCCATAGTCACCTTTACCCCGCTTCCAATCTTTGCAATATGTATATTTAAGGGCATACAGTATATATTAAGAGCAAGGCCCTTAACACTCTCTGCTCCAGGGGCGCTGTATCATGGCTGACCCTGCGCTCTGCCCCCCAGCTTCCTGACATGCTGGGACTGTATGTGATCGTGATCAATAAAGACTCATTATCATTATATCTTACAATAGAAATGGTTCTGTACATCACAGACACATTGTATGCATATGACTTTTTTTTGTTGAAATATATTAGATTTAATTTTAGATTACTTGCTGTAAAACATAATCATGTTGGCCATGGAGTATTTTTAAACTAGCCCAATTTGGAGTAAAACTATGACCCTGGCAACCCTAACAAATGTCCAGTGCTCCTCCTCCACTGAGACGAGACAAAACTTTTAGCAGACTATAATCAAGCTTTGAAGACTTGCAAACCTCCCCAAAACAGGAAGTGATTGTCAGTACATCCATACATGCATATCCCATCAAAACAGAAAGTACGCAGCATCCCAGTCCTCCCTGTGCCTCACACATGTAAGCATGTCTCTGATGGGAAACAGCAGATTTTTGTTGCTTCGCAGTCACCTATCCCTGAAATGGTCTGGGTATGAGCACAAGGTCTTAATCAGGCATCCTTCAGGGAACAGTGTGCGCTGGCCAATACTACACAACCATGAGCAAATGTCAAAGATGTCCTTCTAATTCAGAATACATTATAAGAAAAAAAAACCCTATTCTGCACACTTATACTGCGTACTTGGAATTACTGCGTACTGTGCACTGAATTGAAACCAACATAATGTCCTCTACAGTGATTCAGCTACAATGTTAACATGCACAGGAAAATACTTGCGTGTTGGTTTTCCATGAACAAACAGTTTAAGACATGGCACTGAAGTAATTAAAAAGAGGCATGTCCATACACACATTTGCACAGTGTGGTTGCAGGTGGTTGCTAGGATTGGCTGGTAGATATTAACCTGGGGAAGGAGGAGGGGTGAAATAATCAGCGTTTATTAATTGAGATGCCTAGACTCAGGTGGGGATTGCATCAGGAGTGTAGAGAAACTGTAAGACCTCTCAACACATGCATTTCTGAGCTGCTATTATCTCGTTGCAGGAGGCACAGAGGACAGCCGAACTCTCACCAGGTCTGAAACACCAAGTAAAGAAAGAACACTGATAACATTCAGCCTCACAAAGGAACACTGGCTGTTAGCGAGATCCCATCCTAATCTCACTGTCACAATATCCTGTCTGATTAATGGGGGCAGAGAAAGAGAGAGAGAGAGAAAGAGAGAGAGAGAGACTGAGTAGCCATGATCTGGGTTTCAGGGTGGTGGTAAACAAGAGGAGCAAAAGAGGAGGTCATCAGAGAGATAAAGAAAGATGCGGGACCTTTCACAGCACTCCTATACAATGAACATCCAACTGTTTGGAACATCTAACGTCAGCTCCCTTCTGAGAGTTTAATAAAACTGAGTGCATGCAACAAAGGGACTTCTATCTGGGGGAAAAAGAAAACAAGCAGCGGACTGGACCTTGCTAAGCTTACACGGATCTGAATAATTCAGAGCTGGAGTTGGCGTGAGTAGAATATTAGAGTGATATTAAGAATCGTAATGAGGAGTATCCACACTGAAGGTCACTTCCAGAAGGCAGTGAGTGTCACTGAAAAGGACTGAGTGTACCACGTGTGAGTGTGTGTGTGTGTGTTTCTGAATACATAATGTACACACTTCGAGATTTGTACCACTGCCCTTTCCTGTGGCTTATGTACATGTACATATTGGCAAACTCATCCACAAACTCCCCTGAACCCCAGACTTGTAGTAGTGAGGAAGGGTGATAACCTGCCCAGGGGTATAACAGAATGCCGGACTCAGCACTGATGGCTTATAGCTGTGGCAGGCAGGCACATCAGTGTGACATGAAAACACTTGGGATTCCTGTCAACACAGGCAGGGTATGTCATCTTCAGTCTCTCTCCACACCCTGCTACTCGACATCAGCGGCCGTCACGTTGACATTGACCTTTCCACCGCAATTAGCCATTTAATTGGCGATTAATTATTAATATTAGCAAAACCAACAGGGCTTAGGGTTGTTTGTCTCGCTTACCTCATTACCATCTGCTAATGACCAAGCCAGCATCTCATTTCCACTCCAAAGAGAAAACCAGGAAATTTGTGCTGAAATTTCAGGTGATGGTAAAGGGCACAGGAAGATGCTGCTTGATCCACTGGGGCAGTCTTGGACACCCATGGCATAAAATACATTCAAATAAATCAGCAGTCCTATTACATTTTCATAGTGAATCACTTGGCTATACTCATCATTTCTAGAGATGGATGTAGTACTAAGATAAGAGGAAACCTACAGGAAAGAATTGCACACAATGAAATTTGCACAATGATATGACATCCTTAAATGCTGTTAATTATTTTCAATGAGACCAACTATACACTATATGGCCAAAAGTTTGTGGACACCTGGCCATCACACCCATATGTGGGTTTTCCCAAACAAAGTTGGAAGCAAACAATTGTGTAGAATTTCATTGTATGCTGTAGCATTACAATTTCCCTTCACTGAATGAAGGGACCCAAACCTGTTCCAGCATGATGGTGCCCATGTACACAAAGCGAGCGCCATGAAGACATGGTTTCCAAGGTTGGAGTGGAAGAACTCGGGTGGCCTGCACAGAGCCCTGACTTGAACACCACTAAACACTTTTGGGATACACTGGAATGCCGACTGCACCCCAGGAATCCTCACCTGACATCAGTGCCTGAATTTAATAATGCTCTTGTGGAAGAATGGGCAAAAATCCCCACTCAGAACCATGCTCCAAAATCTAGTGGAAAGCCTTCCCAGAAATCTGGAATGGGATATTGAACAAGCACATATGGGATGATGGTCAGGTGTTCACATACTTTTGGCCATAAAGTGTATCGTCATAGAAATATAGAAACAGAGAAGTTAGAGATGATCATAAACTCTCCCCTTCTCTTACACCATTGAGATTCTTAGACTGTCTGCACAAATGAGGTACTCGGCATGCTGGGTGTTCTGACACATGTTCCATAGTCCAGCCCTAAATAAACTCATCTAGGTGATGGAAGGTAACACTCAGTCAATTACAACAAATACTTGAGGACAGAACAGAAGACTGAATCACACAGCGCCCAAATTAGAAAACTCTAATTAGTTTATTATCCATTGCACTTTGCTTGTTCTTAGAAAATGTGCATAGGTCAGAATTCTGAATTTAGGAGAAAATATAGTGGGAAATATTATTTAAGGTCAGGTTTAGCACTCTATTAATTAAACAGAATTGAATTTGAACTGAACTTGTTAAAAGTATACATGTTTACAAACAATTTTTGTATCACACATTTGCTTTGAAAAATGTAGTACAATATGCATATGAGGTAGTAGATTATTAAATATACACTCATTTATATATATCATTTATAAAAATCTATTTTTTAACAAATATATCTTGAAGCCTGGGCAACTGCTTTCATATAAGAGTTTCTCATAATAGTTTTATTTTATAGAATTATTTTTTTTTTAAAAAACACTATTCACATGTGTGACAAGTGCACTTTCAGCTAGATTTAATTGATAAAATGGCAATTAAAGTCAAAACTACTTATCATTTTAAGAAAAATGCTATCTCTGGATTTAGACCTTATTAACCAGTGTGTGAAATTATGTGCATTAACTAATTTTGAATGCTGAGTGAAATAATGGCCAATAAACATAATGTTAGTAATCAGTAGACTCCAAGAAAAGCTTTCAGCGCAAATCAGTGTGTCAGCTAAGCATATGTCTTTACACAGACGCCAAAGCAGTCATAACATATTAATAAAACACTAACAGTTTTTTGTATGCACACCATTTTAAATTTGACTTTATCATTTCTAGACTTGTCCAGTTCATTGTTTCTAATTGTTCTATTTTACTGCCATCATTATCTTCATTCTGTATTATGTACTGCACACTAGTTTAATCAGTATCATGGACTCTTTCTGCTCTCACACAGAATGACTTTTACACAAAACTACATGGCTGCACTCAAATCAACCCCGCTTGCTTATGTACAAAACTCCCATTTGAAATGATGCTCCTCTTGCACAAATTAGGAAATTAGCTATTCATCAAATGTTTCAATGCGGCTATGCAGTGACAGTTTAATGGTAGGCAAATCTATTAGTTACTTAACTAATCTGCTCGACATTTCTATTAGATTGATCTTGACGTAGTGGAACTGGTGCTGTGAATTCTTCATTTAAATTGTGCGGCAAAGATCATTGGTATGACTGTTATAATTACACCTGTAATGGTATCTAGGAAGGGGAATGTGATAAACAACACCTAGATCTTGCTATGCTATCTAGAGCACTGCACTGTAAATTCAGAAAAAGAACATTTTATTTAAATTATCAAACTACAAATAAGACAATGTGTAGATATTTAAAAAATGATAACTTCAGAATCAAACTGACTTGGTGGTCTATACTAAGTGTCTACTATATTGCACTGAAATGCGACTTTTCCACACCAGTGAGATTTTAGGACAGTAGTAAAAATGTTGTGAGCTGGATTCATAAGGTTTTGAAGAAACACTTCAGCACAAACAAATTACAAAAACAAAGCAACAAATGAATACAAATCCAGAAAAAGTAAATTAGTATAGGAATAATGTCATTTTCGATGTGCACATACAGTTTTGTTTATGTGCATGGCAAATCCATACATAAACAGCACTGGTATATTTGTATGAGTGCGAAATAAAACCTCTGTCTGAGATCAATAGGAATCTATTCACAAATAAAACTATTGTGCACTCAGCTATAATAGTGATGGAAAATTTGATTTAATTTACCAAGCTGATTCCTCTGATCTGGCCAATTTTGTCCAGGGGAATATAAAACCTCCAAATTGCTCCACATAATGTGTGTTAAGCTTATTCAATATGCTTACTTATTACCTGCATTCAGATTTGGAACCATTTTTATGACATTTCTTTAATGATTTTCCAAGGCATCTATCAACAATCTAGCTAACCCCCAATGATAAAAATACATCATTAACATTTTTGCGTTGTATCTTTATCAAGTACAATATGTTTTTCCTCTTTGATCCATATTCATGAATTTAAAATGGCAGCTTTTGTGGTATGCAACATAAAAAGTGAATATATATAAAAAGTTAGAATAAAAAGTTTTTATATTGCCAAAGGCTGCTATAGATCTACTAGTCTAACACCATTATAAACAAACTCTCATACTAGTTTGTGTTAAGTGGTAGCCTTTTAGCTCAGCAAGTTTCCAGTGGATCTTGAGATTGGCTTACACCAGGATATTTTATTTTTGTACCTTCTAAGAAGTACTGCTGTAATTATAAAGACTGTCCTGTGTTCATCCCAAGACACTTATTTAAAATAGGCTAATTCTGAACATACTTTCAACACATTTATTACTCTTTGTCTTTATTGTTCTACAGCGATATACTGCAATGATTTATAATCAGGTGTCACCCAGAAAATTACGTGTTCCGTTTTGAATTTGGTTTCTCTAAAAATTTCTTCTTCATGTCATCTCCGGGAGTTTTTTCTTGCATCAGGCTTGCTCAATAATGCCCTAGCTCGACATACTCTACAATTTCTGTAAAGCCGCTTTGTGATCATGTCTACTGTTAAAACTCTATACAATACATTGAATTAAAAAGGTTTTTGTATTTGTAGGTTTTGTTTCATTTAGTCAAGCATATCTCTCAACAATTACATTTGATTTACTAAGTTAATCGTGCCATTTATTAGGTTAAATTGTTATATTGTTAGAGTTGTACTACAATGTTAAACCAACAAAACCAATGCAAAGTTCAATTTGAGACATTAAAGCAATTAATGAAAAATAACTATTTGTTCATGGGTCAGACATCACTACTGCATAAAGAGTGTTACTGAAGATGTATTAGTTATGAAGTAACATTCCAACCCACTAGTATGGTCAGGACCATAAAATAAACCCTTGCACCTATAATACCTATAGCCTTTTGAGCAGTGGTCAACAATCCTCTTCTTTGAGATCTACCTTCGTGCAGGTTTCATCTCCAACCAAAATCTAACACACCTGTTTTGGTTGATGAAAAACTTCTTAAGGCTTCTAATGATAAGATGATCAGGTGGGCACGATTATAGCTGAAGCTAAAATCTTCAGGAAGGTAGATATCCAGGATCAGGGTTGGTGCCCACTGCTTCCAAGCATATCCCAGAGCAAGTACACTGTTCAGCAGTGTTAAGCAGATTCAGGCTGTTTAAATGTCACTAGCTGATTTGGGTGCTTACTTATAGGCATGAAAGTAAGAAGAATAGGTCTTTGGGAAGAGACAGAGATAAATCCAGTGTGAAGGACAGAGAAACTGAGCTACAAATCTTCTATGTTCAGCCATTTTCTTATTACATACCACCATTCACTTCCTTGATCTCTCTTGGCTGGACAATCAAGGCTGATTCACAGAGGTGTTACTATTTCTGTTTAATTTCATTCCAGAGACATTTAAAAGAAATAGATAGATTCCTATGGGAGCTAGAAATCATACAATATGGTTGTTTTGCTTTTCTTGGACAGAAGATTTGAGTGGATGAATCAATGTTTCAACCAAACGCACGGCTAGCATTTCTAAATATGCTGCTTGTACTTTAAACACTACTACAGGTTTGAGATGTTTGGGAAACAAAGCTACTGTTGTTATAAATGTAACAACTGGTAATCTACTGTACATATCTGTAATCATTGTGAAACATAATAATGCTTTTTATAATTACAAGCACTATAAAACTGATCCATCGCTGGTTATTATACTAAGTAATTGCTTCTTAATTGACTGAAGATAATAATACTCTTAAAGATCATCATATGTAATGGTATTATTATCTTGTAATCAATAAGCATAATAACAATAATAACAATTGTGAAATCAACTGGCAGATAACCTTGGCAATACTAACACTATTCAGTCTTAAAAAGTCTATTCAGGTTAAATCTTATGGTTATGTGAAGGATGTACAATAATCATTTATATGGGCCATTTTTCTACTTAGATGTATGTATCATTTACTACAGTGTAGACATCTCTCTTTTATGTGTGTGTATGTGTGGGTTGGGGGAGGGGGGGGGAAGTTATGAGAGCAAAAATAGCTTCTAATTTATTCTTGATGTACGCATTGTTTTGAATCTGAACAATGTAAAGCAGGCTTCTTTCTACTCTGAAGGACACTGAGGTGAAAAAGCTAGAGTTAAAAGCTTATCTATATATACTATATTGCATTAACTTGAATCCTTAGTCTATGTAGAATGTAGAATATTTTCTTATTAATTCTAGTCTGGGTTTCTCAGGCTGCAGTGTGTGTAACCCTTTGATGACCAGCGTCTAACTATAGGGCCGATGGACTCCTGGACTTCATGATCATGGCTGAGCATCCCTGTGACACATGCAGTACACAGGGATATATTTCATATATATATATAGAGCTGAGACCGAATGTTTACAAACACCTAGGCCAAAGACATTCAAACTCCCCACATTTCATGTTACTGTACATTTCCTGTGTTAGGCCGATTAGGGTATCTGCTTTATTTTCATAAGAGGCCATGTTAAAATAATAGCTACGAGACAGATTTGTTTCCGCTTTTATTTATTATATCAGGTTTTTTTTAGTGAATCACTTTGTCAGTATTTGGTGGCATTGCCTTTTAATTGCTCGAACTTGAATCAAATGACTGGGGTAGCCATCCACAAGCTTCTCTCAATACTTTTCTGACAGAACTGGTGTCAATCAGTCAGGATTGTGGACCTCCTTGCTCACCTACGCTTTTTCAGTTCAGTCCACAAATGGGATTCAGGTCAGGGCTTTGTAATGGCCACTTCAATACCTTCATTATAATATCTTTAAGCCATTTTACACATTAAAATTTTGCATGTATGCATAGGATCATTGTCCTGTAGGAAGACCCAGTTGTGATTTTCTGGCTGATGACTTGAGGTGTTACTTCAGTATTTCTTCATAATGCTCCTTCCTCATAATTTGTTCTATTTTTTAAAGTGCACTATTGATTTTTTCCAGCAGAACACCCAATAACATGATGCTGCTGGTGGTCTTCAAATTAAAATCCTCACCCTTTTTCATCCAAATATAGCACTGATCCAAAAGGCTGGTGATCACCTGCATACTTCAGTCTTTTTTATACAGGTCTTGGAGTAGGGGCATCTTCTTTGTGTGACAGTGTTTCAGTGTTTACTCGATGGCGTTGGTAGATGTATTTGATATCAGATGCCTCCTTTCTTTCTCTTTATTGTTGTCTTGTGGTTCTTTTTAACCTTTTGGACCAAAGTTTGTTTATCTCTGGGAGTTAATTTGTGCCTATTTCCTGAACGATGCAGTGTCTGTATGATCCCAAGATTTTATTTTAATACAATTGTTTATACAGGTGCTCATGGTACCTTCAGTTGCTGCTCTTAAGAAATTGTTCCTAAAGAGGAACCAAACTTGTTGAGGTCCATTTTTTTTCTGCGGTATTGGAGAGAGTTGCTTGGATTTTCCTATTGCACCAAGGGCAAAAAGGAACTGTCTCTAAATATAGGCCCTTTTATGCACATCCAAGGCACATTCCCAATTATCATCTAATTATGACAACTGGCCAATCAGAAGACTCTAAAAGTAATTGCAGCCATTTCTGGAACCTTCCAGAAACAGTCAACTTGGTGTATGTAAATTTTTGACCTACTGGAATTCTGATATAGTGAACTGAAGCTAAAATAAATCTGTCTCTAACTGATTGTTTTAAAATTAAAATTACCTCTGATGTGAACAAAGTAGATGCCCTAATTCACTTACCAAAAGAAATGTATGGTAACATGTGTTGAGTTGTGAAAGTCTGAGATTCTCTAGGTGTAAATTTTGTAAATTTAAATAAAATAAATAAATGTATAAATGTTTATAAATGTAAATTTTGGCCTCAACTCTACTTTGCATTTTTTGTTGCTTGTCATCTACCCCAAAAAACCTCCTTAAAGCTGTGCAAGAAATATGAGAAGAGTACAGGCACAGTGCTGTCTAATGTAATGGCTTTCCCAGTCACCTGACCTTAATCTAATCAAACTGTTCTTGGAGAAGTTACATTGAAAGAATTAGGGAGAGAGAGAGAGAGAGAGAGAGAGAGAGAGAGAGAGAGAGAGAGAGAGAGAAAATCAACCTCTGGCAAGTCTTGTAAGAGGTATGGTGGAAGGTATTCTAGTTATTGATTTTTAACTTCTTTTTTTTGTTATAGTCAAAAACTTGGTTCAGTAGATTGATCCTGATCCATCTGCATGCTATTTAGTCATCAAAGCGCTCACTCTTTTTCATATTAAAATGGTTCCAATTAGTTTCCATGCCAGCCTGCAGTGTTTGTGCTTTTTTTTCACCTTCTTCTTAAAGTAATTTGCATTCATTTTTGTAACTAAGCATAATTTAGATTTTAACAATAATCCTAACCCTCATTCACTGTTTTCCCATGCACATCAGACTAATATTAGTGTAATCAAACTCAAGGAGCAGACACAGGGGTGCTTTGCATCGATGACCACATGATTGCTGGTTCATTTTCTGCATCATGCACCAAGGAAATGAGCTAATGTTAGATTAAATAGATTAGATAAGAAGGCTGCAGGATTTAATATCCCAGGGATTCCACTCCATAAATGTACCCTCCAGTAAAACACTAAGTGCTTTGTAATTAAAAGGCATGATTTCGAAGCCACCACTGTTTCCAGCAGGAGTAGAAGTTGTTTTATGGAGCCATATTGGTGCCATTTGGGTCTTCCTCCACTTCCTTGTGGTTCTTACAGAAAACAGGGTATGAGGCAGAGGGACATGCACCAGCAACCTACTGCCATGATGAACACCAATGTCACACTGCATCGCACTAACACATCTACCCATGGCTGAGTGGGCAGGGTGGGGACATTTTCACTGTGTGCTGATCAGGCGCTACCAGCTGCGACGGAGTCACTCACCCAGACCTGACACATAGGCCAGAGCCACATGGCTTAAAATAAACCTTGCCCCAATGACAGTGTCAGGGGTACTCATACTGATCACACACACACACACACACACATCACAGTGTGACATTTACATACTATTGGCAGAGACTGCATTTATATAACAGATAGACCTTTTCAGATAGACCTTTAATAGGACATTATTTGATGTCACCTTTGAATTATCATCCCTCATGCTTTTCTGTGAGAGAGATAAAGAGAGAGAGAGAGAGAGAGAGAGAGATGGACTGAAAATGCATTTGCAGTCACTTTTAGATGTTTACATTCTTTGAAGGATTATGTTAATCTCTCAAACTGCAACTAATAAACTGACATCCGCAGTGTAGCAAAAGAGAAAAAAACTAAACTAAACAAAAAAACAAACAAAAAAAAACATGCATTCTATTCACCTACTCTCATGCATTGGTTATCTGAACATTAACGCAATATATCCATATCAGGGTGGAAAGATATGAAAAATTCATACTATCATAATCATTCCACCCTAGTGTATATGGTAACAGGATATTGGAGATTGCTAGAATATTTTTCTTGCAGACTTGTAAAGATGCCTCCATTAGGTTGTTATTATGCAGAATTACCGTTTTAGACTCAGTTTGCTTCATTAAAAAGTAAAAAAAAAAAAAAAAAATCTACTCTAATAAATATTTTCCATATTTATTATATACATTATTATAATATCCATTAATGTAACATTTTCAGGTTTCCCTATCTTGGTATAGACTACCATCAAACCCATACTCTACCATCTCATCCTCTTGATCATAAACCATAGCATACTTACACAGCTTTATTCTTCATTCAGGATTATTTGTGAGTAATTAGATGTATTCTGTGGAGCTAAGAATATTGGGGAAATCTTTTCTTGATGTGGGTTTGGAGTAGTGTTGGAGTAAAGTTGGAATAACCTCAGTATAGGAACTTTAAGGCCATGTGCCTGGGTGGGGCTATAAATAAAAACACATTTTATTTTTCATCGTGATAAAGGTTTAATCATTAGGCAATAGCAATAAATCAGCTCTTAATAAAATGGAGACTATATAGGCTACTGGCAAGGGCTTCAAAAAAAAATTTTCCTCGTGTAGTGAATTTATTATTAATTCACGAGTGTCTTCGTTCTCACGACTCGCTCTGTGCGAACTGAAAACAACGGAGTGAAACTCGTACTTTCATTCTAAATAGAACATCCAAATACAACCCAATCAGAGGTGGAGTAATACAATATTCAGTGTAAAAGTATGCGGTTTCGAATGCAGCCAATCACTTTGGGAGAAAAGCAGCCAATCAATTTAATCCATTCCGGCCATAATCTGAGAGACAGGCTACTACATGGAAATGCAGTTTGCAGAGGTGTTGTCTAAAGTTCTTTTTTGTTGTTGTTGTTGTCTAAAACAGGATGATTTAAATGTATTTATGCATTACCTAAACCAGACATTAATTTATTTAAAATGTAAATATATAAATAT
>JANDJT010000071.1:14666487-14678697 GCA_024331685.1 Stegophilus panzeri
TATATATATAATTATGGGCCAAGACACATCATGTGATGTCATCACAATGCACATTCAGCCAAATCCCTCTTCAATTCACATGCATCGAACATGAGTACAGCATAAAGGTCTTATTTACCAACAAACATCACTGCAAAAGACTGTGCAAAACAATTTCATGCAAATACAATACTAATTTGCCAATTCAAGTAGTTTTCTGCAAAAAAAAAGCACACAAAAAAACAGAAAGTTGCATCGCAAATTTTGAAAAAAAAGTTTATTTATTTATTTATTTTTAAAACCTCTGCAAAATCCTGTATGTACTGCTCATTGCTTTTTTTTAGGTTATCTCTAACCATAGAATTTTTAACCAAGCATTCTTCAATCACAGTGGGACTTTACCCTTAATTTTTACAGCAGCCAAAACTATTGAAATGTTAGACAATGTAATTTAAAGATTTATTTTAAGTTAATAATTTCACAGGGAATATTGTTAAGAATGTATTTTTTTATTATTAATTTTAGGCACACATTTTTGTAAACTATAATATTTTTCACACTATGGTTGGAGTTTAAAATCCTCACCAGAAAACCCAGCAACAGCGGTTTCGTTTTGGACAAAAAAAAAAAAGACTAAACAAGGCTTTCAAATAACAGAAATGCACAACAAGCAATTTCATTATACTCTCTCTTAAATACAGCGTCACTTTTGGGACGAACTCTCAACAGTTTGGACAAATAAAGCTGCACACACTTCAGCTCAGCAGCAGTGCTATCTTAACATTCCCGTCTCTCTTCAGTGTATAAAATGCTGAAATGCAAAAGCTTTGGAAGTAGAAAACATGCTGTGACACACTGTGGACTTTCCAGCCAGCCGGCAATCTGAAGAACAGACAAGTGACTCATTTTTATCACTTCTCTCTACTTTCACAGCCAAACCTGTACCATCCAAGCAGCACATTAGTTAAAGAGTCACCGTCAATATACAAGACTCTTATTCACAGTTTGAGAATAAATTGGTTTTGTGAATGATTGAATAATTGCAATGATTCAATTACAATTAGCATTTAATTAAAATAGGTCAATTACACACATAATGTAGAATCTAGTTAACCATAAAATGTCACTGAATCTATTTCCTTTTTTTTTCTTTTTTTAATCTACAGTATTAGTATGAAAATGGCATTATAGAGTCTAGTCCTATGCCCTACATATTGTAAATTCCAATATGGGAATTTCCCCAGTGTGGGATCAATAAAGTTTTTATCTTATCTTATCTTATAGTTTCAAGGTAACCCATAGACTACATCATTTGGACACTAGGCTATTGCAGTGCTGTGTGGATTTTATTTTTATAATTTTTTTTTTCTTTACAGTGGTGAAACTCACAACCCACTTTTATAACAGTTATTATATTTATTATTGAATTTTTCTAGTTAGCCTATTTGACCGGTCCCTTAAAATGGAATAGGTTTATTCCAACCTTCAATAACTGAAAAACAAGTAGGCCTGTAAATAATGTTAACTTGAACCTAATGTGTTCTGAGCTTGGGTTAGTGCCTGTGGGAAGTTTCCTTTGGGTTCTCCGGTTTCATCCCACTGCCAAAAAACATGCCGGTATGTGGATTGGCTAAATAAATTGCCCCTAGGTGTGTGTGAATGAGTTTTTTTTTTTTTTTTGGTTTTTTTTTGTGTGTGTGTGTTGTCTTGTGATGGATTGTTATCCAATTCAGGGTGTATTCCCAGTTGACGTCTAGTATTCTTGGGAAGGCTCCAGATCCTGACTAGGATAAAGCAGTGAGTGAATGAATGAATGAATGAATGATTATTGCACAAATGTAATAATGTTAATGAAATTTGTGCTGCGGAGGTCTGCATAATTTATTTTACTTTTAAAATTTATTTTAGTGGTTCTCGGTTGGGGACACAGTCTCTTTGTGTGTAGCACGCTTGCCTCGTACCTCTGGAGTTGGGGGGTTCTTGGGGGGTCGAATCCTTCTTCTGTCCTGCCGAATCATGCTACCAGAAGTACAATGACAAGAATATACAACCCCTATCTCATGGAATGCGGAACGCATTGGAAATTGGTCGGGCAAATCAGGCAATACAGGCAATACCCCCAAATAGTGAGTCTAATTCACAAAAAAGTTTTCTCTTGATCTCGACTTAATTTTCTCTTGAGCTTGGCATAACCAAAAGCTGTTTTCTCACAACGTAATTTTATTGCGAGAAAATCTTGCGCTTTGTGAATGGGACTGGTGTTACATGCACTTTGGCATCTTCGCCATAATAAATGTAATAATTCCCCGCTGTAGAGATGGACTTTATCTCCGCATTAAGAGAGAGGTGTGTGTGTGTGTGTACCCTTCTCATGTGTTGGACACTAATGTGGAAGTCGTCAATCCTGACGGATGATGTATTTTTATAGGCCAACCCGGAAGTTAGCATCACACTGGTTCCCTCCACAAAAAGCCAGTAGGGTTTTTCCATTGGCTTTTGGATTATTGCAAAAAAAAAAAAAAAAAAAAAAAAAATAGGTTTATGATTCTTACATATTTTCTTCATTAAGATAAGATCAATAATTCTTTCATTTTGAAGCCTATACACTCGCCAGAAGTAAAAAAACTAATGTTAGGCTATAAACGAACTACACGACGGTCGCATGACTTCAACGTCATACCCACTAAGTTTTCGACAACTCTTTCAATCTTTATTTAAAAAAACAAACAAACAAAAAACAATACAATTGGAAAATACTATAAGCTGATAAATCTACAAGTTGGTAAGTTTGAGTTGCAAGAGTGCGAATTTAAACACAACGAGGATGTAATAGAGGAGTTTTCCTGTTCGGCGCGATGACGTTTAATGTCCCCGACAACCTCTGTAGTAGCATTTAGTTACTTGTTAGCAACTGTCTTTTTCAAGACAGGAAAAAGCTTTTTAAAAAATCCTGAGTGGAGTATTACTGATGTATTTTATGTCGTAGTATAAAACGTGAACATATATTGAGCTTGGGTTAACCACAGGCCTTATTTCAGGCATTTAACCAAAAACCCATTCAAAAACCCCATTGACTAGGGGATGATGGATGTCCAGTACACAGGAAAATTAAATCGAGATCACGAGAAATCAACTTTTGTTATGTCGAAATCACGAGAAAATTCGAGAGTCGAGATCAGAAGAAAACAAGTTAGGGCTTCCATACAAACATGATGCTCATGAAAAAAATTAAGATTGATTTACCTAGATGAGTGGTATATACATTACGGTCTATTTATTTATTTATTTATTTATTTATTTAACTAATAAGATATTCCAAGGTTCTAGCTAAGTATATACAGAAGGGCACTATGAAGCCAGCGGCAGTGAATCGGTTTGGTTTCTGATGATATCGATGCTCGTTGAATTGCTCGGTGCTCCACTGATGATGCCTTTCTTCACCTCACGTGGAGAGGCTATGCGCTAACATGGCGGCGCCCAGTGGAGATGTTGAAATCGTCAGTAAAAAGCCGACAGGTAAACATGCGTGTGTTTTTATCCTGATTATTCTGAATGTCAGGATGCAGTAATCTGTGATGTTTTATCGTCACTGCTCTCGCTGTAGATTTACAGCGTCTATGAAGCAGTTTGTAGCATGCTGTACTAATGTGAGTGTGAGCTCCCTAAGACTGCTTGGTCTATTAGCGATGGAGATCACATATATTATTCATTTAGCTAAATAATAATAATAATAATAATAATAATAAGAAGAAGAAGAAGCCACATGGGTGCCTTTGGCGCGTTGAGTTTACAGACACTTAATGTATCTAAAGAGCACCTAAAACTTTTTGCTGTTTCCTCTAAACTCCAGTCAAATGTCTGAATAACTGTCAGTGTTCTGTCACTCATTGTAATTTCCACCTTTCTAGTGCTTCACCCATGTAACTGAAACATTTAATGATCTCAATTTGTAATAACTTAACCATTTTAGTGTGTCAGATGTGTTTAAGCATTATATTTTAATACACATTCATGTATAGAATCTCTACCTAATATTGAGATTAAAGGAAACCTCCATCCTAAAACACATTCAATATGTTTATATTGTAATAGTTGTGATGTGCTTAGGGATTTGTTGCTAATTTTTGGTTGGTGGTGTATTTTCATTATTCCCGTGAGAAATTACTGGGTGTCTGTCACTCTGACGTCACAGGACGACATAATAAAGGGAAGGAATTTTCTGTAATATATAAAACACAAGGGATCGGGTTTCACGGTAAGGTCTTAAACTCCAGTGGAATTCAATGTTATATCCAGTGTAAAAAAAATAGTCGAGAAAGTTAATTTTAGGCTCTAAGGTGCAGAATGCAATGCAGCTATGTGATACAGATGCATTATGTTATCTCAGATACTTGCTTCCGCTAGTTATTAAACTATGAAATGATAAGCATGATGGTGTTGATGGCGGTATTAGCATGAAAGCTTTGTTTGAGTAAAGTGTATAGATGAGCAGGTGAAAGCTGGTCAGACTAAAAGATTAAAGCGCCGCTGCATTGCTGTAGGTAAAGATGAAGCAAGTCTTACATCTCGCTGGTGTGAAAATCAGCGGGTAGGAAACCGAGAAAATAGTCCTGAAAGACATTTAAACTAAGAAAATCAACTTGGAGTTTCATTATAAAATAAATCTTAGACACCACTGAAGATCACCTGCTAATTATAAAGATAAATATTGAATTTGTTCAGGGTGGATTTTTCTCATAACATTATCTTGTGACTGTAATCTGCTGATCATATTTTAGTGCTAGGCAAAATGTGGGTTTTTTAAGGATATGTTCAACACTTGACACATCTCTGGATGAATAGTGTTTGCTTGGGATGGGCAATATGGACTTAAAACTATATCATGATATTTACTAGATAAATAAAATTATGTAAGATACTATATCTTGTTTTCTGAAAGAAAAAGAAAATCACAATTGAGTTTTTGCTTGAAACAAGCAAAATGATCTGCCAATGGGGTAAGAAAAATAATCTTATTTAAATGGAAAACAAGATTATTTTTCTTGTCTTACAGTCGTTTGCTGTACATCTGATTTTCTGTAACCAAACCAGTTCCAGATTGTAGAGGTAGCTCCTCGTTTAGTGATAAACTCCTTCTCAGCTTCACGTCCACATTCCACTGTACTTGTCTTCGCTCTGCACGTGAGCTGCAAACAGGTCTCAGACCGTCGCACACAAATACAACATCACCTAGGCTTTATCGTTATTATCGCGGGAAGACTAATTCTTATTGTGGGGAGAATTTCTACCGGTATATCACAGTCGATAAGATATCGCCCAATCCTAATCTTTGGTATCTAATGTTTCAGGGATTCATCTGTAATTCACTGTAATACTTTATCCTGGATTTCTGTGGTTTGCTATAAATGAGCTCACAAGATATCGCTTTCACAATAATACAGCAGAAAATACAAAAACTTTTATGTCTAGCTTTGCTTGAAGTAAACTTTTTTTTTTCTTTTTTTCCTTTTTTTTTTTTTTAATTTATACTTGTCACCTCTATAAATAACTCCAAAAAGACCTCAAAATGAAAATTCCTACAAATAAGATTCTTGTTGATGCATATAATGACTGGAAATATACACTGAAGAATACATTGTCTATACTAATTTTATTTCATTTGCTATGGGTGAAAACCGTTTAAAATGAAAAGTCTGTAATTGAATACCATTAGTGAGTTTTAGACCAAAACATATGACAAAACATTATATATATATATATTTGTCTCAGATGTTGACTTGCACTCATTTTTCTAGCTGCGAGGTTTGCAAACTTTTTGCAGCCAGGGACCCCATAGGTAATAACTATAAGAACTTGATGATAAATATAATTATACTGTTGTTTGTTTCTGACCTCCTGGCTATGCTTCATGGACCACCATTATAGATAGCTGAATATTCTAGGATGCAGACAAAAAAAGATGTAAAACTAATCATTCGTGTTACAAGGCACCTAAAGTATTTTTAAACCATGGGACAAAGCAATAAAAATACATATTACATTTTTGTTTTCACAACTTTGTCTGAATGCATGTATGCTGAAACTGTATTGCTTTTTTATTACTGTGGTTTAGTGAAAGGCCCGAGGAGGGTTGCGAATCAGATTCCTGATGAGATTCTCAAAGACCATGAGCTTCAAGAGGCAGTTAGTGTTCTCCCTTCCAACTACAATTTTGAGATCCACAAAACAATATGGAGGGTGAGACAGGCAAAAGCCAAAAGAGGTGAGTCAAATGAAGAGTTATTGATATTGTAAGCAGCAGAACAGTAAATGCAGCAAGGAGGGGGTTCTGAATTGTCTGCCTGTTTCTCAGAGTGTGAAAAATCTGCTTTTTTTTGTTTTTAAATGGACTATGGATGCAAAGTTAATAATGCATTTTTAAGAAAGTGTGTGTCTTTTTATATAGGGGTTGGACAAAATAATGAAAACACTAGAGAATGGATTTAAAATTCAGATAAAAATTTTTTTTTTTGCTTGGGAATACCAATTATTTTTCTCCACTAATATAGGAGAGATGACAGTTTCAACATCATTATCATTATGGATTCACATAACAGTTAGTGCTTTTTATAAATATAGTGTAAACTGAGCACCCTACATAGATCATAAAATCATTTGGATTGTATACAGTGCTGATTAAACACCATAGTTTAATCCACAAACATAATTTAGACTCCCATGCCATAGGAAATTCTAAAAAAAATAAATAAATAAATAAATAAAAAAAATAGAAGCTTGCTGCTGACTAAGAAGACTTAGCCAGAAGCAATGTTCCACCTGTTTTTTTCTAATCATCATGCCTAACGATCTGAAACTAACATCCTTACAGCTTTAAGTGTATACCCACAAGGCCCACTTCCAGTGAATTTACTGCCATTGTTGACAGGCTACATACTCATTTTAATGTCCAAAGTACACAGTATAGACTTTTAAGGATGTTCATAGTACACAGTTTAGACTTCCAATAGAAACCTTGCTGATGTCTCAGGATTTAATTCTACTTAATTATTCTGGCAGGAGATTTTCAAGCGCTGGATTTTTTTCATCAATACCTGTAAAAGAGACATTTCAAACACAAAAACATCACTCTACTTATGGAAGGAATATACAACCTTGACAATTCTCAGCAAAACTAATGACACTGTGATCAAGTGAGTAGATAAAGTTGGGGCAGATTTTGTATAGCGAGTAGACCTCTATATTAAGGAAGCAGAGACACAACTTTCTGATACTATAATGGAACCTATAAATGGCACTGTATTGGCAGATTACTATGCAAATCACTCCACTGGATTGTTGAGAATACATTTATTCAGCAATTTAATGAATATGTGCAGACACCAGTTCTTAGGTACATTGATGCCATCTTCAGCAAAAGCTAGAGGTCTGAATTGTGGGACTAGCCTTCTTGAGTGCAAAGTTTAGTTCCAAGTTTTTTTTTTTTCTTGAATAATGGCCAATATTTGCCTATAAACCAAGTATTTAATTAGGATTAAGGCCTAACAGTATGACAGGATGAGCTGGGCTATGACTGACCTCACCATTTATCATACACTTTTCTTCCTCCTGCTGATTCTTCCCATGTTGCACAGAATTCAGCAACTGGACCACAGCGAGTCCTGCTTGTGGCCCCAAAATGGCTGGTAAGACCTTGGTTTCCACCACTGCTTTCATGAGTGCTTGCACCACTCTGGCAGCTTCTTCACTGAGTAAATTTGCTCAGAGATTTGCCACCCTCAGCCAAGTCATCTGTGACTATTCGTCTCTCCTCTCGGACTGAAACACTAAGGTCTACAACCTTGTATACCCTTAGGTGGATGCATTGCCTGATTCCTGGTGGATTCATTACTCTGATGCATTGCCCTATTCCAAAGATATTAACTTTTCTTTAGGGACTGCTAGAGAGCGGCAAATCCCCATCTATGCTGAAGGACTGTGGATGGCATTTCTCTGGGGCTTCGTAGCCTTATATGGCTTTTCTGAAATAAGCAAAGCACTTCTATCGCCATGATTCCCAGAGAGCCAGACATGGGATCTACCCCTTGTGCTGGAGTACCTTAAGGTCCCGCTTTAAGCGCCTATGCAGGATGCTGAACTGAAATGAACATCTCTGAAAACTGCAATTTAGGATTAAGCTCTAAGGGATTCAGTGCTACTAAGTGGTGTATATATAAGTAGCACTGTTAATACAGTGAGACTCCTTACCTTGGTAAGCCTGTATTGAGAGAGAATTATGATCTCTTCGTATATTAAGTTCCAATTTGAATAATACCTATTAGATGTTTTGTAAAACAGGCATTGGCAGAACCTTTTATGAACCTTTCTGGGAAAACTGCTGAAAGCGAACGATTTGACTTGCTACTTTAGGGTAAAAATAGTTGCTGGCTGCATTATTCTGTGCTCCATTCTTATGTGCACCTTTCTAACCATTCTTTCAGCTTGAATAAACTGCTGTCGTGTTCTGTTCACCTAGACATTGAGATGGAAAACATTCATGTCTCTAGTTTGAAATTAGGGGAGGCGAGAGCGTATTTCCCTTCTAATTTTGGCACTTCATTATCCAATTCAGTGACTTCACAATTACAATACAAAGCCTCTAGAATGCTCTTGGAAATCTCTTTCCAACTTTTCCACTCTGCATCCCTCCCTGGCACACACTCCAGAGCCCAGCACACATGTCCCAGAGCACAGCATGGCTTCTTGTCACTTTTAGACAGGTGAGATTGTGAGTCATATGTGTTCGCTATTAAGTAGTCACACACATTCAGCAAGCGAAGAATGGTGAGAAGGTTGAGGTGAAATCAGAACTTTGGCAGATCCATTGAGAAAGTGAAATGTTGAGAGCACATTACTGAATGAAGCCCTCTCAAGCCCACGCTTAAGTGAATCACAGCAAATAGGTGTTTGATACAGTGTGTTAGCGGGTGGCTTGTTTTGTGTGCCAGGTCCTTTCTGGGATTTCTCCAGGGGAATGTGTGCTGGTGTTTTGTTGTGTGCTCTGTTCATAAGAAAGGATCCTCTCTCCATGGATATACATGACAAAAACCATCTTCTCCTTCCCAAACCACATTTCATTCGCACTCTAAAGCCTATTCAGTCTTTTAAAATTATTACTTGTCACACTATAGGAGATGATCCCAATAAAATCTTGGCAAAATGATATAACAGGCTGTGTGATAATGTGTTCTCCATGTTAGATTATATGACGAACATCCTGTAAGGATAGACTAACCATCAAATAAATGTACAGTTTGTTTATGTCATCAGTCAGCATGATCATTATCAGGATCATTTCTATCATGCGTGGCTGTGGCTCAGGTGGTAGGGAGGGTTGTCCACTAATCGTAGTGTTGGTGGTTTGATTCCCGGCCCACGTGACTCCACATGCTGAAGTGTCCTTGAGCAAGACACTGAACCCCAAGTTGCTCCCGATGGCAAGCTAGTGCCTTGCATGGCAGCTCTACAGCTGTGTGTGTGTGTGTGTGTGTGTGTGTGAATGGGTGAATGAGAACCAGTGTAAAGCTCTTTGGAACCGCTAAGGTTTAAAAAAGCGCTATATAAGTGCAGACCATTTACCATCTTCATCAGTCGCATAAACAGAAGCATTCTTCGAAATGAGCTTGGGATAGTAAGGACATTTTTCTGTCCATTATTGTGTTTTGGTTACATTTGGTTACATACTTTTAGCTGTCCTGTGACTTTTGCGTAATTGTATGCTGTCTTCCTATTGGTGGCTTTTAGACAAGTTTCATAGTAATAGTTATGCTTACACAGCAGAGATTTTGATTAAATAAATTTAGACACTCCTACAACTGGCTGTCTTTGCCTGTCTCGTGTTACGATGGTATTTTAATTGGCCACCAGTGACATTTTTGTCTATGGCTACATCCACATTAATCCAGATAGATCTGAAAACTGCATTTTTATTTTAAAATGCTCTCCGTCTACACTGGTGTTTTCAGAGTTTACAAAAATTGCTCATCCTCACTGAAACGTCTGAAAATGCTTACATCCCTATTCTGTGCATGCGTAAAAATGTAAGAAGCTTTTTCATCAAGCGTTTATTTAAAAAGGAATCTGAAGGTTGTACAAAGTTAGTCTTTAACATTTAATATTTAACAGTGCTGTCAAACTGGATTGGGTGCAACATTGGGGCGGCTGCGGCTCAGGTGGTAGAGCGGGATGTCCACTAATCGCAGGGTTCGCGGTTCGATCCCCGGCTCACATGCCGTCACGTGCAGTGTGGAAGACACTGTAAGGCACTGAACCCCAAGCTGCTCCTGATGGCAGGCTAGCACCTTGCATGGTGTGAGTGTGTGAGAGAGTGTGTGAGAGAGTGTGTGAGAGAGTGTGTGAGAGAGTGTGTGAGAGAGAGAGAGAGTGAGTGTGTGTGTGTGTGTCAGGGAGAGAGAGAGAGAGAGAGAGAGAGAGAGAGAGTGTATGTGAGAGTGTGAGTGTGTATGAGAAACATTGTAAAGTGCGTTGTAGAACCGCTAAGGTTAAAAGGCACTATATTAGTGCAGACCATTTAGCATGTAACATTGTCCATCTTCTTGTTTGTTTTGAGTTAAATGGGTCACATGACTGATGCGTCAATACGTCATGGTTCTTGAATATCTCTGTTTTCTTATTCCACACTACAACGTGAAAACAGCATTTTCAAATGTATCCACTTTTCGAAAAACACCGTGTCGGTGTGGACGGAAGGTCAAAACATAGAGAAAAAGTTGCATTTACAAATTTATCTGGATTAATGTAGACGTAAGCTATGACAGCAGCATCAACCTGAAAAGTCTGCTGCCAACCCCAATGTTTTGAGCGTTTATTTAGGCTTAATATGTTGTTTTCGTATGTAACAGACATAACAGTTGCAATCAGTGTTGATGCGATGAAAGATTGAAAACCCAAGACACTAATTGTCTATTGACTGATACTTCAAAATTCATATTGTTATGTTTAATTAAACTGTTAGCCCATATTCATCTTGATTGAGACATATCAAATGCTATAGACGCTTCTCTCAAAAGAGCACTAAGCATAATTTATATCCATCCACTGCAATTAAAATATGACACCACTCAAAAGTTGCTTAATGGAATCTAGCAATAAATAGCAATTACGGCTAATCTGAATCTGATAATTGTGATTAACTGTTTCATTAAAGCACTAATATTATTTTAATTGGCTGACAGTAAAAACAAGTCGGTTTTACTTATCATGGTAAAAGAATACATGAAAAGTCTCGGGTAAATGAAGTAGATCTGGGAAAACTTGTCGAATGTCACTGTGGCTAAATTCAAGAAAACAAATCCATTAAAGATGAAAAATAGTTTGTTTTTTTTTCCCCCCTGCCTATAACATGCTTATAAACTATAAATATATTTTACAAAATTTACACAGGGATGATTTTAATTCGGTTTTAATTTTGCCTATCACGTTGGGTATGGAGCCAGTTTAACAAATGTCGTGGTAAAAATAGTCTGCATAAAGCTGTCTAAAACCTTGCTAGCTAAGTGTGCTTTCCCCACACAGTGACTGTCAGGCTTTAATCATGTTTGTTGGATTGCTACATACCGTAGAGAACTGGACATTAGCCTAATCAGTTTAGTTTGTAATTGGATACCGGCTGTCAGATCGATGCTCCTGCACCACAGTGTAATCTTTAAATGCAGTTTTCTTCATTTTCACTTTTGGGGTAATCATATATTCAAAACATTCTACCTTTACTTATGGTTGAGATGTGTGCAAAAGAGAAACCTATTTTAGTTCAGGAAAGACTGTAGTTGTCAGAACTATATCTGAAGGTGTGAAGGGTTTTCCAGGCCACCACCATAAGCCAAGAGTCACAAGGCATTCTGCATTCATATTAGTCTCCATGTTATATAGTTTGTTGCTCTAAAGTCTCAAAAGTGAGTACGACCTGCACAGTAACAGATTTGTCATTTGAAAATGTTTCCTCCACATCTTACATTTACATTTATTCATTTAGCAGACGCTTTTATCCAAAGCGACTTACAAATGAGGAAATACAAGCACAGCGATCTATCAAGCGGAGAACAATACAAGTAGTGCTACCATACAAGTTTTTGAATTGAGTTCTAGAAAAGCAAAGTGTGCAGAGTAGAGGTGTAGGAGCCAGAGTAGGGTTTTTTTTTTTTTTTTTTTTTTTTTTTTTTTTTTTTTTTTTTAAGG
>JANDJT010000071.1:14688776-14715749 GCA_024331685.1 Stegophilus panzeri
CATTTATGGACTTTAATGTTTGGATTTCTTTATGTGTGGATTTCTTGAGTTAATACCAAAGTCTGGTGAAAATTTCATGTGAATTCTCACTGGAAATATATTTTCTGATTTTTTTTTTTTATTTTTTTTTTTTGGACACATTCAATACTTATTTCCCCCACTGTAATTACACTGCACTGCAATTGAAATAATCAAGATTTCACATACTTGCATGTGGGCACATTGAAATGCCAAGAGAGTGTTGTTCATGTTTGTAGAATAAAATCTCACAACAGAAAAGGTGCAACAAAGTTAATCTGATCTTGCCTAGCTTCACTGGCAAAATTCAGAATTTTGTGAACCAACAGAAATGTTCAGATTCCATTCTTGCTACAATAGAAACGAACACAGTGCAACTTATACATTTACCACAGCTATATCTTGACCTGCCCATAGTGCATTATAAACTCCCAACTTCTGTTCTGCCGAGAGCCTATTTCATATCCAATAAAACATACCATTACATTCCGAAATTTTGGTAGCCAGATTTTCATGTAATGATATAAATATATTGTCCATGCCAAGCCTCTATACATAATAGCTTGGGATCAGCCCTTCTACTTGCAGGTTCATTTTTTCCCCTTAAGGACGGAAACACGCACAGGGAACAATCGAAAAACGGGGCAGGGATTCAGACAGGGAGGAGTTCATGTCTGTTTGATAAATGGCTGCCAACTTGCACAAACTGCTGCACAATGTTTCACAAACTGTGGCACACTGTTGGACAAGCTAAAGCACAGTGTTTGCCATGTCTGATTGATTAAGCTTTTATTATTACCTTTTAGTAATCACATAAATTACAGGAAATCAGCAAACTTAAATGGAGGTTATTTAACTGAAAAGAGGAAAAAGCAGCACAGGCACTAACACTACTCCGCGTTAATAAATTACCTAACAAGTTGGAAGCTGTTGTTTAAATATAGTGTGTTGAAATATCTACAACGGCACCAATCCTGAAATATTTCACAAGTGATACCTAGCAAACTCTAACATAATGGTGTGATCATAGTGCATTAAAAGTTAAATCTATATGGAAATGGGAGTTAAGACTAGTGCTGAAAGGGTGTTGTAATAGTCCTGCTCTTGTGCTTGCCTTAGTTTTGTCTAGTTGATGGTTGTCCATGGAACACATTCATACAAGGTACAATCATACAAGGACCATGGCCCTACATGCAGTTGGTGTGGTATTGTACCAGCAGACCTTAATTGCATGTTGTGGTCTTGGATATAACAAACAGTGTACAGGTTTGCTATTGATGACACTTTGTCACAGGTCCTTGGATTTAGACTTAATCTGTGCTCTACAGACCTGCTGTCTTGCAGTTCTTGCAAGATAGATCCAATTGGATTTGCCCTGCTTTCACCCTGGCTGAAAGATGTGTATTTCTGAGACCTTGAGAAGGTCAAGTACTTGCTCTGGGGTTCCAGTGAGATGCTTTGTCTCCCAGCATATTTGGGTGGATGTATTGGTTGGTAGGTGGGTGGTTGCGTTGAGGCCCCCTCCTTTGTCTTTGGCTGATATTCACAGTATTTGGGAAAATGTATTTAAAAAGAAAATAAAAAGTAATGTGGCATGATGGTGTCTCAAATAAATGTCTCAAAAAGCAGAGTCTCCATCATAGAATGATGGTTTTATGGATCAAACGGAGAACTTCAGGGGTAATGACATACTCAGTTATGAATTTTGTGATCCTTTTTCTAATTAACATTTTACCAATCACTTTCTATAGCAACACACGCAAAGGATAATCAAGGAACAGGACCGGGATTTAATAAAAAACATAAATAAATGGTCAGAGACTGTGTGTGAAACTATTTTGCTGTATACAAGCACAATATAGACTAAACACAGAATCTCTGTTTGAATTAAATGAATGAATGAATCTTACGTACAGACTCCAAAATGTGTCTTTGCATTTGAACACCTGAAATTAACGGTGTATATACACTCACTTGCCACTCCTGGCAAAATCCCCCCATATCTTTCATGGCCCCCTAATAATTTCCATCCCTGAATTGGCTACATCACTCTCCTCTCCTCTCCACCAATATCTGGTGTGTGGTGGGTGTATTATGGCTGCACTATGGCTGCTGTCACATCATCCAGGTGGATGCTACACACTGGTGGTGGTTGAGGAGATTTCCCTCCATACTATGTAAAGCGCTTCAAGTGCCTAGAAAAGTGCTATATAAATCTAAGGAATTGTTATTTATTAGGAAAGCAACTAATAATTGTTAGGATCTCCTTTGCGCTCAGAAGAGCCTCAACGATTTTGTGTCCCAGTCTGGGTCCATGGATTCATGCTCTAGATGCCAAATTCTGACCATACCACCTGTATGCCTCAGCAGAAATTGAGATTCATCAGATCAGGCGACTCTTTTCCAATCTTATACTATACCATTTCGGTGATCCTGTGCCCACTGTAGCCTCAGATTTCTGTTCTTGGCTGACGGACCTGGAACACGTTGTGATCTTCTGCTGTTGTAGCCCATCCACCTCAAGGTTTGATGTGCGTTCTATTTTCTGCTCACCATGGTTGTATAAAGTGAGTTACTATAGTCTTCCTGTCAGCTTGAACCAGTTTGGCCATTCTCGTCTGACCTCTGTTGTTTCTGCCCATAGAACTGTCACTTGCTTATTTTTTTTGTGGTGTTTTTCACATCATTCTGTGTAAATCCTAGAGACTGCTTTGCATGAAAGTTCCAGTACATCAGCAGTTTCTGAAATACTCATATCAGCCCATCTGGCACCAACAACCATGCTATGGTCAAAGTCAATGAGATCAAATTTTACCCCCAATCTGATGTGAAATGAGAACATTTGCTGAAACTTTTGACCTATCTCTGTATGATTTTATGTACTGCACTGTTGCCACTTGATTAGCTAATTAAATAGTTGCGTGAATGAGCAGGTTTATAGATTGATTATATATGTATAATTAGCATATTGTTGCTTGCTTATTGATTCAGCCAATTGTACAGTTTATGTGGATCTGCACATATGACATCAGTACTCTGTGGATGTCGTACGTGCCGATGTTCAGTTGGCTTCAGCTTGTTTAAGTTTTGTGGTTCTTCTAACTGAATTAAACCTTCAGCTTTTTGCAAGTATTCAGTTGGGTATTTGGACAGTGACACAATTTTGGTAATTTTGCTTCTGTACACCACAACGGAATTGAAATGAAGCACTCAAATTGTGACTAAAGTGTAGACTTTCAGCTTTAATTCAAGGGGTTAATTTTCCCTCCATTTTCACAGGCTCAAAAGTAACTGGACAATTGACTGATAAGCAGTTTCATGGCCAGGTGTGACCTGCTTCCTCGTTATGTCATGACAGATTAAGGAGATAAAAGGTCTGGAGTTAATTCCAAGTGTTAAATAGGAATTTGGTAGCTGTTTATGGGAACTCTCAATATACAGTCCAAATAATAGGTATTGATGCAAGTGATGGAGGTCATCATTAGGCTGAAAAAAAACAGACCTATCAAAGAGATAGCAGAAACTTTAGGACTGGCCAAATCAACAATTTGGTACATTCTTAAAAAGAAGGAATGCACTGGCGAGCTCAGCAACACCAAAAGGCTTGGAAGACCACGGAAGACACCTGAAGTGGATGATCTCAGAATTCTTTCCTCAGTGAAGAAAAAAAATCCTTCACAACATCTAGCCAAGTCACTCTGGAGGAGGTAGGCATATCATTGTCAAAGTCTACAATCAAGAGGCACATGAATGAAAATAAAAAAACAGAGAGTTCATCTCAAGATCCAAATCACAGGTAACACTCAAGAACAGAAAAGGCAGATTAGACTTGGTGGAAAACATCTTAAAAAGCCTGCCCTGGAACATGATTCTTTGGACAGATGAAGCAAAGATTAACTTGTACCAGAATGATGGGAATTGAAGAGTATGGAGAAGGAAAGGAAGTGCTCATGATCCAAAGCATACCACATCATCTGTCAGACATGGAGTAGGCTATGCTATGGCATGGACATGTATAGCTGATTGATTTGACTGCTGATAGAATTAGCGGGATGAATTCTGAAGTGTATAGAGCTATACTCTCTGCTCAGATTCAGTGAAATGCTGCAAAGCTGATAGCACGGCGCTTCCCAGTACAGATGGATAATGAACAAATACATACTGTGAAAGCAGCCCAAGGGCTTCTTAAGGCAAAGAAACTGAATGTTCATAAATGGCCAAGTCGGTCACTTGACTTCAACCCAATTAAGCATACT
Source organism: Stegophilus panzeri (assembly GCA_024331685.1). Lineage (NCBI taxonomy): Eukaryota > Metazoa > Chordata > Actinopteri > Siluriformes > Trichomycteridae > Stegophilus > Stegophilus panzeri. The sequence goes on from JANDJT010000071.1 coordinate 14,693,051, forward strand.
TTTCACTTACTTAAGACAAAACTGAAAGCAGAAAGTCCCACAAACAAGCAGCAACTGTGAAGGCAGCTGCAGTAAAGGCCTGGCAAAGCATCTCAAGGGAGGAAACTCAGCATTTGTTATGTCCACGGGTTCCATACTTCAGGCAGTCATTAAAATAATAGTAATAAAAATAATCCTTATATTTATAATTGTTAGTTTGTCCAGTAACTTTTGAGCCTCGGAAAATGGAGGGACTCTGCAAAAAATGGCTGTAATTCCTAAACAGTTGATGTAATATTTTGTTAAACCCCTTGAGTTAAAGCTGAATTAAAGTCTATCAATCACATCTTGATTACTTCATTTCAAATTCATTGCGGTGGTGTACAAAGACAAAATTACAAAACTTGTCAATATCCAAATACTTATGGACCTGACTGTAAATGCCAGATTCCTAATACAGTCTGCTGTTAGCATTTTTTCAGTGAACATTTTGATGACAAAGGCATGCTGTGTCTTCAGTAAGCATGACTAACTGCAGCTAATGGCAAATGCCAAGGTTGTTTATTATACAAGCCCAATTCTGAAAAAGTTGAGACAGTATTGAAAATGCAAAAAAAAAAAAAAAAAGAAGAAGAAAAAAAGAGAAAAAATTCAATTCATACTATATTGAAAACACATTATTAACACATTATTTGATGCTTTACTTTGTGAGTTTAATTTATTTTTGAAAATAGACACTCGTTTCAAATCTGATGACTGCAACACTCTCCAAAAAAGTTGGGACAGTCGACTGTTTTCCACTGTGTAACATCACCTTTAGGACAGAAACAGATTTTGGAAGCTTGTTTTAATCACAGTTCTGTGATATCCATGTTGAGATCTCTATATAATGCGTACATTTAATGTTCTCTTATTGTCAGAAAGAAGTGAAACTACCATGGATGAAGTGAGACTACCCCATCTTCAAAAACCCAATTTTACCTCTGCTTTTGTTGATCATACCAAACGCTCTTGACGACTTGATTAAAAACAATGACAAAATGCTCTGGTGTCATTTTGCTTGCACACAGATCTCATCCTTCCTCCTGGCTTTGTTAATGTGCTTCTGTCTCTGAGACAAGTCTATCACCCACCCTCTTTTGTATCTTGTCTCCATTATCATCTCTCTCATCTCTCTGCTCTTGCTGTTGCTGTTTCACTTGCCTGTCAGGGAACAGCAATTCTCACCTGATCTCACTGACAATAAGGAAATTCCTGTTGCTTTAACTAATAACTGGAGCAAGTGGAAAACAGTTTGCGTCTATCAGAACAATGCTTACTTATCACATTGAAGCGAAGAGACTGTAAATGTAAGTTTAAAAAGTCATGCAACTGCTAGTGGTAACGGTTGACGGGTGTTTGACACTCTGAGACTGTGTAATAATACATGGATGTAGTTTATACACATGCATTTCCATCCTGAATTTAATTTTTAGTAGAAATTTTAGCTTGGATTTATGCTCCTGTGGGTAGTTTTGTATATATTTTGTAACTAACTGTGTAGATTGTGCCTTCATATTGCACTATTCAGGCCATAACTGCAATGTCAGCACCCATTGCTGAGCAATGTGGAGCAATGTGAAGCAATTGAGGCAAAACAAAACTCAATACACAAAACAACACTGCTGTTGTGTATACCAGGAAAAGTGCAGCGAGTACGAAGCAGCTGTGAAGGACGTGAAAACAGCATGCCTTATAACACTTTAATGAACAGGACAAACCTTAATGAACAGGTTCAAATCTTAAAACCCCTCCCTTTTTTAAGTGTTAGCCAGTACACAATTCACTTGTAGATAAAATGACTAGACAATCTTATTTTATCTGGTATGAACTCGAATTTATGATGAAATAGGTGATTTTGCATATGTTCTGTAGCTAAATGTAGTTTGTATGGACATATCGCACTAGCCATGAACTATCACCAGCAGCTAGATAGGAACGCCTACTAATGACCAACAAAGAGCGACTTCAATCATAAAGTGAAAATCATGACTAGTATGAACACAGGATGGAGAGAAGGGGAGAAATATACTTCTTGCTGGAAATCAGAGCCAGTCATGCTTACTTGCAGTTTTCTGTGTGCTTAGTTATGAGTCTGCTGGGAGTTCTGAGTCTTAGGTTTCTTTCCTATAAATGATTCAAAAGCTACACAGCCACACAGATTCTACTACATACAACTGCTCCACAGTAGAAATGTACAGTAATTAAACGTTCTTTGGGACTCAGGGTTTATGCTACTAAGACTGATGATGGTGTATGATGATAAACATACCACTTGTAGTTCGAAATCAGTTCAGCAAATTGTAAACTTGTGCTACTTGGAAATGAATTCTGGATATAATTAGGATGCACATGCGGATTAATAAGTATAACCCACTTTCAGTATGTTTGGAGCTGCTCTGTATAAGAAAGTTCTCACAGTTTGACAGTAATAGTGCGTGGTCATAACCTAGACTTAGTGATTCAGAGCGGGTCAGAGATCCCAGATGCAGGTCACAAGAGCTTTGTTCTTTAATGAACAGAGGCCAATGGTTTGACCTTTATTATGTGTGTGTTTTTTTTTCTTCTTAAATGGTAATTTGTTTGAGAAAATGGGAATATCTAATTAATTAGGCAGTTAGAACCTGGTGGCATTTTTGGTGTATTAGTCAGAACACCCTTGACACAACCTTTCAGTTTCTGAAAGTATCTTGTACTTTACTTTTTCTTTCACTAAAGACTTTTACTCAATACATTTCACAAAAGAAAATCTTTACTATATAAAATCTGTAGCTATTCATCACATATCAAAAAAAAAAAAAAATTAATATGTTTTTGGAAATTATAAGTTGACTTTCAAGCAGTTGATTAAAATTCCTAACAAATCTTAAGGGGAACCTATTGTGCAAAATTCACGTTTAAATGCTGCTTCAGAGAACCGGGGTTACGGACAGTAACCTATTGTTTTGTTGACAACCTAAGATGGAAATGTTGTTCAGAGATTTTTGTTTCATGATGAAAACAAAAAAATAGAAGTAGCCCCTGGACCCATGAAAGTCTCTGATGAATTGTTTCCTCAACGCATAAAACCTGAAAATGTCTGAAACAGTCTATTGGACAAAAGTAAAATGTCTCGAAAACATTGTGATTTCATCATCTCAATCTAAAAAAACAATAAAGAAATAACTAAAAATGTTTCAACTTAGTCCATATCCAAACTCTCACTAACAGAAAGGGCTTACTAAAAGTAATGTTTAAAAAAAAAAAAGAATGTTTAAATAGTGCATGGTTTAAATAAAGACATAAAGACATTTAATTTGTAACATAAAATAAGTTTCCATTTTGTACTTCTATTAATTATTTGATTTTAGAAAGACACGCCAACATTCAGTGTGAATCAGTTCATTATTAATAGACAAGATGATTAAAGAGATGGCTGCAAGGTTGACATGCCGTCTGTAGTTAGCAGACATGTTCATAAGTCCCTGAGGTCCAAGTCAATTCAAGTCTCAAGTCTCTGAGGTGGAGTCCAAGTCAAGTCTCAAGTCTCTGAGGTGGAGTCCAAGTCAAGTCTCAAGTCTTTGTTCTATTTTTAGCAATAGTTCATTCAGCTAGTTATTGTAATTAACAGTGTATGAGGCTAAATCAATTTTGAAATATTAAAACTGAGTACTTCTACAGAATGTCTTGTTCATTTATTCAAAATTGTGTTATAAAGCACACAAGGTTTTACTTAAATCATTAATTAAATTTTTATACACCATCAATTACAATCAATTTATACCATTTGGAATGTAGAGACTGTCACCATGAGAAAAAAAACGTGCTATGAATTTTCAGTTATTTGAGTTGCCGTAGTGTGCTGGGACCTTTTTGTAGTTCTCAAGCAATGATGGTTAAGGTAGTCTTCCAGTGAGCGCCAGCGGTAATAAAACCCCCGTGTATAGATGCAATTTTGCTTGGTAAACTTATATATTATATGCATATGGTAGCTAATACTTGGGTGGGCGGGGAGCAAGAAAAGGACATGGAAACATTTGTACTTCTTGTAAATGGACAGCAAGCAAGCCCCTGACAGCTGTGTAACACCGTAGCTTCCCTTTGCATTAATTGACTGCTTTTCAAATTAAATGACATGACAATTATCACAAGGTAAGACTTGGCTATATTATTGTTTGTTGTTCATTTATATAGCAGCACTTCCAGTGGGTGATGAACACCTGCCTTCATATGTGTCACGCGTGTATATAATAATGCTGCCTTGGTGTGTTTAGAGATGAATTGTTGTGATATTTGCTGCTGCAGCACATACCGATAGGGAAGGAATGAATAGAAAAATGGGGTAGTAAAGAGAGAACGTAACTGCGAATGCCGAACCAAAATGACAGGGTTTTTTTTTCACGATTCTTGAAGTAATTTTTTTTGCGACTTAAGTGCGACTCGAGTCCAAGTCGCAGACTTGAGTTTCCATCTCTGGAAGTTAGACAAGTTGGACTGTATGCAGAAGCTATCAGCTTAATAAAGCTTTTTCTTTCTAAAACTTGTTCACACAGAGTTTGTAATTCTGCTTCTCATTTGTGGAAACATCTGTCACATGTTCTGGTTTCAAATCTGTTTCCATGACAACAGACGTCAAAGCGTGATGTTAATGTGCCTGAAGAGGAAAATGTATGATCTTGATTGTTTTCCAGATTAAAATTTTTATTTGTGTCACATTTATTTATTATTATTATTATTATATATTTTTTTACAATAGACATTGTCACAAATTTAGATATAGATTTAGAGCTCAGCAAAGCAGAGATGACCGTGGTGAGGAAAAACTCCCTGAAAGAACAGGAGAAAAAAAAACCTCTAGAGGAATCAGGTTCAGAGCGGAAATAGCTTTTGGTCCCATATAAATAAATTATAAACATATAAACAGAAAAAATAAATAAAAATATTTGGAAACTGAAGGACATGATGTTACAATAGCACAATAGTTTTAAATCTCAAATTCTCATTTGTAATCTTATATGTATGAATTTAAGACTATGCTGTGTTCTGTACCTTGTACAACCCCAATTCCGAAAAAGTTGGGACAGTATGGAAAATGCAAGAAAACAAACATAAAGAGTCATATGAAAATTCAATTCCCCCTGTACTAAGTTGAAAATACATTATGAACACATTATTTGATGTTTTACTTTGTGAATTTAATTTATTTTTGAAAATATACACTCATTTCAAATCTGATGATTGCAACACTCTCCAAAAAAGTTGGGACAGTCGATTGTTTACCACTGTGTAACATCACGTTTTCTTTTAATAACACTTATTAAGCATTTGTGCACTGAAGACACCAGTTGGCTAAGTTTAGCAAGTGGAATTTTCACCATTCATCCATTATGCATTTCTTCAGCTGCGCAACTGTACAGGGCCTTTGTTGCCTTATTTTACACTTCATAATGCGCCACACGTTCTCAATCGGAGACAGGTCAGGACTGTAGGGAGGCCATGCTAGCACCTGCACTCTCTGCTTACGCAACCATGCACTTGTAATCCGGGCAGAATGTTGTTTGGCGTTGTCCTGCTCTGGATGGCAGCATATGTTGCTCCAAAATGTGTTCATATCTTTCAGCATTAATGCTGCCCTCACAGATGTGTACGTTACCCATGCCACGGGCACTGACACACCCCCATACCATGACAGACACTGTCTTTTGGACCTGATGCTGATAACAGCTTGGATGGTCCTAACATATTGTGTTTGTCTTCCTATGCTGGCTCATTTATTATTCGCTAGTTCCTTCCAGCGCACGGTGTGGACAGGTAGTTCTGGACAAGTCTCTACACATGCACGCTAGGAATATCCCTCTGTCTAGATACACTAGGTGGCATGTGCCACCCACTGTAATTTTTGCTTTAGTTAGCCTTGTTTAGGCAGAATTAGGAGTTATCTTTTTTTCTTTTGCTTGACACCATCTTTGGGTCTGCCTATGTTGTTTGAATGGGTACATATTTGTGTTTGTTTGACGCTAGCTCTAGTCTTTTTGCATAGTTATCACAAACCTTTACATGTATATAGTTTTGTTTTCCTTCCCTACTATTTTTGTACATATTGTAAAATATTTGGGACAGTGCTTATTAAAAAATGCACGCCACTAATCTTGCCTTGCCCATGACCATCTTTTCCCATCCACTGTCTCCAGCTCTTCCTCTTGTTACTGCCTCAATAACCCTAGACATAAATAGGGGCACGTAACAATGACCATGTGATCCAAGTACAGATGTGTTCATCCCTGTTTATAGATAGTGCAGTACATTAGTGTATAATGAGTAATACGCTTCAGTTTGTATACAGTAGCTTATCTCAGACCAAATGTAGCTTTTTATTGGAACGTGGCAATCACACTTATCAGACAATCTGTAGGACCTCACTGATTGATTGACCTTTCAGACCTTTCAGATTTTCTATTAATTTTATTACAGCTGAGAAACTCATCTTTAATTGTTTTTTTTTTAACCTTGAGGTTCCTCTGAAGCCTATTTCAAGGAACACTGTGAAGTATTTTTTTTTTTTTTCCCCCTCTGTAATTTGGTCACCTACCCTCCTACCAGCCAGCTCTCCCATCATACGACGAGCTACCAACCGGGATAGCGCCGACACGTGTGGAGCTGTCCAACTGCATCTTTTCAAACTGCTGCACATGCAGTGTCACAGGGCAGCATAACACAGTCCAAGGATAGAGCTATCTGCCCTCTTCCTCATATGCGAGCTCGCAGATCAGACCCTCCAGGATGTCACGATTTTGCGATCACATAAATTAACACAAAATCAAGCAAACTCTGCAATATTTGGAGGAGCTTGCGATTTGTACAGCAGATTTGGGGCAAAATTTGTCATGTGATGTCATCACAACATGCATTCAGCCAAAGCTCTTTTTGATTCAAGTGCGTCGAACATGAGTACAGCTAAAAAGTCTCATTACCAACAAACATCACTGTGAAAAACTGTGCAAAACAACTATGTGCAATTGCAATTTTGCCAAATCAAGTAGTTGAATTCAAAAAGCACAAAAAACTCTGCACATTGCCTTGCAAAATTTGGAAAAAAAAAGCCACAGCAAAATCGAGCATTTTTGGCCGCAACAATCACGCACGAAAAAAAAAAAAAAACCTCCGCAAAATATTGTACGGACTGACAGACACATGATTGGCTAGTGTGACTGTGATTGACAGGGGAGAGAGTATGAAATCCCTCCCATTCATAATATTTTTCTCCCTTGACTCCTGGCCATGAATGTCTGTGGCAGTGCCACCCGGGAGCCCTTGAATTGTTTTTAAAGATCGTGTTGTTTTTCACTCTTTTCATTTATTTAAGCTTTTCTGCTAAACTGTTGTCATTAAATTACATGGATTTTGTCTTGACACAGCCAGGAGCCAGTATTCTAATTAAAGCATCGTTTATCGATTAGCTTTGCTTGCTGTCACACTAATGGACTCACTCTTGCCAATTCTTGTCTCTTTCATACTGTTCATAGAAGCGTGTTTGTCTAATCCATGTTTGTTTCACACTGATTTGCTTTTTCACTCCACTGACCGTCTTCAGCTTTCTATATCAGATGTTCTCAGCATTTCATTTTGTCTATAAAGGATTTAAAAAAAAGGCCAGGGTTTGTGAAACTTTTTGTCTGGGTTCTTAAGTGTGATATCATTGCTCGCCAGAAAAGAGCAATTCAGCTATTACCATTTCCCCTCCATATTGAGAACCTGTTGTTTATTAAACCAGGCTATATTTTTAGAGTAATAGACCAGACGATTAGCATCCTAATTTCCTAGAATATGGTACGTATAACCTCAAGGGTGCATCAGTAATCTGTAGCAGTGGTGCAGTGTGATGCTGCTCTGCTTACTAGAGCCACTCGATAGATCTTTTCTCGCTTGTTATTGCCATGTTGTTCTCTGCATTATGGTGCAGCAAGAGAGAATGGTATGCAGTACATGCAAATGAGAGTTCTAGCAAATCAGAGAAGTTTGTCCTGTGCTCTGTGGGCATGCTTGCCAGTCTCAGTGGTTCCTGATGAGAGTTCTGTGAGCATTCTGACAGGTATTCACGTCAGCCAGCCAAACGTGCAGGATGTGTTGTGATCATGCAGCCCTGTCTTTAATCATGTTACACTTAATTATGAAATGTTCAGCAATATTTTGTTGATCACAGTATGTAGAACACCGATCACACTAAAGGCCCTTTCACACTGAGCGTGGCGCGAATCGCCAATGAAAATTGCTTTCACACCGAACATGTAACGATCAATCGCCTCCGGCTAATTCACACCTGCTCACTAGGTGGCGCAACCTACTATTCAGCTGACAGGCCTATCATCTTTGACCACTGAGAAAAGAATTACTTACATTTTGGCGCAATGCACCACAACACAAACTGTTAAGAAACACAGAAGCTAACTTTTCTTATTTTATGAGTATTCTACCCAGAAAGGGAGGCAGAAAGGTTTTTTTTTTTCTTCATGTTTTTTTCAGCACCATCAAACTGTTTTAGCATAAAAGAAAGAATGTGAAATATAATGCAATAACACAGTCGTGGGACAAAACCCGTTTATTTGTGCAAGATAAATAAAAATAATTTTCAAAAAATTTAAGTTTTTAAAAAAGTATCAAATATGAGATATATGTGTATATATAGATGAAAGAAGACTAAGAATTATAAGATTAAAGGGCATTACAATTAAACACGATTTTAAAAAAAAAAAAAAAAAACTTTTTTATCGATGTTTTTGTAGTCGCTGTGACTTTTATCACAGAGTTCTCTGTTCTCAGACATTAATGATAACAAGAACTCAACATCCATTCTCTTCTGGAATTCTTTCCTTCTGTGTTTACACTCGTTTTGAAAACAGCTTTCTGTGCTATAGCGTGACCAATCTCGCCCTTGGATGCAACAGCAGCGGCTCCAGGCACGTGATTTAAAGCTCAAATCTAATTGGACTGCCCGTTTCATCACGGACCGGCAAAAAATCTCACTTTGGTGCCCCGTGACTGATCGCGCCCGGAGTGAAAAGCTCCATAGAGCTCTATTGTTTCAGTTCAAGAGCGTCATCGTGTCATACACTCGTGTCACTTAATCGCAGTCAGTGTGATAGACCCTTAACAGCCTTCTATTATATATTACTATAATCATATCTAGACTATAATCATTCCATCATTCCAAGACTGTAAATCACATTGGAGTGCAAGTACAACCCACCCACCTAAATTCTGCCTGCTTATGTTGCTTTCTTGCATTCATTCTATTAATATACCCAGAACGCAGCAGTCTGCAGCACAATCCCCATTTTTAGCGGCTAATTTTACAGCGAATTCCAAAGTAAGATGTCTCTCACTTTGGAATTTCCGTTCTACTCAGGGACTGCTGAGTAGAAAGATGAAAAGGCACCAATCTCAAAGATAAAAAATCCATATAAGATTATTTGCTTAATAAGTGTCTCAAGCCAGATGAATGTGGACTTTTGTGGAACAATACCCCAAGTGTTTGAACAAAAAATACAGAATACTGTGAAGCTGAAATACAAAGAATAGTATGAGCTGATTTGTTTTTAGCCCAGACTGTAGATACATGCAGACTATCAGTCACAGTCGTGTCACATGATTAACCCGAGTGAAACTTGTGCTGATATTTTCTGACACATTCATAGCACGTCATCAGCATTGCTTGAACATGAAACACAGTCGCAGGTGTAATGAACATGAACGAGGTGCATTATTTACTTTGTCATCCAAAATGCCTTTGGAGGAGACATTGAAAGTAGACAGAGTGAGCGCACATTGTACACTCAAAGTACAAATTACACAAAAGGACAGATGGCAGAACTATCAGTTTTTTGGCTTCAGTGAAAGGGTTACAGTTGTTCTGTTTAACATGTTTGGTGTTGAGTATAAACAAAGTGGACCATTACATACTTGAAACATTAAAACAAAAAATCACAAATCACAAATGCAGCTGCCTATCTGTCGTTAAATGTGTGTAATAGTCGCCCCCCCTACCCACATTATTCTTATTATATCATCAGTGAGACCTTATGATATGATACATGTTATGTTATCAACCTATTGATTTTAGCCCTTCCATCTAATATAATGACCAGCCATCACTGGTTCTACTGATAAAATAGAGCATGTAGTAGGAATCCACTGATCTCTCTTTTTCCATTTTTGATACAGGGCTATGAATATTAGTCAGTAAAGATTTGATACTGACATCCAAGGAATTCTACCAGTCTACCAACACAAAGCTAGCGCAAACAGCACAATAGCAAATGGACATCCATTAATTAATGCATTATATCAATATGTAGATTAACCACAGTCTCTTTTTCCATTCACCACCATACAGTATTGCAGGCAATGAAACAGTGACATCTGTTATTAAATCTTTTATTAAAGGGTGCTGAAACATTTGAAATGGATTTTTACGTATAATCAGAGAGTAGCCTTACTTCATTTCTGTAACCGAGATTCCAGTAACATTTAGTTTAAATGGCTCAGATGTTTATGTCCTTTGTACCCCACTTTCTCAAAACATTACAAAAAACTTTCCAGAATTTTGTAACACCAAACTTCAATATAACTACACTGTGGTACATTGTGGAGAAATTCAAAATGAATGCGTGTTTCATATGAGTACTAATTATCCATAGTATTTAAGATACTTACTGATATTATTATTATTATTATTATTATTATTATTATTATTATTATTATTGTTTTTCCTACAACTATATGGGGGGGTTTCACATTGGCTATAGCTTTGCTTATTGGCTGAACATTACCCTGGTGATATGTTTTAAGATGCATGTTTAGGTATTTATTATGTGTTAAAGTGCAGAATCTGTGTTGTCTCAGTGAACATTCACGACATAAAACACGACAAATTGTCATAGTATGTCACCTCACCACATGACGTAGTTAATGTTTGTATTTTCATCTTACAAATATAAGTTGACAACACTGTCATAGTAAAAACTACAGTGTATGACATTATAAATCACATCATGGTGTGGTATATAATATACTGTATGCTGTTTAGTGGTATAATCACACCAAATAGTAACATAATGTAGCTATACACACTGCAACGTGCACTCATTACCTACTTGGTAATCTGTACCCCTGCTTATTCATGCAACCAACCAATCAGCCAATCTTGTGGCGGCAATGCAATGCATAAAATCATCCAAATACAGGTGAAGACTTTTAAGTAATGTTCATATCAAACATCAGAACAGGGAAGAAATTTGATCATCTTGATGTTGACTGTGGCATGCTTATTGGTGCCAGATGGGCTGGTCTGAATGTTTCAGAAACTGCTGATCTCCTGGGATTTTCACTCACAACAGTCTCCAAGAGTTTATACAGAATGATGTGAAAAACAAACAAAAAAACCCTCCAGTGTATAGCAGTTCTATGGATGGAAATACATTGTGATGAGATCAATCAAGGGAGGATGTCCAAACCGGTTCAAACTGAGGAGAAGTTTACAGTAACCCAAGCAGTCACTCTTTACAACCATGTTGAGCAGAAAAGCAAACTGGACAGGTTTTTTCCAAACGATTAGGAAAACATGGCCCGTTTTTTTTTCCCCAATTCTGATGTTTGATGAGAACATTAACTGACGCTTTTGACATGTATCTGCATGATTTGATGCATTGTGCTCCTGCAACATGATTGGATGATTGCATGAATGATGTGGTGTACAGGTGTTCCTGTAAAGTGGCCAGTGAGTGTATATATCCTGTATTTTAGCATTTTTAATTAAACAAGCAGTGTGCTCCTTGTCAATAAGGAATAGACTGTGAGAAATGTTTGTTTTATTGGAAACAATTCAGATCTAATTGTGAAAGATTGTTCCTGATCTTCAGGTTCATCACGGTGAGCCGCTTATAGCAACAACATGTTATTGTTTTACATTTGATTGTATCTCTGGAGTAACCTGAGTTACTCTACAAGTGCACTGACCTTTAATAAAGCACTAATTTTACAGTCCCATTAGGATCTGAGAGTAGCCAGTTATTTAAGTCTTTAAATAAAAACACTGAGGCCATCGCTGCAATATTTGTTTTAATATTTTTCCTTATTTAACTCTCATTTTGTATCTTATATATTTTCACAGGTAGTGGTACTAATAGTGATTAAACTCTTTATAGTCACAGTGTGCTATATTGCAGCACATCTGAAACCCTAGGCCCTTCTGGCGTCACTCACATTTCCGTACTGCATTAACCAAGACTCTGCTTCTCTGCTTTACAGTGGCTTTGCAGCTTCCAGAGGGGCTACAGATGTTTGCCTGTGTAATTGCTGACATTATTGAGAGGTAGGTATACACACACTCTAACTTTAACACAGTCGCTCACCTCCCTGAGGTGAGTCGATCTGATATCGATCAGCTAGTCTTACTTTTAGTGAGCATGTACTGTGCAAAGAACAGTGCAAAGGTGGAAAGTTGACATAGATGGACAGTGTCAAGTCTAGGCAGTGTAAAAAGATTATTAAAAGTGGGAGCTCTCCATAATTCCTCACTGCAATTAGAAATTAGACGCATTTGCCAACACCAGCTTGCTTGCTACACTAGCTTGCTAGACTGCTTTACTTTGAATTGCACAACGAGAGCAACACTATTTTTCTTTTTTAACTACATCTCATTGCAGCTTACATAGAACATATTGCTTATGCATTCTGCCTTAAACAGGCAAACACATGTTTACAGCCAGCCAAACAGAAACTCGTGGTGTGCCAGAGAGAGGCATCGCTATAGCACCTTTTCAGCTCTTTTAAAGGGCCCACAAGCATTTACACAAACATGTTTACATGCCCAGTACAGTTTCAGTATATAACATATCTCGAATAGAGTTTGAGCATGTGCGTTGTGTATACTAGGTTGATTTATCCTGTGTTTTTTTTAAAAATATTTATTATTATTCCTCTCTTCCTCTTTCCTATTAGGATATCCTCATATTCATGAGCATAGACATATCCTAGGGCTGCACAATTAATTGCATTTTCATTGTGATCACAGTTGTTTGTGGTTTTCTTCAGTTAATTAAATAGAATTATCTGCAATATTAGTGAGCTTAACTTAAAGTAAGAATAGTAGTGTCTACAAGCAGCAAAAGTATGTAAGTACATTTTTATGGCATGATGGGACAGTCACTACTTTATAGATCAAATAATATTTAAGTAGTTAAATTATTTGATCAACTAGTGGAATAACACTGATAAATGCTCCATTGTTTCATTTTGTTAACAAGCACAATTGATTCATGCCATCTATCTTGATACCACCACCACCTCCATGGCATGGAGCATGCCGTTAAAGGGCTGGGTTGGGAGGCAGCACACTTTACAGCTGAAAACATTGCACACTGAGCATCACCATACACAAGATCAGCCAGTCCTGTTGTAGTAGAAGTACAAGCTTCAGTTCCGCTTCCCACCCCCCAACCTTTTTTGGGACTTAGGAGCAGGCCATTTGGTACATATCCACCTTTCTCTCGCATCTCATGATGAATTCAGAAAAGAGCTTCCTAACACTGTAGCATGCCATACAATTCATCAGTGCAAGGCTATCACCCTGTGTGGCAGACATTATGGGGCTTACCATTCGGATTGAGTAGGCTGCCATATGCAATGCAGTCTTCTGCTGAGGATGCTAGGACTGATGACAGCAGCCACAGCAGTAATTTCCTTAGCTTTTCATAAGTGGATTACCCAGGCTCTAGCTTTCTGGAGATGCGCCATTCATGGTTAGCTTCCCTGAGGGCAAATCATGTGCCTTGGTTTTATAATGGTCCAGTGGATGTACGCAGGGGCATGGCATCTCAATTTGTTGAGGTGTAGATGGACCTTTTCGCCAATGCCAAGTCAACACGTTACTAATTGTGGCTCTCCCAGGCAGAGCCAGACAGAAAGCACTGGCCCATAACTGACTTTTCCATCTACTACATGCTTGTTCAGATCTGCTGTCTCAAATGGACAGAGAGAATTGACATCCTGAGTCAGGTCAAATGTGCCTTTGGGTTTGACCTCTCTTGAGTCTCCAACAGCAGACTGCAGCATACCCTTAGGTGGAAGCTGTTCTGCGAATATTGTGTACGCCATGGGCTGGATTCACTACATTGCCCCCCACCCCCACCCCCCAAAAAAATAAAACTTTTCTCTAGGGACTGCTAGACAATGCTACAGTTCCCCATCTGTGCTAAAGGTCTATTTGGCTGCCATCTCTGTGTACCACAGCACCATGGATGGCATCTCTCTGGGATCTCATAAACTTATTATGATCTTTCTGAAAGTGTTGAGGCACCAATACCCACCATGAATACCTAGAGGCCTTGGTATACTTTCAGCTAAACAAAGTTTATGAGAAGTGTTGTGAGAAATTTCACACATTCTGCAGTTTCGTTTTGGCTGTTGTGAATGAAAGCCTCAATCACAGTCTTTGTCTTGTATTGTGTTTGTCCATGTGCATGACACAGAAAGCGAATCCTCTACACGTCATCTGCAGTTGTTCATTTTCTCTGCCACATTAACATTTCCTCAAGAAATGTACAGAGGCCTTAAGAGCATGGCGTAGGATATCCTCTTAATGCTGAATATGCTCAATAGGCACTTATTAGCCTATGCAAGTTGCTGACCTGAAATGGATGTCTATGAAAACTGCCTTTTTTGCTAGTATCAGTTTGGCAAAAAGAGTGGTAGAACTACATAACCTGGCGATAAGATTGTCTTGGATGCGTTGGTGGCCAGATGACTATGGGATGACTTTGTTGTCAGATCACACACATTTTTAAGTCAATCAATGAATCTTGCAGCCCTCTAAAAAGGCAAACCGGCACATGCTGTCCCTGCTATGTGCCCTGTGGTATTATATAAACCAGATGACAGTTGTCCAATCCTCAGATCAACAGTTTATCAGGCACAGAGGAACGTCTCGGGGGGCTCTTTTGTCTAAGCAGAGGCTGACCCACTTGGTGGAAAACATCATGACAATTAACTGTCTGGATACCCAACTCCTATTATGTCCTGCCATGCTCTGAAATCGGCATCACTTAGAGGCATAGATAGCACTGCTACCATTGTGATACGAGTGATGTCATTGCAGTGGTCATCCCTGATCACCTTTCAGGTTAGTCCTAAGGAGTGCCCTGTTCTTCATGACTTTGTAGACATACATTATCCATATGATTCTTGTACAGGGTCAAAGAACCACAGTTACCTATGTAAGTACCATTTTTAATTTTTCAACCCTACTAACCACTCATATTTCTTGTGCCAACTGAGTGAGAACTCTGGGAGAAGCTACCAGTGAAAGATGGCTATTGAAAAGTGGTGTCTATTACAAATACTGCATCATACATCATGTTGAAAGGGTTTTGTATGCATACGCACATGCACAAGAAGGTATCCAGGTTATTCTCACAGCTCCTTTCAGTAGAGTATAGTTGCGAACATAACTATATGTATCCTGCAAAAAGATAATAATCTAGAATGTTATGGCAAAATGAACCAAAAGTAAGAAGCCAAAGTTTGGTTGTGACGCTCTCGGGCTTACGCAGATTTTGAAGAAGGCAGTGTATAACAGAAGGTTTTTTTTGTTTTGTTTTTTAACTGATATCATTTTAATTAATTCACTGTAAGTATATTGTCTTAACGTTGTTCTATGTGTATGCAATCTAATGACCTGCAAACTATCATGTCACTATGCTGTGACCTCTCCAATTTTCCGAGACTTGTGGAGGCTACAGAAAAAACAGAGGTGAAAATATCTGAAAATACTGTTTCCGTTGTAGTGTGGAAAACATAGCTTTTTGGAGATGCTGATGTATGATTCTCATGTGATATCCACAGCTCCAAGATGACGGAACTTGTTGCAATACTGTTTTCTATATTTTAATTTCATGTTTGACTGCTTTGTAAAATATTCTAGGGATGCTGGGGTGTGCAAGAAAGCATGTTTTATGTTAATATTGTCATAACAAAAATACCAGCAATGTTGTAAAGATCATGTGTCAGACACCCAGCATGCCGTTTTCTACCATTTCTATGTCCAGCATGTCAAAATGGCATTTTTCAAATTGACCCATGTCAGTATGAACCAGGTCTAACGATTCTAAAGTGTATTCATTGTATGTGCATTGACATTGGATTTATACATCGAGGCCTAACATAACAAGCAGTAATATGCCTAAATTATCATGTTCAATAATAGTGATTTCAATTTTAAGCAAGATAATCATGATGATTTTAGCCGCTATTGTATATCTCTAGCAGATCCTTTCTATATGTCTGCTTAAAGCTTGCAGAATGTTGCAGTGTGGAGAAAAAATGCTCTCTGACTGCATGCTGGGTTTAAATCATAATTGTGGCAAATGGCCTATGAACTACTGAAATGCCTGAGCCGTTCAAGCTTTTAAGCCTGTGCATATGGTTATTGCTTGGTGAGAGAGTCTCAGTACCTCATGACCATATGTTGGTCTACATGGACTTTACACATCACCTGTGAACAAGTGTCCAGCCATTTCTGATTCACACCTTCAGTCTTCTGTTGCATTTGTCTTGTGCTATATTCCCTTCCTCTCTGTTTCTCTGTCTGCCCATCAGTTAGTGCCAGTCCTCCCTCATTTCCTTAAAGCATTTCATTGTTTAGCACATAGTTATCTCCCTTGCCTTCTCTTGCTTTGTGTGTGTGTGTGTGTGTGTGTGTGTGTGTGTGTGTGTGTCTCAAGTGATGTGGGTTG
This sequence comes from Stegophilus panzeri, assembly GCA_024331685.1. NCBI lineage: Eukaryota > Metazoa > Chordata > Actinopteri > Siluriformes > Trichomycteridae > Stegophilus > Stegophilus panzeri. The sequence goes on from JANDJT010000071.1 coordinate 14,709,835, forward strand.
TGATAGACCCTTTCTTAGTCAGGCTGCTGGAATGGAATCAGCTTGAGTACTGTCCTCCTCTCTGTTGTATTTTTTTTTTAATGCAGACCATATGCAGAGTCTCAGTCCTTACTTACACTCCAGTCTAAAGCTAATGAGAGCAATTACTTTCTGCTAATTACTTGGCTAAACCCCTGTCCCCTCTTGACACCAGAGTTCTGTAGCTCTCCCTCTGCCCTCCTGCAGAGCTTCCTGCACATCTCCACATCCTTATATCATTCACTGCACAACAAAATCAACAGCATGAAATTATTAATTACAATGTTGAATAAACAAACACACAGTTGCGCAAATGAATACTGTCATTTTCAGAATGCATAATTTTTTTTTTTTTTTTTTTTTTGCTGTAGACCTCACCACTGATGAGTGCTTGATTCTGATTGGCCAGTTTGCAAGATTTATGTTATATATCGATTATATCATTCTAATCGATTATCGTTTCTATAGTAAGAGCTAATTCACAGAGACCTACATGGTGATTTAAAAACATAAATTGATTTAAAAACATTTTCAAATGTTGATATGGTGAAGTATTCTGTGAGGGGATTTTTTAAAAACATGTATAGGAGTGTATTTATAGTTATATACATTTATAGTGTATTGTATACACTATGACTTTTGGCTTATTGTATAAAAGAATCAGTTTGTCTTCTTTAAGGTTTAGAAAATGATGAGTTTATAACAACAATACAGGTTGTGCAAAAATGATCTGGCTTTATTTTTTCTTATTGGATTGTGGGGTTTTTTTGTGCATATTTTTGCAGATTCTTTTTAATTGAATTCTCTAAGTATTCCCTTTAATTTGCATGACTTAAATATTTATTTATGGCCATTATTCAGCTTTATTGAGAATAAAAGTTTGCTAATTTAGTAAAGCAATAACCAGAGTGTGTATATGCACATTGATGACAAAGGGGGGAAAAAAAGTCACCAGCAGCCCCGGTGAGATTTGTCATAGTTTCTAGTCTCTGGAAGTATGCTGGAGGGATAAACATTATTCTTCCAAAAGATATTCCCGCATTTTGTGTTTAGATAATGGTGCTGTAGATCTTAAGTCTAACACATCAATCCTAAATTGCACATAGTTGTTCAATTGTGAAATTGTTTTATTTTTTTCACTATAAAAATATACAGGCACATACCCAGTACACATACAATTTAATGCATTATTGATGGGGAGTTTCAGATTTATTTTAAGTTTGAGCACTACCGGGCACTACCAGAGGTAATAACATCAGATCAGAGAAAATGCACAGATAAAAATTTACCCGAGAAATCGGCCTTACTAAATGGCCACCACATTTTGCGACAACACGTCTTGTATTAATTTTGATATAACCGGATGGACAGGTCTGAGATCACAAATAAAATCCTCCCCTGGGTCTCTTGATGCCAGAGTGTGTCTGTCTGAGACTGATAAAAAAGGGTCAGCAGTGCACCATGTTGTGATCCATTCCATTTTTCAATCTCTGTCATGTTCTTGGGGTTTTGTGTGATCTTAACTTGTCTTTTTTTTCTTTCTTTTTTTTAATCCATTAAGTTCCTAAATCTGTATTTCTGTATTGCGGTTAATGAGCAAGTGTTGGAGGATATACAGAATTTTCTTACTAAAAGAAGTTTTCAGCCATCCATATACTTCCTGATTTTGTCGCCTTGGCACGTGTCTTTTGAATTGGCAAATGCTAATAGTGTTTGTTTAAACTGGCAGTGATTATAAAATTGAGGAAGTAGTAACTATTGACCGTTTATCTGCTGGTGAAAATCTAGCCCTGAGCTCTTATTGTTGATGTGCCTTCGCATAAATGTATTCCTCAGTCTAATTAAAATAGCTTTGATTAAAGCAATGCTTGCCTTAAGGCCTGAGTGTTAAGATCATGATAGATCTATATACTGTGCTTATTTTGTGCTGGGGATGATACTTTGTCAGAAATACTTGACTGTTCTTTTGTTATGTTGGTATTCCAAAGCTCTGTGTTTACCTTCCTACTCCTTATATAAGTGCACCACATACTGTTGGCAATGAAATAATGCTTTCTTCACCCTATGTAGTACACTATATATGAACTGTATGTTCATATTGCAAGCCGGAAGTGTAGGTTACTTCTATGAAGACTGTCATTTGACATAAATCAGACATGAGCCTGTACATATGTATCTCTGAATCATAATCTAGTCCAGAAATTATGTTTTATTAAATATTTTACTCCAATTCAAATGTACTGCTGCTTAAAAAAATTAATAGAGTCGTTAAGGAGGTAGAACAGAAAACTCAAAGGTGTAATGTTGGGCAACTGAAGTCAGATTCAAAGGTTGACACCTACAGCATTTATTTATCATTTTTATCTTATTTTACTTCTGTCATTGTTACATAGCTGAAACGTGTAGGAAACTAAATGGTTTATTGTTGAAATACAGAATGTTTTTATTTTAATAATGGCTTATAATATCATCCCGTCAGAAGCGGAGTCTAGGCTTATTAACTGGTTGGATTTTCTATACTTTCAGTGTGATGATAAAAACATATGACTCTTAGTGTTATGTCATATGCACGATTGAATTCAGTTCAATTCAGATTTACACCATCACTAGTATATACTATTAATACATTGGTGCCATGTACTGGATATATGATGCACTGCTGTAACGCTCATACTGGACCAGTTTGTTAATTATGAAACACAAATATTATTGAATGAGTGGAAGAGTATTCAGGTACTCATTCAGAAACACCAATGCCTGTCAGGGCCAGTTTGAGTACTTTGGCATGCGTGCTATTCCTGTAGGCTGAAGTTGAAATTTCAGCTCATTAAGCACATCAGCATAATGGAGATCACCCATCACCACTTCATTGTCCTTACTCATACTGCACAGCTAAGCTGTAGGTATCAGCAGTCTGTGCGTGTGTGAATGCGTGCATACCTCTGTTGGTGGGTCTGTCTGTCTGTCTCAGTTCTTATATAAGGAGCTCATACTGGGCAGAAGGAGCACCAGCATCATGCCCACATATACTAGCAAGAGCTGCCAAATCCACGCCTTTCCCTCTCTCTTTCTCTCTCACACTCTCTTTCTCTCACAGAGCCTGACTAAGAGTCGTGCATACTATTCAGTGTGATAAGTGACCTACCTACACAGCCATGTGTTGCTGTGTCTCATCGATGTGAGATCCAAGAGTTCAAGAATGAGAATAAGACGGTCGGTTAATGGTGCCAGGTCTTGTATTCACTTTATGGAGGAACTATTAACTTACAAACAGTTAGTGTCCAGATTGAGCCTGTAATGTGACAAGGCCCATAAAAGGCTTGTATAAAGCTGGTGATGTGCATTGTAACAATTCCCAGAGCTTGCTATTATACCAGCAGTGCCTGACAGTGCTGTTTTATTTTATGCTAATGATGCAAGTTCAGGTTGCAATCATAAACCATATTTATAAAAACAGAAGATATATTTCAATTTGGATCGGGTCGTTATTTTATCGTTATTATTATTACGGTTTAATTTCAATTTAGTAAGTAAGTAGAGTTTGCTTGTTTTCCCCCCCTATTTCTAATGAGGTCTGACTTCAAGAGCACATGATAATATCTCATGCATCAATGATACCAAATAGATACAAGAGAAATTAACAACTTAATGAGGTAAACAGAAGTAATATAGGAAATGAAGAGGTGCGTTGTTAAAAAAACAAACAAAAAAAACACTGAAGACAAAATAAAGCTATTACTGTAATATTATTATATTATACTGTAATGTTATTAATATTATTGATATTAATGGATGAGAAGTGCGACTCCTCCCACGGTGCTTTATAGAGGCATGCATGTGGTTGGGTTAGCATTTGCACTTATGTGCATTAGATGAGATCTGAGAGCGCTGGTCCTTCTGGGCTTCTGGGCCAATTTGATGTGCAGGGAGAAGAGAAGTAGCAACACCTGAGACTGTCATCAGGTCACAGCTTGAGTAATGTAGCCATGATACAGCGTGCAGTCACTACTGAGTCCATTAAATGAAACAGGTAGAGCAGACTCTGACACAGGGTCCCTGAGGCCAATATGGTGTCTGCTGTGAGGATGTACTGTGACGATAGTGATGTGGAATCAGTACTGTGTGTTGGTAGCAAATGGATAAAACAGTCAAAGGGATCAATGAAAGGTGAAAAGAAGATGGAGAAGCTGTTTAAAAAAAGAAAAGCTGTTGGAGAGTAAGATATAGCAATCTAGATGTTCCAGTACATTCTGCCAGATGGCACAGAGGGCAAAGTGTCTGTGCAAAGGGTCAGAGGACTTGCCCACAGTGCTGATGACTTTGCAAATGCAGCATTTATGATAACCGCTTTTGATGGAAGGTGGAAAGGAGAGAACCCCCAGTTATGTTGTCAGCTGTTGGCACTTTCTGCTGTTAGGTCTTTGGGATACCACATCAGTTAGTAACTGTAGAGCCAATTCAAATCTTGTTGTGTTTTTTTGTTAATCATAGAGAAAGTTATGTTAAAACAATTAAGAAAATATGTATCTAGCAGCTTACTAGAGAAAATCTAGACTGATTCTCATTCCAGCTCTAGTATAGATGACACTGGTCCATGTTGTAAATGATCTAAGCTTCTTTTAACCACATATGCCCAAATGTAAGTTCCATTATATCATTTGGTCACCTGGAAACCCAATTGAGTTACCTAACTAAGCTAAAAATTGTAGCTAATAAGCTTGTGCAATATTGATTTTCCCTGATCACGGAGTTCCATTTTAAAATACCACAATATTTGATTTAACCATCCAGAACTGGATGCCTAAAAAAAATAAAAAACAACCTCAAAACATTCTTTATTTATCTTGAAAGAAAGCGAGTGAGCCTCACAGGCCAGGAGCATCTCGGATGGGAGGAGGGGATGCAGGTCATTCCTGATGCATATGTCGATTGGTTCATCTCCTGTTTTATTGAGGAGAAAAAGACTGCACACTGGGGTAATTTCGATATTTTTTGAGTCAGATAAGGACTAAATAAGGGAGAGACCATCTTGCTGCAGCTCATACACACACGCACAGCCTCAACCGGGGGTCCAAACTACAAAACCCATAAAGCACTGCTCCTATACAGTAACCCTTTACTCTGTAACACTAGAGTACTCCGATATTTTTGCAGAGTTCCTGCACAAAATGCATAACAGTGGGCAGGTCTGGTAATCTAATATATTTGGTTTGAAACGACACTGGATACCGCAGCAAGGACATGTTCTGTAGGGACGATAATATTGTTATTGTAATATCGCACAGAGTTTTTGAAGGAGGGGGGATCTTGCCAGAAACTGAAGTCATTGCCAAATGTTTCAGCTATGAGTTGTGGTTTTCTCTCCTCTCACACAAAAATATTATTTGAGTCTTACTCATGTCTTTATTTTCTCACAATATGACTGCATCTTTTGCTAGCTGGAGAATTACATGAGTGTTTTATGTTGCACTTTATTATGCTCAGTTTTGTTTTCACCTGGTAAACATTTTACCATTTACAGTACCACAATGTTTCTAGTGCAGCAGGTGGTGCAATATATAAAGATTTTGGTGGTGTGCTTACCCATAACCCCCACACAGATACGTAGGTGTAGGTGCTTCAGTACATGAGTATAAACCAGCCTTAGTAGAATTGTCAGAAGACACAATGTACAGTATACTGTATACCAGTGGTCACCAACCCTGTTCCTGACCATCTAGACCAGGGGTGTCCAATCTTACCTGGAAAGGGCCAGTGTGGGTGCAGGTTTTCATTCCAACCAAACAAAAGCCACACCTGAGTCTACTGAAAGCCAAGATGAACTGATTAAACAGGTGGAATCAGGTGTGGCTCCTGCTTGGTTGGAATGAAAACCTGCACCCACACCGGCCCTTTCC
>JANDJT010000071.1:14715849-14731594 GCA_024331685.1 Stegophilus panzeri
GTGGCTCCTGCTTGGTTGGAATGAAAACCTGCACCCACACCGGCCCTTTCCGGATAAGATTGGACACCCCTGATCTAGACCTTACTGTAAGACTCAAGGCGATGATTAGATGCCCAGGTGGGCAAGATTATGTTTGGACCTAAAGTCTTCAGGAAGGTAGATCTCCATGAACAGGGTTGGTGACCACTGCTGTATACGGTACACTGCAATGATGAATACAGTAGCAGATTCTCTTAATGGATTGTAAGGAACTTCACCAGTAATGAGCAGTGACTTGTGGTGGCAAGCCATAGCATTCTTCAAGCATTCTTTGTTGATGTATACACACAAACCACCTTCTCGAGCTTCCACAGTGAGTGATATCTTGTCAGACTGAATATTAGAAATATTAGGAAAGCTTTCATGTAGCTTGGTTTCCATAAAATAAAATGCTGCAACCTTGAAGTCTAATCTGCAAAGACATTGCAATGGTCTATTCCTAAAGAGCGTATTCCTGAATTCTGTAATGCTGAACAATGGTTCCAGAGTGGCACAAAATAAATGCTTGTTTCCTATTGTGGGGAGATTGCGAATTCGGATCCTGACAACGCCATAGTGTGCAGGCGTCTGTCAACTCTTGTATGCAGGAGAGGGAAGCTAGCGCTTTCTTCCAAAGTGTGTTACGCTGCCCTGTGACGCAGCGTGAATAGGAATTTGAAAATATGTGGTTGGCTGGCTTTATGTGTCTCCGAGGAAGCACGTGTTAGCCTTCTTCCTAGGTTGGTAGCTGTCATATGATAGAGAAGAGCTGGCTGTTGGGTGGGAATTGGCAGGTGACCAAACTGGGGTGAAGAGGGGACAGTTAGAGGGGACTGTCCAACAGAGTCTGGGGTATTGGTAAACATGGGAACAGTGTCTCTGCCGCACATGCTCAGATAAATTTCTGCAAAAGCAAGCAACAAACAACAAAAGCATCTTTCTTTCCCCCTGGAGATGCCTCTGCCACCCTGGAACGCTGTTTGTGAGCGATTCAGTTTGATTGAGGAAGCGAAGTGTCACAAAATTCGTTCACTTTTGCATGGCTGAGGATGCTGACACCGCTGCTAATGTTCTCGGCCCCACATTTGACTCCGTTTTCACTGACCGGTAAATGCAGTGGCTTCATCAGCACTTCTCCTCCATTAAACTGCAGCCACAGTAATCACGCTCCTTGTGGACTTTTTCAGCGGACTCTACTCTCACACTTGTTCCCGATGATAAATGTTTATGTAGTAATGCATTACGACTTCGTTGCCTTGACAAGAAGTTAAAGCGAGCCGTCTAATTACACGCTGTGAGAGCCTCGCTGGCCCGGCCCTTGCTGTTGTGTCCCAGAGTCAACACTGATTATTTACGAAACAATATAATAAACATTGCACGGCCTGCATACAGCCGGGCGTCTCTGAGATAAGCCGCGCAGAGGACTTGCCTTTCCAGGCGCAGGCCTTTCTTGCCGTCTTTTGTCAAGGTTATAATCACACAGCTACACACAATCCTCTGTCCACCCACAGCTAGATCAACAAGCACACAATCTCTCTCTCTTTCTCCTCTCTGACTAATCATATTTGGATGAATTTAGGCAGTACTTCCTGTATCCTGCAATGATTCAAACACAGATGCGCATCATTTTTCTGAATGTTTCTAAAACGCAAACTTTAGTTTAAAAGAAACCTTTTTTCTGTGGGGTGCTTATGGATTCTTGTGCTAATTTGTTGACTGGTGGTGTATTTCTGGTATTCCTACGTGAAGTTAGTGGTTGTGTGACACGCTGACGTCACAGGGGGACATTGCTAGCACAGTTAACAAGGATCTCAGATGGTCAGGTTTCACTGTACATATTACTGTAGCTATACAATGCACTTGAGTTAGAGGAGACACTCAGCAAGTGATCTACAATATGACAAGCATGATGGCAGTCGTAGCATGAACGCTTTGGAAGCTGAGCAGACAGCTGAATAGAGATGAAGCGAGGGTTAAATGCCACTGTCACCACTTTCAGCAGCTAGTCAAATGACATTGTGGGTACTATAGGAAATAGTGAAAATAGACTGACATGTCAGAGAAAGAAGTTTAAACTATGAGTTCATCCGAGTTTCAGTACAAAATAAATCGTGGATGACATTAGCGATCACGTGATCATTATAAAGACTAATATAAAAGATTTTTCCTTTAACAAGGTTGCGATTTGGCTTGTATGATATTGATTTTTCCTTCATCGCAAACTATCCTTAATAAAAGTGACGATTAATGATGTAATCATCAAAACAAAAAAAATGCACAGAAAATAAACACTTAAAGCCATGGAGCGGTTCTGTTGAGTGTCATTAGGTTTGTATGTAAAAGACTGAAGCATCACCACAGTAGCAAGTTTCTCATTTCATGTGGAGTCCAGCATTCCTGTGGAGGAACCTGTTTAGTCGACCCTTAAGATTTTCTTTTCTTTAATTTTTTTTTTTTTATGACTATCTGTTTTGTGTGTAAAAGAAGCACACCTAACTTTTATGAGCAGCTAGATTAACCATGGTTTGGTGAAGAGCGGCTATCTTAACGCACAGTCACTTACGTTCACAACCAAGGGTTCATAATGAGGGAATGATACACGTTTTAAAAGGTATTTTAACAAGCTGTTTAATAGTAAATGCTAATTAAAATGAAAAAAAAAAAAGAAAGCAAATGCAAGAGTAATACTTCATGCATTTTTACCATTTAAAAAGCGTTGGCATAAGAGTTAAATGGCATAATGTAATCTGAGTAAATGTCACTGGACATCATGACAGTGTGGGATTGTGTAGGAACAATTAAGCTGTTGCAGTATATCACAAGCCTCGTCGTGATACATTGAAGCAGATCTCTGCAGTCTCTGCAGTTAGTGTCAAGGCTGTGGGTTAAAATAGTTTAGCACATATTTGTGTGTTATGGAAAGCAGCACTTTTCTTTATAACATACAGCCCATTATGTCCAAGCAGTTCTTTATTCACATTATACCCCTTGTATATAGTATCCAAAGTGCTAGAGGCTGCTATAATGGGGCTTTTCCCCCCGTTTAATAAACTGATATTAACTTGTTCCTAGCCTCCAGTTTGAGACCCAAGTAGATTTTCTATGTCAGGTTGGGGTTCCATGGTATTCATGAGGCATTTGAGTTCCAGTCTGTTTTATTTTTCCTTTCACAAAAAAATTGTGTGGGAGAGAAAGAGAGAGTGAGTTGGAGAGCTTTCAAATGAGGGGAAGACCTCATGCATGCAAACTTTCAGCACAGGCTGGATGGTCCACCCAAAGGCAAGTGGATTCAGGTGACGCTTTTTTACGTGAGAGCATAGCTGGATTGACATTAACAAAGGTGCAGACACCAACCACAGAGTCTACAAAGGATTCAAAGGGGAAGGCACGAGAGTGATTTTAGAAAAGGGAAGCTCGACGTTGAGCAGAAAGGTAAACAAAATTTGATCAAAGCGAGTGAAAGGATAGCAAGAGGGAGTAAGGAAGTGCTCGTGATAGGCTGACTTGTATTTTCATGATGTGATAACCAAAATATAATGTTATCTCTCTATTAAGCAGCCATTTAAAAAACATGAGAAGGTGGTAAGACTTGCTGTCTTTTGAACCTCAGCACTCACACATGCACTTGACCTGACACTGGCATTATTATTAAACAGCAGTTTTGAAAATGATTGAATTTGTTCATTGTTGTGTGTGGGGATAATTATGTTTGGAATAAAACATGACTGTGGTTACCTGAAAATAATCCATGCTGGATTGGTGTGATATGGGGTTACCTCCCCAAATTGAATTATTTCCATGTTATTAATATTCCAATTATTTCCAATTACTTCTGGTGTGTGTCACTTCTTATAACACAGGAATTTGTCAAAGATTACAATGTTTTAATTTATTAATTAACAAACCTTCACACATTTTAATGTTATGTTTAATGTTAAGGTTATGCTGTGGAATGTCCACGAGACAAGCCAGTTCCTATAATCTCTTGCAACAATAAACAGTAATTTCCTTGTTAGCATCTCCATTTCTTTCTCTCTTTCTCTCTCAAAAAATTGAGCTTATCATTTTACCGAGCAACCTGATAACAGAATCTCCTCCGTCCTGAAGCCGTTGCAAAGCACAAAGACTGTTACAAAGCTCTGAAACTCAAGCCTCATCAACAATTATAAATTTTTCCTTGTTAATCATAATCACAGTTTTTTGGGGGGGGTTTTTCTTAGACTATTTGGAGCATCCGCTGTACAAGTCCCTGTGTATGAGAAGCATTAAAATATTAGAATGAGCGCATTAATATAACCCTATTGTTCATAGTACAGCCGGAACTACTTTTCGAGTGGTGCAGTTGTACAAAAATAATGCACACCTTCTGATCAATCACATTTGAGAATTCAATGTGGTATAAATCGTTTCGTACTTTATTCATGTTTCCATTTAAAGTGAGCATGTTGACATTTTCTAAGCTGAATCAGTACTAATGAAAAGAAGGTTTGCCTTCTCATATTTTAAGTTATCTAAAATAACATAACACTAAAATAACAGGAACACAGGAACAAATTTTATTGAGGTTAGCAGCATTTGTGACTCATATTTGAGCCTAAAGATGTAATCACAAGGGGGACATTAAGACATCCCATTCCAGATTTAGTTCCCCATTGCTGTTATAATAACCTCCTCTCTTCTGGGAGGGCTTTCCACTAGATTTTGGAACGTGTCTGTGGGGATTTGTGCTCATTCAGCCACAGGAGCATTAGTGAGGCCTGGTACTGATGTCAGGAGATCAGGCCTTAAGTGCAGTCAGAGTTTTCAGTTCATCAAAGAGGTGTTCAGAGGGGTTGAGGTCAGGGCTTTGTGAAGGGGACTTGAATTCTTCTGCTCCAGCCATGGCACACCATGCCTTCATGGAACTCGTGTTGCACACAGGGGAACTGTCATGCTGGAACATGTAAATTGTAATTCTACAGCATACAAAGGTATTCTAGACAGTTGTGTGCTTCTAACTTTGTGATAAAAGTTTGAGGAAAATCCACATATGGGTGTGATGGTCAGGTGTCCACCAACTGTTGGCCATATAGTATAAATTCAGGTAACAGTCACATTTAAGGTGAAACATCCATTGTGGGTGTTAAAGTAAGAAACTTGTAATTGAGCAACATGTATAGTTTAAAAAAAAAATAAAACATGAATAAGCTTAGGGTATGTGCTCTACGTCTAACTGTATACAGCATGTGCTAGCAGATAGGAAACATTTGTACATCCATTGGGAGACTGAGTTATTTCTAGGTCATTACATTATGTTGATTAAAAAAAAAATGCTGACAAAAAATAACTCCTTGATGGTAATATGCAGAAATGCATTTTAATTAGTACCATCGTGACACTGTAACAAGCTTCATCACTATTGGTTTGAAATTGACCAGTTAAACATTTTACTCCGCCTCATCTATATACATGTACAATGCACAATGGCTATGCATAAAAAAGAGTTCTGTCAGTACCATGAGGCAGTCTCTGATAAAATGTACTGCAAAATGCATTGAAAGAGACCAAGCCGAGCCAAACCAAACACACCAGGTCCACTTCCTGTCCTCTCTGCCCCAGTGAGCTCCACACTGACTCCTGGAGCTTGGTGGCTGACCTTCAAAGCTCATTGCGCCCCTCTGGCACTCATCAGTAGCCTGCCTTTGTGCCAGCTCCCTGCCAGGCCAGGATACATCCTGTTGCATCAGCATGCTTCGGAAAATCACTTTAGCTCACTTCGGCTTCATCTTTGTCCTCGTGAGCTATAGAAAGCAGTATCAAACCGACCCTACGGGGTCACGTGACCACGGCACATTCTTCTCCGTGCAAGGCTGTATTTTCAGGCTAGAATTGATGGTGAAAGGCTTCCAGGATGCATAGATTCATCTTGTTTTAGAGGAAGTTAAGGGATTATCTAGTGGCTTTAGAGGAAACATCTGTCAGAGTTTGATGCCGCTACCTATTCCTGGCTTGGTGGTGGCGACAATATGTCATTTCTTCACTTCTGCCTATAAACTCGGAGCAATGTTCTGACTTTCCTTGCTCTCCTGCTGCCGCCTGAGGAGACGTGACAGTGAAGACCTTCACTACCTTCAGTACAATACAGAAGATACACTTTTCACAGTGTGTGTGGAGAGCATTTCATCCCCCTGTGGCGTGCCCCCCTTCCCGATGCCTCTCTAGTTACACTGTTTTCTCTCATGTGTTTGTGCAAAGCAGATTAGATCACACATTTGTTAACATGACATCCTAAAGCAAATTGCTCATCTGCTCGACATCCGCTCAGCATCTCTTTCCCTCTATCGTTCTCCTTCTCGTACCTTGCCACGCTGGCTCCTTCCCCCCCCTTCCAATATATCCCCTTTCTTAACTCTCTCCATCATGTTTTCCTCCTTGACTGTATACACCATTTCATTGTGCTTTCTTTCCCCATCCAGTGCTCACACACTCTCCGTCTCTCTCGCTGTCTCTATCTAACTCTGGTTTTTTTTAAAGTGGAAATAATGAGACTCGCTCTTGGCTGACTTGCCCTGATATCGAGGGATGAGGCTCTTCCTCATGGGTAATATCTCTGATCTCTGGGCCATAGTGTGTGTGTGAGCAAGAGGGAGAAGAGCGAACGCGCTCTGCACGTCTGAAAAATAATGAAATGAAATATGAGCCATCAGCAGGTGCACAGTATAAATATTGATGTACACGAAGTAGAATGTGCGTGCATGAGTTTTTGTTAGGGTGTTGGAAGATGGCTGACTTTTGTACAAGAGTGTTGTTGGATGTTTGTCGCTCTGGTAGAAGATATTGTTTGAACGTGTTTGTGTGTAGGAATTTAATGAGGACACGTGAGCACTGGATGTAAGGAGATTGTGGTAGACCAAGATTGACAGCTCTTCACCTGCAGGTGCACTGGAGCATTGCCATCCCATTGTGTTCATCTGGCACCTCCCAGCTCACGTTGGATGATTCATCACTTTCTCCCGAGAGAGAGAAAAGGATGGATCTGAAGTGTCTGATGCGTGTCACATACCAGGCTGAGATCCTACACCTGCTACTGGCAGCAGACCAAAGGGATTTGCTGCCAGTCATGTGTCTCTAAACTAACTGCACCCACGTTAAGCTGCTTGTGATGAGCATTCCAGCAGCTTTGCGCTTTTCTCCCCTGTTATGAACCCTTCAACAGTGGTATTTTCACCGAAAACAAAGCTGTGCATTCGGTTCTGAAAGGATGATCACTGTTGGTTGTTGAGCTTTGAGAGGCAGGTGGTGTAATGGGTTGTCATGATTTTGGTAGTACTTGTGAGCAGAGTGCTTCTGTCCCCTTGAGCTAGAAAAGCAGTGCTGTAGCTCATATATGACAAATGATGAACACAAACACACATTCATCTTCTGAATTGCTGTTTGGAATACATAGCTTAACATGAACTTTGGATATGTAGGGTATCAAGATATATCTCTCCACGCATCTTCATATCAGTCATTTTCAGGAGAGCAGAGGTTCAACATGGTAATATTCTTACATTTGTAGTGCTTATGTCCCTGCAACGTACTTAATGTTCACCTTGACACCCTGTCTGGTTGGGATAACTCTGTTGTAAGGTCCTACATAGAGCCTTTAAGAGTGAACTGAAGAATATGTAGAGGTACTAGATGAACCCTTTATATTGTACAAGATGGTGGCGCATGCACAACTCAAGGAACAACATCTTACAGGGTTTCACAGATTAGTGATTTATTTTTATTTTTTTTTTACCTAGTGATCTTACTTGAGCTGTATGTTGCTGCTTGCACTTCTGTTTAGATGCTAACTGCAGTTCATTGGCTTTGTATTTCACAATAAATTAAAATCTAATCTAATCTGCAGTGGTGCTTGAAAGTTTGTGAATTTTCTATATTTCTTCTTCATAAATATGACCTAAAACATCATCAGATTTTCACACAAGTCCTAAAAGTAAATAACTAGAGAGGAACCCAAGACGAAAGAACCCAGTTACACAAATGAGTTTCCGGTAACTGTTGATCAGTCCAACACATCGGCTTGGAGGAATTTCAGCCCATTCCTCAGTACAGAAAAGCTTCAACTCTGAGATGTTGGTGGGTTTCCTCAAATGAACTGCTTGCTTCAGGTCCTACCACAACATTTCTATTGGATTAAGGTCAGGACTTTCAGTTGACCATTCCGAAACATTAACTTTATTCTTCTTTAACCATTTTTGGTACAATGATTTGTATGCTTAGGGTCGTTGTCTTGCTGCATGACCCACTTTCTCTTGAGATTCAGTTCACAGGCAGATGTCCAGACATTTTCCTTTAGAATTCAGTGGTATAATTTAGTATTCATTGTTCCATCAATGATTGCAAACTGTCCTGGCCAATATGCAGTAAAACAGGCCCAAATCCTGATACTACCACCACCATGATTCACAGATGGGATAAGGTTCTTATGCTTGAATGCAGTGTTTTCATTTCTCCAAACAGAACGCTTCTAAAAAAGTTCTGTTTTTGTCTCTTCCGTCCACAAAACTTTTTTCAAGTAGCCTTCTGGCTTGTCCATGTGATCTTTAGCAAACTGCAGAAGGGCAGCAGTGTTCTTTTTGGAGAGCAGTGACTTTTTCCCTTGCAGCCCTGCCATACACACCATTGTTGTTCTGTGTTCTCCTGATGGTGGACTTATTAACATTAGCCATTGTGAGAGATATGGTAGCCCTAAGCGGCCATGCATTATTATAATTTTTTTTTTCTGTTTTCTCGTGATCTCGACTTAATTTTCCTGTGTACTGGACATCAATCGTCTCGAAGTCAATGGGGTTTTGAATGGGTTTTTGGTTAAATACCTGAAATAAGGCCTGTGGTTAACACAAGTTAACGCTATGTTCACGTTTTATACTACGACATACGGTACATCAGTAATACCCCACTCAGGATTTAAAAAAAACAAAACAAAACAAAAAAAAAAACCCCTGTACGTGTCTTGAAAAAGACAGTTGCTACCAAGCGGCTAAATGCTACTACAGAGGTTGTCGGGGACATTAAACGTCATCACGCCGAACAGGAAAACTTTATATTCGCACTCTTGCAACTCAAACCTTCCAACTTGTAGATTTATAAATTTATGGTATTTTCCACTTGTATTATTTTTTTTTGTTTTTTTTTTTAAATAAAGATTGAAAGAGTTGTCGGAAGCTTAGTGGGTGTGAGGTTGAAGTCATGTGACCGTCGTGTAGTTCGTTTATAGCCTAACATTAGCTTTTTACTTCTGGCGAGTGTATAGGCTTCAAAATTTTATGGAGCTTATATTACTGAAGGAAACATGTAAGAATCATAAACTTTTGTTGGTCACAGAGCTTATTTTCTGCAATAATCCAAAAGCCAGTGGAAAAATCCTATTGGCGTTTTGTGGAGGGAAAAAGTGTGATGCTTCCGGGGTGGCCTACAAAAATACACAATCCCTGCAGCATTGACGACTTCCACATTAGAAGGGGGGGACACACACCCCTCTCTCTTAATGCAGAGATAAAGTCCGGTGCATACGTCGCCCCGATGGTTAACTATGCTAGCTAGATACATTTGTAAGGTAACTAGCTCTCGTTTTTATTGGAAAGTAAATGAACTTAATTCACCATCAGTAGACCATAATCTATATCACCTCTGGGTGTATAATGTTTAATTCAAGGAATTGTAATTCTGTTAGTTGAATTACTTTTCTATGTCTTGTATGTCTGTCTGTTTCTTTTATGTACATCTCGTCACTTCTAGAGAAAGCACGCCACTCATTCGGAGAGATATACTAGTGATGTGTCGTTCATTTTTACCGAATCTTTAATATGACTCGGGAACAGCGAGTTGTCTCAGAGAGTGATTCGTTCATTTTGATTCGTTCATGCGCTGCAACATCCCCATAGGTTCTATACCGGAAACAGAAATGATTAGTTCACGTCTCGATTCTTCAGGTTTGAGTCATTCGTTCTTCCGGTGACCGCTGCATAGACAATGCACCATGCAGAACCGGAAACGGGATGAACGAACGACTCGAACCCGAAGACTTGAGAGGCGAACTAATCATTTGTGATTTCCGGGGAACAGATGTGACAAAAGAAAGAACGACTCGGATCGGGAGGTGAGGTGAACTAACAGACTGCATAGCCTGAAGACCAGCTAAGCTATTAATGAGTCATTTCTGTTTCTCATAATTCGGCCTTGGCTGCATTAACCTATAGTTAATTTTTTACTCCAAATGTGATCATTTGCCTAAGTACTAGATGTGTTGGGGAATTTAACATGTAACATTTTAATTATATCCTGCTGAAACGAACAAAATGACTCCATGACTTCAAAATGACTTCATTTTGCTGAATAAGATTCAAAGATCCGAGTCAGTATAATGTTCCGAACTTTCCATCACTAAGATATACCCTGCTAGTTTTTTTTTTCCCCATCAGCTTAGTCTTTTCTCTGCTTGTGTTCTACATGGTTGTTGTTCAGCCTGTATACATTCATTAGCTAACAAAATTTTATTTTTATTTTTTTTTCCTGTTAATGTATTAATATGATGTGAGGTCCAGTTACCAGCGTGACACTAAAACAGGTAGTAGTAATGGTTACTTTTTACTTAAGTATATGTTAGAACCCATACTTCTTTACTTTAATTTGAGTTAAAAGGCGTAGTCAGTACTTCAACTTTTACCAGAGTCTTTTTAAATGAGTATCTGTACTTCTACTTGAGTGAAGGATGTGTGTACTTTTACCATCTCTGACCCTGGGTTCCTTTGTGACCTCGTGGACTATTACACAGCTTGCTCTTGGAGTGATCTTTGTTGGTCGACCTCTCCTGGGGAGGGTAACAGTGGTATTCAATTTTCTCCATTTATACAGAATCTGTCTGACACTGAAGTTGTCAAATTCTTTACAGATGGGTTTTTTTTGTTTGTTTGTTTGTTGGGTTTTTTTTTTTTAAAACCTTTTCCAGAGTAGGAATCCAATTTGTGATTTTGCTTACCTTAGGTATAAAGATTTTGATTTGATCTCTGGTCTGAGAATTTACACTTCCATACAAACATGCCAGTTTGTGATCCTACAGTATGCACATATTGAGTATCTGGAAAGAAAAACAAGTTCTTATATGTGCTGAAGACTACAAATTATTATATTAGTCTGAAACTTGACAAATTTTGGCATAAAAAAAAAAAATGTACTGTATATTCTTTTGTCATTAACGTTTTGACTTTCTTGACACAGATCTTGGACTGAACATAAATTAGGCCTTAAATCCTGCGGTCGCTATACCTCCGATGTTTCCCATACTGTGGAAACAGCTTGCCGAGAGTCAGCATGTATCCTCAGTGTACACTATATCTGTATCGGATCAGTATCAGGTATCAACTCTGTAATATTCCATATCAGTCAATACTCAACTCTGATATCAGTAACATATCAAAAATGATTTTTTAAAAAAATGGAATTACTGCCACCCTATTTATGCAGTTCATCTGATTTTGACAGCTTATTTAAAATGTTTTTAAAACCTCAGCTTGACTGTTAGTTTGGGGTTATAGTCCTCATCTCATTAAAGTTCAAATAAATTGCAGTGTGATCTTGTACCTCTAGCATTAACATCCTGGGTGGGTTGTTAAGCTGGCCGTCAACTGAACTGATTTTTCTCCTGATAGCATCTCACATGCTGTAAAACTTTTAAAGAGTGAAAAATCCGACGTTCTGACAGCTAACATCAAACTCGACATTTGACCCAGAGCTATTAGTACAAACTCATGTCCTTTTAAATATCTTTCACTTTGTCATCATTTCTTCTCGCCACTCTGCCTTCGCTCTTTTCCACTCTTCTCCTTTCCTCTCCCTTTTATCCAGCAGGCTGATGGGTGTTATTAGACAATGGGAGTAGGCTGACGGTGGCAGCGTTGCAGACTTCTGCCCACAAAGACTGACTGTCAACTCACTAAATCATTTTTAGCTCTGCTTTGGAGACTTTTAGACCAAACAGACACATGTTAATCTCATCTCTTTCAGCCCTAGAGCTACAGTGAGTGTTACACCAGTACACAGTACACAGTGGCATACAGCTATGAGATTAGAATATTTTACACTGTTCATAAATCACACAGACAACAGCAGGAACAATTTGTTGTTTGGTTTTGGCAGCTAAAAGCTATCTGTCTTTGTGTATGTCCGCATTGTTTGTAGGCGGTGAAGAATAGTGTGCTTTCTATGGCAGGCCTGTGTAACTAATTTAAAACGACCAGTGTGGGGACTTAGAGGTTTTTATTCCTGATCTCCTATAAGATATGGCGGTAACTGAGCTTAGCAGAGTTGGACCTCACACACACACACACACACACACACACACACACACACACACACGTGCATACACACAGGCTTGTAGAGACAGCTTTTTTCAGGTGACCCATATTTTTAAATGTGACACAGACAACACAAATTATGCATTTAAGTCTCGCACAAACATGCTTGCATAGTGAGGAGGATGGGCCTGTGTGCTCTGTACGATCTATTTCCCCAGAGAGGGCTACACTCATATCAAAATCAGCATTCGGATGGCTTCATCTTCATCTGAGTTAGAACTAGAATGGCAACAACTAATCGATAATAATCGATTATGACAATCGTTGTCAACGAGTCTCATCATTGGTTAGTTGGTCTGCGTGTGGCGTGGGGCGCGTTTACCGACTACGTTACTTCTGTTCCGAAAACACGCTTCATAGAGTAAATGCTAAAGTTGTGTCCCAAATGACGTACTTTACACTTACACTATGTACTCTACCATTGAGTGTATGAGTTTTAGAAAGGTAATATCATCTCAAAAGGAACACTAGCAGGTTTTTTGCTAACTGGAAGTATAAGCCGCTTCCTAGTCTACGGCGCATGACGTCATACGCACGTAATGCGACGGCGCTAGCTTTATCCTAATATCCAGAGTCACCGACAATGACTTTTATTCAGCTTACTGTTTATATATTAAGTTATATACTTGGTTTATTTTATAAATAAGTATTTATGCATTATTTTTAATGGATGCACAGAAAGCACAGAATTAAACTACAGTCCTAAATGAATAATATATATTCTGGTGTGTGTGTGTGTGTGTGTGTGTGTGTGTGTGTGTGTATTGGGTTCTTTTCAATCTTATATAATTGGACAAACAGTTGTGTAAGGTTTTAGTCTGAAGTTTATATTTGTAACACTCAGTTTGTGGATTTTATTTTAAATAAATGAAAAAAATGATACTGAACGTTTGCCCCGCCCCATCCGATTAATCGAAAAAATAATCGGCCAACTAATTGATTACGAAAATAATCGTTAGTTGCAGCCCTAGTTAGAACAGAGAATCCCACTTTGCATATATACATCATTGTGAAGTGCAGCAGCAGTAATACTCTGGTTCTGTTCTGCACTGTGTAGTCACCGGAGAGGCCAGTCCACAACTTGGACAGATTCTTCTTTTTGCTGTGAGTTTTCACCAAGCTGTCACAGGTCAGCTGTAGCATTTCTGATTCCTCTGAAGGGTTTAGGTTTAATGGTGCTATTGATTCTGGGGTTTAAACGTCAAAGGGGTTTTCACCCCCCTGCTATTGTTCAAATCATCAAACATCCTCAGAGGAAGTATGCATGAAACTGTTAGTCCCTCCAGATCAATGAAGCACATCAGGCCAGCGATTTCTTTCTTTGAAAGACTAGTTTCAGTTTGTTTATTCTTGTCTGAAGTATAGTAGTAAAATGGGGATTTGAACCACAGCTTTAATGATTTCTGGAAACTTTTAAATTCTTCACGGTGAATGAAAGGACAGGCCTGTCATTGAGATTTTATGCTTAGTTTGTTTAGGACGGAAAAAATTGTGAAAGCTAAGCACTGATTCTCGTTACTAAACAAATTCATGATCAAAGTGGTGATTGCCTTTCCCGGAGAAAAGCACGTAGGTGATCACCTGACCCCGAAATATTCTGTCTATATGAAAACTTGGTGCATGTATTACACTCCCATTTTGGCACACAGACACGCTAAAAAAATCAGCTGTTGAGGTCACTGCCTTTGATAAAGTGGAGGATTTTGACAGTGTCTTTCATCACCAATTTCTCAAGTGGCATTTCTTTTGATGCCAGTGCTTCATGATGAATAAAGCAGTGATTTCAAATAATGCCCTGGGCTGCTTCATCCTTAATTCTTTTAATAACACTGCTGTTTTTTCCTGTCATGGAGTCTGCCCCATTGCTCCTTACACCCTGAACATCCCATGAGTTGTTATGTATTAGATTAGCTATTCAAATATCTATTCACCTGCAGGGCAGCGTCAAGCAGCAAAGAGGATCCTCAACCAATTTGCATTGTTAAACATACTGCACATACACTGATCAGCCATAACATTAAAACCGCCTCCCTAAACTTGTGTAGGTCCCCCTTGTGCCACTAAAATAGCTCTGACCCCTCAGTGCATGGACTCCACAAGATCTCTGATGGTGTGCTGTGGTATCTGGCACCAAGACGTTAGCAGCAGATCCTTTAAGTCCTGTAAGTTGCAAGGTGTCACCTCCATGGATCGATGGGGAATTTGGAGGCCAAGTCAACATCTTGAACTCTTTGTCATGCTCCTCAAACCATTCCTGAACAATTGTTGCACTGTGGCAGGGTGCATTATCCTGCTGAAAGAGGCCAGTGCCATTAGGGAATACCATTGCCATGAATGGGTGTACCTGGTCTGCATCAACGTTTAGGTAGGTGGTACGTGTCAAAGTAACATCCACACGAATGCCAGGACCCATGGATTCCCAGCAGAACATTGCCCTGAGCATCATACTGCTTCTGCCGGCTTGCCTTCGTCCCATAGTGCATCCTGGTGTCATCTCTTCCCCAGGTAAGCGACGCACACACACCTGGCAGTCCACATGATGTAAAAGAAACCGTGATTCATCTTCCATTGCTGTATGTCCAGTTCTGTCTTATCTCCCCATTGTAGGTGCTTTTGGAGGTGGACAGGGGTCAGCATGGGCACTCTGATAGGTTTCTCTACGTGTATCAGTGAGCCTTGTGGACCAATGACTCTGTCGCTGGTTCACCGGGTGTCCTTCCTTGGACCACTTTTTGGAGGTACTAACCACTGCACACCGGCAACACCCACAAGACCTGACGTTTTGGAGATGCTCTGACCCAGTCATCTAGCCTTCACAATTTGCCCCTTGTCAAAGTCACTCAGATCCTTATGATTACCCATTTTTCCTGCTTCCAACATGTCAACTTCAAGAACTGACTGTTCACTTGCTGCTTAATATATCCCACCCGTTGACAGGTGCCATTACAACGAGTGTTATTCACATCACCTGTCAGTAGATTTAATGCTATGGCTGATCGGTGTACAACCACAGCGTAGCACACAGCAATGCCGCTGCTTCCATTCCATGAATAGCCTGTAATCTGGATATTGTCTTCAGTTTGCCACCATGGCACCATATTATTACTAACAGGAATCTTTTGTGTGTGTGTGTGTGTGTGTGTGTGTGGTTTTTAAGCTTATGCTCATAATTGGGACTGTATTAGAATAGATAATAGGATAACAAATCCCAAACTTTAATAATTCATCTTTCTAGAGCAGGGGTGTCCAATCTTATCTGGAAAGGGCCGGTGTGGGTGCAGGTTTTCATTCCAACCAAACAGGAGCCACACCTGATTCCACCTGTTTAATCAGTTGATCTTGGC
>JANDJT010000071.1:14733462-14755423 GCA_024331685.1 Stegophilus panzeri
ATTCATCCAGGAAGCTTCAGAAGTTCTGCTGAATGGCGGGGAAATCTCCACCACATAAACACTGTATCCGATTCACACGTCTAACAACGTCCTTATGAAGTACCGAATACTGATCAAGCTAACTAACTATAGAAACATACCTTGGGTAAACAAATCAAACAAAGAGACATTCATTTGTGGGATATAACTGTGATGTTTCCTATTAAATCCACCTGAAAAAGCATTCATTACAATACAGAATTGCAGGAACCAGTACGGGTATTCGGGTACGGCTTGTAAAGTGTGATTGTAGAAACGGCAACAAAATGTCAGTGTGCAGAAATGAGTTGTGCTGCACCACCTGGTCGAAAAGTCCTTCAAAACCTACTACAAGCTCGTCTCCAACTTGTTTCCAGCCAGAACATTTTGGCATAAGAGCTGTCGGCTATTGCTTTCTGAACAAGGACGTTTAATTATGACATCGAGAGCAGTTGTTTAAATAAAAAGGGGCTTGATACACTGGTAGACTAAATCGTATTCTGCCAGAGAGCTTTGATTAAGCACTGATGTATTATGTTTGGTTGTTGTTTTTTTTAAGCTCCTGCAGCAGTTTAGGAGAAGACACAGCTTTGAGCTGGTGCTGCTTCTCCCATGCTGGCCTTTGATCAAACTCCTGAGAAAGCTAAGCAAAGAAACAGAACAAAGAACTGAAAATAAATGTATTTGCTTTCACATCCACACACACACACATACACACAGAGAGAGAGAGAGAGAGAGAGAGAGAGAGAGAAAGACTGACTGACCTGTAACCAGCTGTAACCTGTCCTTTTGATGAGTGGAGAGACATGTAACCTCTGGCTATGTGTGCATGTTAGTGTTTTCCATCTGGCCACTTACATGGAGATTAATAAGCCTTTTTACTGAGATCACAGGCTTTTCTCTATCTTAATTGCATCTAAATGGCATCTCAGCTCTGATGTTTGAGACACCGAGAGAGAGAGAGAGCACGGGAGGGAGAGAGAGATCTGAATTAGGAGAGCAATTTGGAAGAACCAAACAGTAGAAGAGCACGTCCCACTGTCTGATATCCTGCAGCTCTCATGTCCTGCACTAAACATCTCTAGCACATTTCTAACCCCTTTTTGTTCTGTCATTCTGTTGCACCTGCAGGGAGACTGATGTAGAATCAGAATAGTTCAGTTAAACATTAATCTACAAAACATACAAATGCCATTCATAATTGCTTTATAATCGAACATTTAACAAAAACCGATAGTTTTCCCAGAGCACCAAGCCAGCCCAGAAGAGACCCCCCTCCCCCCAACACTCACTGTGTAAATGCTGGCTAGCATCAGGTCATGTACAAAATGAATGCTTCCATGGAATTCTGCCTGGAGGTTACTTCATCTAACTGAAAAGCAGAATACATATACATTTTATTGTCCTACTGTACATATTCTCAGCTGCAGAACAGAGTGGGCTGAAATATGGTGGTGGAAAACACCAGGAACAAGGGAGCAATTTGTGTACATAAGTTGCTTGTCATAAGATTTTTGATCTGACATAAAGGTGGAATCACTGACTACGTTTTCATGGACAGCAGTAATCTAAATATTGACCTTATTCTGAATAAGACAATATTGTGATTAAGGTGTTTACATGAGTTGCTTTTAGAATACTCCTTTCATGTTTATGTTTTACATGTTATAGAACATAGATCGATTAACGTTACACGTCATTACGTCACCGCACCACACCGTCCGACGTTCCCTCCAGAATTTCACGCATCAACATACAGTTCGTCTTCCTTATGGTACCGTATACAGTTTTGGGTGATTTTATTTAGAATTTTATGTGCGATTAATTATTTATCATGCTATATGTGCAAATAGACGACTGCTTGAAGCCGTGGGCTGTGTCACAAACCGCGTACTTGCCTACTATAGTAGCTGAAATACATGCAGCTCGCCTATTATACAGCAGGTAAGTACGTGGTTTCGGACGCAGCCATGCTCTCTTGTTTGCCATCAAACGGTTGAGCACTGCCATGTGTGTGTGTCCTGCCGCAAAATGCGGTGAAAACTCTCACACGACGTTAATAGTGTGGTTAAGGTGTGTACATGTCTGTAATGCACTTCGATAATGCGACTAAAACAGGAATACTCCACATGTTTTAATTCGATTTGTGTTTACTTCGAGTATGACCTTAATCGGATTAAGGTCATCAGAAATCGATGTTTACATGCTAGTTTATTAATCAGAGTATCGTCTTAATCAGGTTAATATCAGAATATTGTTGCGCATGTAAACGTACTGAATGTTACATAAATCCCCAGCTCTATTCTCTATCTCGCCTAAAGAACTTATGTGGTTAGCAGTCATTAGCATATGTTGGCAATATCATGATTTTTTACTGTCTTTGAATCATGTCTCAAAGCATTCCTTACAGGTTCCTTTTTGCCGCACAAATACTGCTTTCTAAGACACTGACTGAAGAGACAGCAAGTCATAAAATCCTCAGCCGTCCGTTTCAGTTACACCCACAGCCTGCTCACTGCTCAGGACTTCAATAAATTAGTTGGAAGCATACAGCTAAAACCAGCAATTCATCTATAAACTTAAACGAAAGAAGTAGAACTGCTGGTATGTTATTCCAGTAAAAAAAAATTCTAAAAATTCTACCTGGTGCATTACTGCGCCTGTTCTTGGCTAGAATTGACTAATAATTTATATCCACGAGCAGTTTAACAATTAGACATTTGAGAAGTTATCGCTGATGTTTCTGAGCCGCTCTTGTTTTTCTGTGGCTCCTACTTCTCAAAAGTCCTATGGCAACATGTGATCTAAAAACAAAGTGTGTCTAATCTGGTTAAAATTATTCTCGCAACCCAAAACTCTAGCATTCACTAAAAAGTGTAGTCAGTTTCATCACAAAGCATGGCCAGACATGTCTACTTTCACAGAAAGGTCACATTTGATATTAAATCCACTAAGCACATGTTTTTTGGGGTTTTTATCAGGAGCATTTCAGCAAACCAAACCGTCAATGGTATCTAGTTTGCTTACCTCTGTATCCAAAAAAAAAAAAATTGAATAACATACTGTATAAGAAGAGAATGTCTTGCATTTTAATCCGATGATTATAGCTTGAAAAGCTTGGTATGTCACTGTATTTATAAGTTTTTTGCCTATGGAAAGAGGCACAAAACTGTGGAGAGCCAATCAAATGACCACCTTCAAGGTTCTGCAGCATGTAACCAGAAAAGTGTACCTCATGGTTGACGTCCATGAGCGAGGTGTCGGAGTCTGGGACTAGTTTGAAATATATTTGCATTTGTGCATCTAAGAAAATTGTGCATGTTGTTAAATAGATTTTCAGATTGTTGAAACTGCATTCAGAATTTGCCTGATAGGTTTTTTTTTTTTATTTGAACGCCGCAAAATAACATTGTTTTTGTCTTTTTTTTTTTTTTTTTTTTTGTGGTGGTTGGGGGGGCAGTTGAGTTTCACCCTAAAAATACACCCAAAGACCAGGCTTTTTCTTCCAAATAAAAATGGGAGATGAGGAAATTGACACATGAATCTGGAATGATTTGTGTAGGAGTTTTGAACTTTCTCATATGAACTGATACTGCCTAGAAAGCACCGCCCCCTTCCTTCAACTTTGCATGCTCTCACATAGACTCATGCAACACCCTCGCTTTCTGTTGTGGTAAACAGAGAATGTTTTCACTTCATTACTGTGAAATAAATCTATCAATATACGTTCAGCTTAGCTAACATTATGTAAGTATACTGTGTAAACATGAGTTTACTGTATTTATTAGGCATAACACCGGAAGCTTCAGCTGAAAATTGTCATTCTCAACAGAGAGCAAAAAAACAGCCAAAGCAGAAAATGTTGAGAATAAAGGTGTCAAATCGAATGCTTTACAAGTAGTATTAATGGTGATTATAATTAGAAGCAGATTAAAAAATAAGTTCCCCTTCTTTCTTTTTTTTTTCTCGCTACCCAGTCAGCACTCAGATGCTTTCAGACAGTGAAAATATCAGTTATGTGAACTATAAAAAAAAAAAAAAAAAAAAAAAAAAAAAACTATAAAGAATTATTTTCCCATGAATAGTCAATTTTACTGCGAATTACTGAGGAATCACGTAAGATTCACCTTCCAGCTAAGTTTTATGATTGCCTCTGCCATCAAGCAGTTCCTGACTGTACAGCTGTTATTATTAATACACTCTCTGCTACTCTCATTAACCCGGAAATGGTGTAAATGCTTACTTCCTTTTTCTGGACAAACAATAAATCGTAATCGCTTTTTTTTTTTAATAGGGAAAAATCTACATCACACAAGCCTAGTAGGCATCTAGTGTTAAGCAAAACAAGTAACTGTACCACTCCACATGACTGAATTTCACTGCACAGCTTCAACACAATTCCATCCTTTCAGTTGCTGAGGAGACATTGCTCTGCTTTTAAGGCTGTTGAATGTACCTCTCATTCACAAACAAAAAAGGTAGGCACCTTGGTGAGAGACAGGATAAGTGAATCAAATCTAACAAGGCAAATATTTATTTAGCTGATGAGCTCTGTTCAGCCATCTCCTTCTGCTTTACAAGCCTCATCGGGCCCAGCATGTCCTTCATGTGAAAACAACTATTACACAGAGGAAGAAAGGAAAGGAGAGAATGTATATACACACACACACACACACACACACACACACACACACACACACACACAATATTGGACTGAGAAGGAAAACATGCAAGTAGTGTAACTCAGAGCACTGGGGAAAGTTTCACACAATGTGGAGAAGACTAAGAGGTGGGAGGATGGTGTGGGAAAATAAAATGGAGCACACTCAGTGAGGGAGTAGACACATAGAGAGTTTTCGAGACAGTGTGGTGCAGGTATCACCCAACCAGACAGCCAAAAGACAGGTGTGTTTCTGTCAGTATGTGTTACAGTACCCTGAAGAAGAAAGAGCTTTGTGTAGACAGAAAAAGACAGAGAGAGAGTGAAGTACACATATACACTGAGTGTAAAGCTGAGCTCAGAGGAGCAAGATGAAAGCAGGATGAACAGTCTGACCAGAAATGAGACTTGCTACCTATGTTCAGGGGTTTCTTTTTCTCTCTGTCTGTACAACTGTGTGTGTGTGTGTGTGTGTGTGTGTGTGTTCTATTAATAATACCTGTCCTAAATGTGTCTGGATTCCTATGCCCAGCGGCGTGTACTGAAGCCTCCTTTCCCTTTCTCGCTCTGTCATTATTTATGTGCTCTCCAGTCTCATGTTTATCCTGCATTTTAATTGTGCTCAG
The DNA here is from genome assembly GCA_024331685.1 of Stegophilus panzeri. NCBI lineage: Eukaryota > Metazoa > Chordata > Actinopteri > Siluriformes > Trichomycteridae > Stegophilus > Stegophilus panzeri. The sequence goes on from JANDJT010000071.1 coordinate 14,738,767, forward strand.
AGGAAGGATGGCAGCGGCGGGGCACTCAATATAAAGCGCTAACATTTAACGACCCCCGCGGAGGCAAGCAAAAACAGATCGTTGGCTCTTCAAACAAGTTCGCAGGGTCTGACCTACCGGTGCGTTCGTCATATCCCTGAGGCAGCAAGACCCTCAAGGTCGAACTGGTTTACGTCCCATAATCAGACACACTCTTGTGATAGGGATTTGATGATGCCTATTAGATGACATAGCTGTTTAAGACAAGCGTATCTTATTACATTTGCAAGCATATTCGATCAATCTGCGTTTTAAGGGATACTCTGGCAATAAATTAAATTTACAGAATTGTCTCCTAATCCCGGTCAGCCGATTAAATTCAGGTGTTGTTTCCTTGTGTTGGGTTCATGCTACTGAGAAAAATGCATTTCTTAGCAGATGGAATGGCGATTTGTCCATACGTGTGTCCACATTAACCTCCACATTAACCAGTAAGGATTGTTGTATAAAAGGGGTGGAGACTGGTGGAAGATTGATTCTGTATCTGAGATGCTCTCATCAAACACATTTATCTAATCCCAGCGGTGTTGGAAACTAGCGTTTCCAGACCTACTGAAGCTATTCGTCTTCTGTTCCCACTGAGGTGGTGTTCCTTTTAAATCAAGTAGAGGTCAAGTATTTTATCAGTATAGCAGTATAGCTATACTAGTATAGCTTCACCGTTTTAGTTTCATAATATTTTACTTTCCTTGGTTTTTAATTGAATAGAGGATTGAAATGAATCTCAGTCGATTAAGCAGATTGAAGTGGTTTTACTAATTTGTTTCTTGTTCGTCGGAGCTTTTATTTGAAAGTCTTGTGAATTCATTGTTAGGGACTGTTCGCATTAGTGTGATTGTAAATGGTCTGCACTTATATAGCGCTTTTACAGGGTGTCTCATTCACCCATTCTCATAGCGCTTTACAGGGTGTCTCATTCACCCATTCACACACACACACACCCACACAGATGGTAACAGAGCTGCCATGCTAACTTGCCATCGTGAGCAACTTGGGGTTCAGTGTCTTGCCCAAGGACACTTCGGTATGTGGAGTCATGTGGGCCGGGAATCGAACCGCCAACCCTACGATTAGTGGACAACCCGCTCTACCACCTGAGCCACAGCCGCCCATGATGATTCTTTATCATCTTCCTCAGATAAGCCCACAGCAAGAGCTGCAATGTCCTTATCTAAGTGGACACGCCACCCTTTTTGAACAGACGTCTAAAACTTATTCATTGTTGGTGGACAAATCATAAATTCATTATCAAGAGGACGTTCCAGGGTCTCATGCTTTGTCTAACATTTTGGCTATGAGCTGTGGTTATCTCTTCTCACATCACACGTATAAAATGTTATTCGAGTCTGGCCTGTCTTTAGTTTTGCTTAACATGCTATGATTTGTGTGTTAGTTTTGTGCTGCACTATTCTATATTGTCCTCAGTTTTTTTGCTTTTTGTGGGGGTTTTCTTTGTTTTTTTTAAAAGCCAATTTATTTGTAAAACTTGTAAACGTAGGTCCTATTCATGACCATCTGCAGATGATGTGTATTTTTGCAGGCAACAGGATTCAGGAACAAATTTCACACACCATGAATGACAGTATATGAACAAACTGAGTATTATGTATTTAACCATACAGTATATACAGTAAAATATGATTTATGGACATCAATCAGGCTTTTTTTTATTATGATTATTTCTCATTTTAGACAGGAGAAAGTAAATGCCTGTGTCCACTATTTTCAGGAATGTCAGACACGTAGTCTATTTGTCCCGGGCGACCTTGTTAGTGATTTCACCTCTTACAACATATTATACTGCCTTGATTGATCTATTATTGTTTTGAACAAACTGTGACTGTTCAGGGTTTTCTCAAGTTTATTTCTTATGCTTCTCAGAAGCACTTCTTGCAAATTATAAACTAGATTTATTTTATTGTACTGGAGCTACAAAGCTAAGGTTGAAAGAGATCATTTGTTTTGGGTTTTTTTTTTTTTGGTTTTTTTTAAAGAAGCATGATAAAATCTTATGTAAAGGATTTCACCAAGCTATTCTGTTCATTTGAGTGCATTAACTATTACTCAGCACCTGCGTTTCTCATTCTTTAACATTCATACTCTGATGTTCGGATCCAGTTCACTGCTATTTCATGAGAATCACAGATAACTATGGTTCGAACAAGTCAGAAAAAAATACATTTATTAACTTTTCACAGAAGACTAAATAGTATCAGTGAATTATTAACTTTAGTGAGTCAATTTTTGTAAAGTTCAGTTCATTTTGACGTTCATTATTTCACGCACACAAACACACGTAGAGTATTGGATCTTATTCTTTTGTTTTTGCTGTACACTGAATACATTTGGGTTTGAGATCAAAAGATGAATATCAGATGATAGATCAGAATTTCAGCTTTCATTTCCTCATAATTACTTCAAGATCAGTTAAACAACTTAGAACATGGCACCTTTGGTGGCAGACCACCCAATTTTTAAGTGAGCAAAAGTACTGGAACAGAAAATCTTCACGTAAATACCACTTACAGTTTGATCGCATAGCCCTTGCTTGCAGTAATTGCAAAAGCTGAAATTCTGGTCTGTCATCTCATATTCGTCTTTTAATCTCAAACGCAAATGTCTTCCATGTATAGCAAAAACAAAAATAATTGGCCTTGCCTCTCCAGTACTTTCAGAGCAGACCGTATATATGCTAGGAGTACGTATATATGAACTAGGAGTTCGATCCAGATGTACTGTTTGTTTGACTGGGCTGCTTGTGTGTGTCAGGTTTACAGGAGCAGACACACTGGTGATGGGTGACGTGACTTACGGAGCCTGCTGTGTAGATGACTTCACTGCCCGAGCTCTCGGAGCGGACTTCATGGTGCACTACGGACACAGCTGCCTGAGTGAGTCTCTTACACTCTGTTACCTTTGTAATAAAATGAATTCAATATACTTGAAACTTACATTTTTGAAACTTACATTTTGGAAAAATTGCACTTAAAGTTTCCAGTTCAATTCCACTGCGACACAGCAACACTTTATTCATTTCATTTGCATTAAATTCACATGCAATACATTTAAATATAGAAAGTATATGGTCTATACAGACCACCTATAGTTGTTTTGCTCATGCATTTGTTAAGTAATTATTAATAATTACTACTAATAATAATTACTTTCAAATACACAAGTTTCATTTAGGTTTCTTTTCCTATATCGAAGATCAAAAGGCCACAGAAAGGATTTGCCTTTAAAGAACATAAGTATTATGAACATTTTAATAGTATTCAGTCGGTGAAATTTGTTCTGAAACTGCTAATACACATCAGGGTGTGGTGTGTATTACTTACATTCCGAGACACTGTGAAGTAGGATAGTATCATTTTCTTCTCGGTTTCGTTCACGCATGTCTATTTTGTATCAGGACTTTGTTTTAGCAGAACGCTGAGTGTCAGAGGGGGTTATGGTGGGGGTATTTCAGCAACTCTAAGGAGTCTGGAGATATCCCAACCCTCTCAGGCTGAAGCCAACCCATGGAGTCAGTGTGTCAAGAAGTGTGAGCTTCATAGATTTAGTTGTGTAAGTGCTAAGCAAAGCTGCCTTCAATAGCTCAGCGTGGAAACCATTCAATGTGCAACATATGAGGGATAGCGGACCTTTCTAAGGCCCCTGCTGCACATTAACCCAGTGGATCAATGGAAGACGTGCATTAAGCTTGTCCTTTGGAAAGCACCTGCCTCGAGGAGCCTGGGCTCGTGCCTCCCGCCGCCAGTCTGCTGGCCCACATACAGTAGGAAGGAAATGCTAAATCAATATGACCAATATATCTGTAGAACAATCCCTCCTCTCCTAAATATCAACACTCACCAGAAGAATATTAATGCAGCACCTGTAGCTCAAAGCCGAGGGTCAGCACACTCTGCACACGCACCCATACACTTGAGATTATTAGCTAATTATCTAACATTGTGTGGCTGATCATCTTTGTTGGAAGTAGATGAAATGAACTTTAACAAGGGCTTAATAGTCAATAAATTAGTTCGGTTAAAATGGTCAAAATTGACAGCGCTTTATGGGCACAACAGTTGGAGGTTGAAATCTCCAGGGACTGCACAGTTCGGTTCAATTTCAATTCAGGCTGCCATGATTATAAAACAAATCTCTGCATCTTGATTGAGCTTATGTTATACTATGGTTACATTTATACTAAAGTTACAGTACATTATTGTTTCTTCAGTATGACCACTTGCTGCTTTTAAAACATTCCGTTTCCATGCATCTTGGGAAAACAGAAGATTTATTTCTGTTAGGACTTTCAGAACAAATTTCATTCTTATTCAAACATTCATAATATTTACATACAAATGCGAATGTTCCAGGCCACAGAGTTATGATGTTATCTTACACAGCAAGTGTTACCCTTTCTGCAGCTTCATCCATACAGTGCTAACTAATGAAAAGCCAGCATAGCAGTGCCTGCATGACTCACAGTGTTCTTTTCATTGCTTGTACACTGTTTGTGATGTCCTTGTTGGTTTAAAAACACAGATTATTTAGGCTTGAAGTAGCTGTTTAGCTGCTAGTGCCAAAAATATATCTGCATTTGGTAGGTAGGTAAATATTCATTTCAAGCCCTATAAGCAGCTAATTTCCAACTTGAACTTGTTGGAGTTGCTCTCTTTCTGTGACTCTGTGAGACTTGTTCTAGTATACATACAGTATAGTGCACTACTATGCCATTATGCTATACCCTACCCTATGAAGTGACACTATACACTCTGTGACCATTATTAGGAACACCATACTGTGTAGGATTCCTTTGGTCTAAGAATAGCCTCAATTCTTTGTGGCTGATTCCACAAAGTATTAGAAACATTGTTGCGTTTCTGCTCCTTGTTGACATGAATGCATCACATAATTGCTGCAGATTTCACATTCATGCTGCAAGTCTCCCGTTCTAACACATCCCAAAAGTGCTGTACTGGACTCAGATCTGGTGACTGGGGAGGTCACTGAAGTACACTGAGCTCATTGTCATGTTCATGGAGCCCGTTTAAGACGATTTGTGCTTTGTGACATGGCGCATTCACAAAGCATCATGCTGAAACTAGCGAATATAAGATTGTGGTCATAAAGGGATGCATGCAGTCAGTAACAATACTCTGTGGCATTGCAACAACACTCAATTCCTATTAAGGTAGACAAGTAAAACATTCCCTACACCACTCCACCACCAACAGCCTGTTCTCTTGACACAAGGTGGGTTAAGTCCATGGATTCTGGCTTTGGTGCCAAATTCTGACCCTACAATCTACAAGTCACAGCAGAAACCAAGATTAATCAGACCAGGCGACATTGTTCCAATCTTGAACTGTCCAGTTTTAGTGAGTCTGTGCCCACTGTAGTCTCATATTTCTGTTCTTGGCTGACCAGAGTGGTGTGATGTTGCTGTTGTAGCCCATCCACCACAAATTTCAAGGTGTTGTGCATTCTGAGATGCTTTTCTTCTCACCATGGTTGTAAAGAGTGATTATATGAGTTATTGTACACTGTCGGTTCAAACAGTCTGGCCATTCTCCTCTAACCTCTCAGATCACCAAGGCATTTCCACCCTTAGAACTGCCACATACTAAATAGAGTCCAGCTGAAGAATATGCAGTGGGAGTGAGTTCCAGAGCTTGGGTGCAGAGGAACCGAAAGCTCTGGCGCCCATAGTGCTAAGTTTATAAGCTGGAACTGTGAGTAGAGTAGCTGAGGAAGATCGTAGAGAACAGGCGGGGGTATACGGATGAAGAAGATCTGAGAGGTAAGAGGGGCCCAGATTATGAATGGCTTTGAATTTGAGCAGTAGTATTTTATAGTGAACTCGTTGTTGGATAGGAAGCCAGTGGAGCTGAATAAGGGAGGGTGTGATATGGTCAGTGGACTTTGTGTGAGTAATAATTCTTGCAGCTGAGTTTTGAATCATTTGGAGCCGATGGAGAAGTTTATCATGTACGCCAGAAAGGATGGAATTACATGGTTTTCATGGGTTAAGAAGCAATACACAAATTATAAATGTTCATTTGGTCTGTGGCAGTATAAAATTATAGGCATATTCATATTTGAAAACATTATAATGGTAAATATTTCATATAATTACTTTGAATGTGCTCTTTAATGTTTAATTTTAATGTTTAGTACCTTTTTTCAATCAGTTTCAAATGTTTAAATATGTAAACAGCAGTGTTGGGTAAGGTACTCAAAAAAAAAAAAAAAAAAAAGATTACTAAGATTACTTATTACTACTTTAAAATTGTAATTTGATTACAATACTGATTACTGCATGTAAAAAGTAGTCAGATTACTAATTACTTTACTTTCAAGTTACTTTCAAAACCTTCAAAAATACACTACAAAGTGAAACTCGTATTTCTTCCAGTAATTTTAGCATGTGTCAACGTATGACATGATCAGAAAAGGTTGGATTTATCATAAAACCTGCCTCAGGTGTTATCTCTGTTTGTAGAACTACCAGACCGATAAAATATAAAACTTTTTTATAACTAGGCTAGTTTGGTGTCGCTAGGCAAGGGGAGGAACAGCTAAGCAATGGGTTTAGCTGCTACAGTGCCATGCAAAGTACATTATCTTTCCTTATGCTCTGCTCATATCATGTTCACGTACACTGGAACTCATAAAAACATTTACACAGCTTGTTTTCCTCCTCAGCATTATAAGATGTTACTGTTTCAGTTTCAACCCATTCACTGGTTTAAAAAAATGTAAAATTAAAAATCAGCGCATATCCATTTTTCCTCACACTGACTGTTTTTGACACTTGAGAGCTGTCAGGCAATAAGACACGAGTTTCACGTATCACGAGTGTCACGTATTTTCCTGTAAACCCTGTCTGATTGGTCTCCTCTCCATCCAGTGAAGATATAAAATTACAACACTGCTCTTCTTTTACTGATGTTTAGTTACGTAGTGACAAACTGCTCCAAGTGGAGAATTATTCGGGGCTAAAGCAAAAATCTTTGGGGCTACAGTTTTCTTAACAAAAAATTTGTAATGAAAGTAACAATTTTATTAACATCAGTAACTGTAATCAAATTATATAAACTTAAAATTCAATGTGTTACATTACTGTGTTATCAGAAAAAGTCATTAGAATACAGTAACAGTAATTTATGTTACACCCAACTCTGGTAAACAGTGCACAAATTTGACATGATGTTTTGCATAAATATAGTGTGTATTTGTGTGTGTGTGTGTGTGTGTGTGTGTGTGTGTGTGTAATGTAAAATGCACGCTGTATGCTTTATCAAGCTGACAGCCAGCATGCAATAAGATGCCTTGGAAATAAAGCATGATGAGCATCAAATATAACCCTGGCAAACACCAGTAGCACGTTAAAATCCGTTTGGCCTGACTGAGACCCCCGACCTCTGGCTGTCTCTCTCTCACACTGCTTTTTCCATCTTGTCCTGTCATACTTCATTTTCACTGACATCATGAGGCCTCTCACTTATGCCTGCTGTAGCAATTATGCATGAGAGAGGGGAGAGAAAGAAGAACAGAGAGGGAGAGGAGGAGTAGGGGGAGTGAAGATTCACGGTGCTTGTTGACAGAGACTGTAATCGCCCTGATAAAGAGCCTCTGGGCTGCAGTCCTAATTGGCTAAAAGCACGAGTCACTTGCGCTTAAATCTCACGTTTTTCTTCTCCTTCTTTTTCTTCTTTTCAGTTTCATTTGAGTTCCAGGTGGCCATAAAACGTTGTCCCAGGCCTGTGCCTGAATGAACATTTTTGATTTTGCTATATACTGTATATTAAAATATTTATCACCTCATCCATTTCTCTCCTCTGAACGTTTTTCCTTTTTCTCCTTTATCTATCTCCTTTTATTTTTTTCTGCCTTATACCACAGTGCTGTTGAATGCTCAATTCTGATTGGTCAGACAGTATTGACAAATTTCCATGGCAGCTCTCAGTAGTACTGACTTCAGGGCAAATCACAGATTCATATTGCGTTCTCGTTTCTATACTAACACAGAGAATCGTACTGCGGACAGCATCACTAAAATGGATATAAAGCATGACGTTTCCTTATATAATTATAATTACAGAAATAGTGTAATTATTGGCATATTGCTGAAGTATAAGACGACTTCCTTTTGTAGGAAAAGAATGAACTTGGGGGTGATTATGGCATCCTCCAGCCCCACCCCCACCACCGGCGATTACTTTTTCTATAACGGCATGCCCTGTCGTGTTATTCCTTCTTCTCTCACAGGTTCCTCATATGCAACCACTTTCAACCTCTTTGGCAAGATTAATCTCTCTGCTTTCTCATCCATCTCCTTTTGTATTTTTAGTTTCCATTTTTTCCTCATCATGGGTCATTATCTTTTTCTCTCCTCCCACACTAGTTGTATTACATGTGCCAGCATATTTGAAAAATTGCTTGTGTTTTTCTAATAGCAACAAAATGGCCATGGTATGAGAGTCCTGAGTGAATTGAGCAAGAGCTGCTATAATTATGATCATCAGCGAACTTAATGATAATGTAAGAGATTGTATGCATGGCTCACTCTCGCCTTCTCTATTTCTGTCTCTGTCTCTCCCAGGTCTGAGTAATGCGTGTAGTAATCGGTATTGATATTGCGCGTGCCTATCTTTTTGTGTCAGTCAGCCTTAAATGGAATGTCACATAGGGTCTCGTACAAATATTTTCTATTGTTATTATAAATTGCTGTCACTCTCTCTCTCTCACTCCCCGAGTGTGTTCGTGTGCATGCTTGTGTGTGTGCAGTCCCCATAGATGCCACGGCAGGGATCAAGATGCTCTATGTGTTTGTGGACATCCAGATGGACACGGCTCACTTCCTGGACACACTCCGGTTCAATTTTCCCCCGGGGCACTCCTTCGCTCTCGTCAGCACCATCCAGTTTGTGGCTGCGCTGCAGGTGACCTTTGACCTCACAACTTTCTAAGTTTTAACAAGCTTGCTGTGTAACACTAGTTGGTTGGCCGCATTTTTGTATAGCTGCAGAAATACAATGTGGGCTGGATATTTGAGGTGAGGGAAAAAAAAAATCGAGATGCTGGATGTGTCCTAAAATTGTTTTAAACTAATTGTTTATCTAGCTGTTTTTAATGTATACAGGTTCTGTATTCTCTGTACTGTGTTTCTGGCTGATTTATTAAGATATTTTCTGAGTACTTTTTTTTTTTTTTTTTTTTTTTTTTTTTTTAAAAATTTTTTTTTCCTATATGTCTGAAAAAAAAAAAAACTGATTTTTTTTTATTTATTTTTTTTGCCAAAAGCATTGATTTCTGATTTAGACACAGCAAATGGACAAATGTAGGTCTTCCCATGGGGTAAGGAGAGAAACACTACTTTGGTGTTTTCATTTATTTAAAATATATATATATATATATATATTATAAATGTTGCTATGAAACTGATTTTCTTTATTATTTCTTTATTATTTCTTTGTTCTTCTATTATGCTTTTTCAGATATTACCTTTCATGCAGTGTGTATGTTTGTGAATGTAAAAAGTCTGCAACATTTCAAAAATCAAAGCGCACGACAAATGGAGTTATTGTCTTAGTAATTCCAGACTTTACTTCCTGTACATACCTACATAGCTTTGTAACAAAAAAAACCCCGCCTCTGGTCTTCATTGGCTGCCCGCGAACAATGTGTACTTTGACCCGCCCTACAACACTACAGTAGTGGCGTCCTGAAAGAGTTAGGGTTGTGTCTAGAAGACGTTGTTTTCTGCGTTGCAAAAGCAAAACCACTTTGCATGGACTCCCAAAGGATGAGGATGTAATGTGTCAGTGGTTATAATTTATTTTAAAATGATGATACAGCAGTTCAACGCCGACCTTCGTTTGTGTTCCCGTCATTTCACCGACAACTGCTTCTCAAATCTAGCTGAAGTCAACGCAGGATTTGCAAAATGATTATTCATTAAAGACTGGGCCGTACCCACTTTATTTGGACCATCTTGCACCTCTGGAACACTACCTGTATGTATGAGTAATTATTTATGTATGTATTTTCTACCGAGCGTTCCAAATGTGTGGTTTTGTGTTGTATACGTGTACAGCATGTGCACAGCTGTAGGCCTGTTAGCTGTTAGCCTCTGCTAACCGGCTAACTCACGTCATTTTCAAATTATATCCAAACTTACCACTGAGAAACCTCCTGTTCTCGTCATGTTTGCAATGGTGGTTCGGGTTGATCTTCCGATGTATCACTGTTGGACTCAAATTGATAAGGTAACACCGACGACATTATTACTGAGCTGAAATTCAGACATGATAATGGGCGTTTCCTTTCCAGCATGCGCTGTAGACCAATCACAACAGACTGGTACATCTGACCAATCAGAGCAGAGTAGTATCTCCTGAAAGGAGGAGTTTAGAGTGAATGGATCCTTGCGCGAGTCGTTTGTGACACCAGAAAAATAGGTGATGCTGACATGTAAATTATGAGAAAATTAAAGTGTTTTTTGCCCTTGGATGCATGTAAACCTATTGTATGAGACCTCTAAAACAAAATTAGGCATGTGTAATACAGCATAATAGGTGCACTTTAAAATGTTACAGGAAGTCGATGAAATTATATTTGTGCCAAAAGTATTGAACATAACTTTTTAAGAAACAAACAAAAATATACAATATGAGAGAAGAAAAACATTCTGAAAACATTGAAACAACAAATGAAAACAGTGAACTCAGTGGCAACAATTTAACATGGTCTTCAAATAAACAGCATTCTTTAACAAACTTTCAACAATGGGCAAGGAGGAAGCAGGAACCGGCTGTACATAAACATAATGTTTAATCATAAACAAAACTCAAACATAACAGGAAACACACAAACATAACACAAAGCGCACGTCTCTCTCTCTCTCTCTCTCTCTCGCTCGCTCGCTCGCTCACTCGCTCGCTCCCACAACTCAGTGCCTGGTGTGCGTCCTCACAGCCTTCCCCCTCCTCCTCCTCCTCACAACAGTTCTCTAAGCTTCGTTTACGCTAATCATGGTTTATGAATGCGCTGCCAGAGTTTTCATTTACGCTTTCAAACTTTTCATTTACGCTCCACAAGTTTACGTTCACCATTCTGACACGAATCTCACGTGTGGGCGAGGTTTAACAGCGATTTACTCTCATTGCCTAGTGAGATTTGGATTGACAGCTCGAGTGTCCAGCAGAGGATGATGGTGATAATGATGACGACGGCGCTCCTGAGAGCTCATCTCGAAAAAATAGTCATATGAGACTACCCAAACCTCAAATATTAATTACTGATTAATTACTAATGTACTGACTAAGTAAGTAAGTAATTTCCACTACAAAGTACAAACACTATAACTATACAGAGAACCACATCCAGAACTCTTTCCAAAATTCGCAACACTGAAGTCTCGACTTCCTGGTCAGGGAGCTGACAGTCTACTGTATATCTCACCCACGTGTAAACTTGCAGAGAGTAAACAAAAAGTTTGAAAGTGTAAACAAAAATCTGGCAGCGCATTCATAAACTATAATTAGCTAAAACAAAGCTTAGAAAACTGTTTATATACTATTCCAGACGTTCTTATTGAGTATTGACATGAGCTATTATGGTTAGTATTTGAATTTTCCAAACCTGTCATGTCACCGTCAAACCTACCAAAAGATCTGTTTTGTGTACCATCTTTTTCTAGATTTTTGAATTTTTAGATTAGTGAATAATTTTGAATGTACAGTTAGAGTTTTTGATTTGAGACGGGGCTCAGAACAACAGTTCTGACGACAGTGGAAAGTTTAAAAAAACAAATAAATAAACATAGCTATTCAGTGTGTTTAACATTGCTGTGCATGAAGTCACTAAACATTTTACAGTTTGACTTGAAAACCTGACAGACAGGTATTTTACTTCTGACGTGACATCTAGTGAATGTCACATTTAATCTTCCAGGTGTACATAAAGTACGCAGGCAAGTGTGTGAATAATCCCACTCATGCAGCGACAGCTTCTGTGCACGCCCACAAAGTCATGTGTCAAGTATAAGCTTGGTACCTCTGTATCACACCAAACCAGCATGGATTTATTTTCTCAATCGTGTTTTATCAGTTATGTATTGTTTCACGCTTGATGTGACAGTGTAAACAGGCTGGGCCATTTTAAACCTTCCTCCTGACTATTTGAAAAGGTTACTCTTCCAACTAGACTGGGATGTCAGTGCAAGGACTATTCCAGAGCCATATCTCCCTGCAGCTCTCACCTGTTTTCCCACTGAAGCTAAGCCTGGCCAGTACCTGGATGAGAGACCTCTTGGGGAAAACTAAGGTTGCAGCTGGAAGTGGTATTAGTAAATGGTATTAGTGAGGCTAGCAGGGGGCGTTCACCCTGTGGTCTGTGTGGGTCCTAATGCCCCAGTATAGTGAAGGGGACACTATACTGTAAAAACAGCACTGTCTTTTGGATGAAACGTTAAACTGAGGTCCTGACTCTCTGTGGTCATTAAAAATCCCAGGACACTTATCGTAAAAGAGTAGGGGTATAACCCCGGTGTCCTGGCGAAATTCCCCCATTGGCCCTTATCTATCATGTCCCCCTAATAATCTCCATCCCTGATTTGGCTACATCAGTCTCCTCTCCACTAATAGCTGGTGTGTGCTGGGTGTCCCGGCACACTATGGCTGCCGTCTATCATCCAGGTGGATGCTACACACTAGTGGTGGTTGAGGAGATTTCCCCCCATACAATGTAAAGTGCTTTGAGTATCTAAAAAAAAAAAAAAAAAGGGCTGTATAAACGTGACTGTAACTTTGATGTTTAGTCATTTAGATTACACAACTATTACATAAACATAATAAAATGTTTAAATGCTAGAGTAAGATGGTAAAGGCTTTGGGGTCACACAAAATTCCATTCCAAAACACAATGTCCATTTGAGGTCTGAATCCCTGGACTAATAAGTTATAACGTGTCCATGTGTCACGGAGAAAGCTTATTTTCCCGGATTGGTAGCAGTTATGCAACAGGGGAGACTCATCTAGTGGCAACAGCTAAATTGGGAAAAATTTTGGTTTACAAAATCAAAGTGAAAAAGGAATCATAGCTCACTGTTGAGCTCTGTATGTATTCAGAGTGGGTTCAGTGGGTCTAGACACAGTTATTCAATATTGCATTTAATTAGGCTCCTTTTACTTATATCATTTTAGTGCCTTTTATTAGTTAGTCCAAGTTTATTGCTTGTTTTATTTTTTTATCTCTTTGCGCATACTTTATTTCTGTTTATCACTCTTTTTATCATTCCTTCTGTGCAATAGTTTGTTAACTTGAGTTGTAAGGCTTACTGGCTGGCTTTAGGACTGCACAGAGTGTTCTTTATTAATCATGATTGCTGTATTAGCACAGAAGGCTGCAATATGCAAGTGAACACTCTAACACTCAATCCACTGTTGTGTTCTGTGAACATAATGACTCAGGATTCAGGGCATCCAGTGAATGTTTCTGATGGTTAATCATGGTCTTGGTGTTCTTAACATAGATTAGTTTAACCCAGGCAGTCTGTAGCTGTGACAAATCACAGCTTTACTGGTTTAATATATTGCAAGACACATAATCGTGTAGAAAATATGACAAATGTGTCGCAATGTAGTTATATTCTATTTTTGTTCAAATAGTGCACACCAGCTGGCTTATAGTGAAAAGTGCTTTGTATGAGGGGCTTATTGTTATATGTTATAACTAAACTCCGAAAAAGTTGGGACAGTATGGAAAATGCAAAACAAAACAAACATAGAGAGTCATTTGAAAATTCAATTCCCCCTGTACTATATTGAAAACACATTATTAACACATTTTGCTTACGTAACCATGCGCTTGTAATCTGAGCATATGTTGCTCCAAAATGTGTACATATCTTTCTGCATTAATAGTGCCCTCACAGATGTGCAAGTTACCCATGCTATGGGCACTGACACACCCCATACCATGACAGACATGGACCCGATGCTGATAACCGCTTGGATGGTCTTTTCTTCTTTGGCCCCGAGAACATGACGTCTGTTTTGTCCAAAAACTATTTGAAATGTTGACTCATCGGATCACAAAACACTGTGCTACTGTCCCTCTCAGATGAGACTGAGCCCAGAGAAGTCTTTGCACTTCTGGACAGTGTTGATGTATGGCTTCTGCTTTGCACAGTAAAGCCTTAACTTGCATCTGTGGATGCAGCGGTGAATGGTGTTTACTGACAAAGGTTTACTGAGGTATTCCCGAGCCCATGTCAGGATACAGACTCATGACGGTTTTTAAGACAGTGACGTCTGAGGGATTGGAGATAACGCGCATTCAGAAGTGGTTTTCGGCCTTGCCCTTTACGCATGTAATTTTCCTTGATTCCTTGAATCTTTTAATTATATTGTGCACTGTATAAGGTGAAATTCCCAAAATCCTACCGTTGTGTCTTTGGGGAAAGTTGTTCTCAAAGTGTTGGATTATTCACTGACGCATCTGTTGGCAGATTGCAGAGTCTCGACCCATCCTTCCTCTTGAAGGACTAGGGGTTTTTTTTTGAAGCTCCTTATATACTATGATTAGACGATGGTCTCACCTGTTTCACATCACCTTCTTATTTCAACTTGTCACATCGCTATTAGTCCTAAATTGCTCCGTCCCAACTTTTTTTGGAATGTGTTGCATGCATCAAATTCAAAATAAACGTTTATCTTCAAAAAAAAAAACTATGCAGTTAATTAGGTAAAACAACAAATACCTTGTCTTTATACGTTTTTTGTTTAAATACAAGTCAAAGTACATTTACATTCACTCGTCTTTTCCATATTTTCCATACTGTACCAACTTTTTTGGAATTGGGGTTGTACATAGTTGTTGATGTTGTTTGTAGTAGTAGTGGTGGTAGCAGTAGTGTTGTTGGTGATGGTTGTAGTAGTAGTAGTGGATGTATTAGTGGATGTAGTGGTGGTGGTGGTAGAAGTAGTAGTAGTAATAATAATAGTAGTGGTGGTGGTGGTAGAAGTAATATTGTTGGTGATGTTGTAGTAGTGGATGTAGTGGTGGTGGTAGAAGTAGTATTGTTGGTGTTGGTTGTAGTAGTGGATGTAGTGGTTTTATTAGTGTTTGTATTATTATTATTAGTAGTGGTAGTTATGGCTGTAGTAGTAGTGGTGGTGGTAGAAGTAGTCGTAGTAGTAGTAATAATAGTAGTAGTAGTAATTGTGGTAGTTGTATACACCAGCACATGCACTCTCTGTGACTTACTGTTTTTGTGTGTGTTTTTGTTTTGGATTTTTTTTCAGTTGGCAGCTCTGAATTCTCTGGGGCAGTGTTTCCTTGTGCTATTTGCAGTTGTTGCCATGTTAGTGTTTGTAATGCCGTGTTGTGTTTGTGCCATGCTTGCTGTCTAGGCATTTGTATGGTGCTCAGGGTGGCCACAGTGGGTCGGCCTTTAATGTGTTTTATTCTCTGAGCTGCTTGATTTAAAGCCTCTAAATGATTTTTCTGTCTGATACGTGCCTCTGCTGTGCTGGTGTTTATTTGGAATGTTGTTCATCTCATTTATCTTTACTCGAAGTGCAGGAAAGGGTACCCTGGTTCACTCCTTTCCTTTTGTCTTTCGCTGCTCTCTCTCTCTCTCTCTCTCTCTCTCTCTCTCTCTCTCTCTCTCTCTCTCTCTCTCTTTATCTTTCCACCAACAGTGATATGTCTGTCTCTGTCCCCACAGGCAGTCAGTGCAGAGCTGAGGCCGGATTACGAGGTTCTCGTGCCTCAGTGTCGTCCACTGTCTCCGGGAGAGATCCTGGGCTGCACCTCCCCTCGCCTCGACAAGCATGTCAATGCCATCATGTGAGAACATAATCTCTCCATTTCCCCTTCTTATAGCGAGTGAGAGTGAGCGTGAGAGCGAGTGAGAGTGAGAATGAGAGAGAGAGAAAAGAGCAAGGCTGGAGGCCATACATCAGTTTAAATGAAAAGAGCATCAGTTAATGTCTGTGAAGCGCTTGAAAACACAGTTAAAGGAAATACACTTAAAGGGCTGGGGTGTGTATGAGTATAGATGATAGAAGTACATATGAAGTATAGACTCATATATTCTCATATATCTCTCACACGACCTCATGAAACATACACACACATAAGCCTGTCTCACACACAAACTGTATAAATAGCTTTGCTGTGACCAGTGGCATCAAGTATGCTATCCACTTTTCCTCTCAGAGAGGAGAGTGCAGATACAGAAGGGCATGCTTGTGTTTCAGAGATCCATCCACTCTTATTAACATACACATTGTGTGCCTCTGTGTGTTTCCACTGAAGAACTAAAGAGCTCGGAATCTTCTGAATGAGAAATTGCATATTATTGCTTTGTTTTTTTTTCTTCATGTCCCAACTTGGAAAATTACATGCAAGTAGGTACATAACTTGTGGAAGTTGAAAGGTTTTCTCAAAGCTTAACAGAAAATACATCCAGTTGTTGCCTTTCTATATGCCAAGGTATCTATGCTCTCTCTCTCTCTCTCTCTCTCTCTCTCTCTCTCTCTCTCTCTCTCTCTCACTCCCTCCCTCACTCTCTCTCTCCCTCTCCCTCTCTCTCTCTCTCTCTCTCCCTCTC
>JANDJT010000071.1:14755523-14769188 GCA_024331685.1 Stegophilus panzeri
TCTCTCTCTCTCTCTCTCTCTCTCTCTCTCTCTCTCTCTCTCTCTCTCTCTCTCTCTCTCTCTCTCTCTCACTCTCGCTCTCGCTCTCTGCCTGGGGCTTCAACTATCACCAGCTATCTCTCTCTCCCCCTCTCTCTCTCTCTCTGCCTACAGCAGCTCTCAGTGCACTTACATTTGCTTTCATAAATAACACAGTCAAGGCTGAATAACATACAATATAAAGCCTGGCAGTAAAGGCTTGGGGCTTCTAAGGCCTTAATGAACCCATAAATGAATTTTACCCATAAATGTAAAATAAGTAAAGCGACGAACACTGTTCAGTCATCCTGATATTTCAGCTTGCAGCCAAAGCACACGCATACAACAAACACAGTTCTTGTCCTGCATTGTTTTGTCTTTGTTGTGATATTATGATCTGAACAGCTTTTCAAACCATCGGCGTGTGCGACAAGCACAATTTCACTATTCCAGCCTTTTTGCCACATGCAGCATGCCACTAGAAGCTTATACAATTCACTCCCACATTTTTGACTTGCCACCTTTTTGTAAAAACAAAAGCTTTACAGAAACGTTACACTTCACCGATCATTACAGATAAACGAGTTAGTCATGCTGCCTAGCTCGTGCTTGACAAATCAGTGATGTTAGTCAGTACCGCAAGCTCCCAAGTTTTCAGAAATTTACCAGCTCTGGAGCAGGAACTAAAAAACAAGCTTCTGGATCCACAGCCTAGGAATGAACGTCAGTAGGCCACTGTGACTGAAACAGTGCCTTACTCAGCAAAGTGTATTGTGGGTGCATTATTTGAACACAACCTATTGTGAGATTTCATAAGCTCACTACATGTGGTGCCACTTCAAACACATAACTAGTTCCTCCAGTGCCTACAAATTTGAAAAAAGTTCCCTGTATATGTTTGTGTTTATGCGCATAATGAGGTCGTGTTTGGGTTGTTTTTTTTTTATTTGAAGTATATAGGTGGGTAGATTTTACATGAGCTTGTGTGTGGATGTGCGAGTGTATGTTAATTAGTGTGTGTGGGTTGTGGAGAGTGTGTAGGCGGTGGTGGCATGGCTCTGAGCAGATGCTCATGCTGAAACTACTTAACTAGCATCAGTACCAAGTTAGCATCTTTTGATGATCAGTATGGTACCAGCTCATGCTGATTTCTCTTTATTTGTTATCGACAAGTTTAGTTTTGGCTGCAGTGTTGTTAAGCCTTGTTACGTCGTGCAGATCCAGCGTTACTCAAAGGCTCAGTATGTGGAAGATATTTTCTCTTCTTCTAAGAAACGCAGTACTCAGGAATACGAGTCAGAAAGTAAAAAAGACAAACCTTTGACATTCAGGATGTGATGACATGTGGGATTAGCTTTCTTATCTTGGAGCTGATAGGAATTGAAATGATTTTATATAGGGGAAATAAATCAACTAATATCCACTGAAGGGACAGTGGCTAGTGCCTGGGCCAGACTAGTGGATAATTGGACCAATTTTAAAGCTGATTTGTCCCTTGTATTGTACAATGTGTGCTGATTTTAAGCTGGTCTTCTAGTCCTTATAATCTTCACAGATGATCCCATTATGTGGTACATGTTTAAAATCCAGTCTTAACCCCTTTATTCATTTGAATTAATTTATTTGTATAGCACTTTTAATAGTAGACATTGTCACACAGCAGCTTTACATAATTCTGGATGTAGATTTATTTATTTTTTCCCCATAATGATCAAACCAGAGTCAACAGTGGCAAGGAAAAACTTCCTGAGACAACATGAGGAAGAAATCTTGAGAGGAAGCAGATTCAAGGGAACCTCGTCTGGATAACACCAGATCGTGGGATTATAAATAATTAGCGTGTACAAATGTAGAAGAGTAAAGTGTTAATTAAGTGTTCAGGATGTTAAATATGAACATATTGTGAATGAGCACAAGACAGAATTTATGATTACAATAGCAGTTCTTGGGTACAAGTCTATAGTATGAAGGTGAGATTATCCACTGAAGCAAGGGATAGACTTGGGCATGAACTGTTTTTGGAAAGTGCAAATCTTTTGGGTAACCATGTGAGACCATCCACGATGGGAGAAGGTGCTACAAAAGGTCCAAGAAGAATTAGAGCATGTATTCACAATCCTGTCCTGGATGCCACTATTTAAAGTTGTAAATATTAAACATGTTCGATATTTACAACTCAATGTCCTGTAGTGTGCAGGAATACTGACTGGCTTGTGTGAAAACAAAATTTTGACTTCAAGACTAATAATTAACGACACCCAAGCTTAATGCTGTGTTCAACTTCATCCAGAATTGGGAATTCGGAACTCCTGCATTGTTTACCTCTGTGCATTTGAGCTATAAAGTGTGGTGGGAAAAAACATGGATGCCTCCATGGTCATCATTTGTTTGTAAAAATCTAGAAAGCTAACTGTAGTAATAACTGTAATAAGTGATGTTTTTCCCTCCTAAAATCAGTAAATCGTATAGTTCATGTTCTAGAAGTGCTGCTTTGTTTACTGTTTGTGCTGTGAGCATCTATGCTGATTAGATGTCAATCACTGAACTCGAGTTTAAGGAGACTGTACTGAGTTTCTGAGTAGGACGTGCGAGTTGAGGGGGTGTTTTATTTGTTTGTTTGTCCTAGACAGACGTTGGAAATTCTGTGTGATAAGCTTTAGTCAAATGCAGCATAATTGTAATCTAAACATGTTTTGGGTTTGAAAAATTCCCAGGTACAGAGAGTCTGGGATCGTTTTTTCTGGACGTTTTTTTGTATGGCGTGTTCAAGTCATGTTGGAAAGATCATATTTACAAGTTGAACGCACACGTACGGCACCACAAAGTCGTAATTACGAGTGGGGAAACGTGGGATTTTCTTTGAATTTCAGCCCACCACAATATAAGTTTTATACAATCCTAACCAATTTCACAGAATTTTTATTTATTTATTTATTTTTTAACACCTGGCTCGTCTTTCAAAAGATTTACTAATGTACTTTCAACTACAGATGTTGCATCCAGTGATTACACCATGTTTTCTTAAGGACACGCCCCCAACTCGGAGCTCAGATTCAGAAATTCAGGTGTGCTAGTGCTACTCTTTTTGCATTGTCGTGTTTAGATTAATGCAAAATAGAGCACTTAATGTTCAACTAATTTTTTGGTTTTAAAAAAAAAAAATGGTGACACATGGGTGTGTGCACGTGTTTTCTCAGAGAGAATGTTTGTGTATCAGGCCACCGGGGAATGAGAAATGCTTTTCATCAGTCTTCCTTTCACCACTGCACTAGCCAGTGACACACACTCGGGTATATAGTGCGTTACCTGAACATCATCACACACAATCCAGCATCTCACTTTAAACTCGGACTTGACGTCTAGAAAACAGCAACACGCCACTCTGTTCAGCAGCCTACCCTTTTTTCAGACTACAGCTATTATATCATACCCTCCCAGCAATAGCACCAAGATTAACAGCTAATTAAATCTTAAGAGGTGGTGTATTTCAGAAGATATTTTAGTATGTATGGAGGATGGATATACTGACCATGAGAAAGGAGAGCTAGTGTTAAATAATAGGAAAGCTCCTCTACTCTGTCTCCATAGAGTTGAGGGAACTATACAGCTACGTCTGTGGGATGGAGGGTGAAGAATGGCATGTGTGTTTGGACCCTTGTTGGCTTGTTAGGAATGCTTTATAGAGCAGGGAGATCTGTCTCGTTATGGTAATAAGCAGCCAGATCGTAAAATGCGCCATGCTTTAAAGGAGTACTAATTGAGAACGTTTTCAAACCTACAGCCATGAATGCACATCTTGGTGAAACCCAGAACAGCGCTGGTCAAAGGTCAACATGCTTTTTTATAGACAGCTATGCGTTAAGGCATGAGCTGTGGTCTATTAAAGTGTATTGTGCTCATGTTATTTAGCGCAAGGACTGCTGGGCCAAACGCACTACCATTTCTGTTCACTCTGACGCGAATGTGTAACAGCTATTACGTTAGCGTGACTGAGCAGCGGACCGTATTGTGCAAGGTTCGAATGCATGTGCATTTCGGTCAGCCTTTTGCTCTTTCAGGTCCAGAGGGATGCCACTCATTGTGAGTCCAGTTTTTTGAAGGCTGACTAATTAAGAGCTCTATTTTCTTTCTCCATCCCCGAAGGCCCCCCCCCACCCCCAAGGTTTTTATTTTATTTTTATTTATTTTTTTTTTTTTACAGCAATATTTATATCTTTAACTACTAACTAGTTGGCTGACCAGGCACTATTTCAAAGAAAATATCTAGTCATTTTCGAGCTAGCTGGCATTAGCTATCCAGACAAAACTTCCGAAAGGATGTTTGTCATACCATGTGTCCTTCTTCACTGCTAATGCTTGCAATTTGCTAACGTGGAGGATTTCTATTCATTTGCTTAAGTATTTTTAATCTTCGATGTTCATGCTAGCCAACTAGCTTAAATGAGCTAACCTGGCAGGATTTCAAATCCCCCCCACTTCTGCTGTCGATGCTGTAGTCCAGTGTACAGAGCTTTGTTTTCTTTCTCAATCCCTCCTTCCACTGTCTGATATTGCATCTGTTTGCCAAGACAGATACCTTGGGGATGGACGATTTCACTTGGAATCAATCATGATCGCCAATCCAGATGTCCCAGCTTACAGGTAAACCTCTGAGGCCATGCAGAAAGAAATGATCACTGCATTTTCTCTGTTCATTAAAGGAGAACTCCACCTTGAAACACATAAAATATGTTTATAGTGAAATATTACTGATGTGCTAAGCAATCCTGGTGCGAATTTGGTGGTTGGCGCTGTATTTTTGTTATTCCTGTAAGAAGTTAGACATGCGCTGCTCTGACATCATGCAGGACATAGCTAGAGCAGTTACAATGGCTTTTAATAGGAGGAGAAAAATGTTCTCAAACATAAGTCAGGTTTCATTGTTAGCTACTAAAACCAAAAGAGCAAGAGCTTCGTTTCTCACTAATTTTCCAGCTATGTACAATGTCATATTAATGACAAATCCAACACTAAAGAAGTGGAGACAACAAACATTGGACTCAGAGTTCCAGAATGCAATGCAGTTGTGCTCAGTTACAGCACAGCCAGTTAGCGATCTACAAGATGATGAGCACAATGACATTAATATATTAGCATGAAAGTTGAAGCTCTGGAACTTGATCTGTTTGTGAAGAGTGTACAGATGAGGAGGTGAGAGAGATAGACAGACTAAAGGGAAAAAAAAGTGCTGCTTCATCAGTCTCTGTAAGTGGAGATGAAGCAAAACCCTTTGATACCACTTTCAGCAGTTACTCAAACAGCATTGTGTGTAATGTAGGAAACCGTTAACCAAAGCGAAAACATACCAACATGTTTACATTTAGTAGTCAACTCAGAAGTTCTTTACAAAATAAATCTTGGTTGCAAGATTTTTCTTTTAATGGCATGTATTCACCTTTCTTCTATATGATGGCAGCATAACGAATAGAGTGTTTTTTGCAGGTATGATCCCTACAATAAGGTTTTCTCTCGGGAGTATTATGACCATGAGGCCATGCGTGCTAACAGACTGCAAGCCATAGAGACGGCGCGCTCAGCCCAGAGGTGGGGTCTGATTCTGGGCACACTTGGTCGCCAAGGCAATCCCAAAATCTTAGAGGTGAGCAATTAAACATTGATAAAAGGACCATCCCCTCTGAAAGTATTGAATCGGCAAGGCCATTCCTTTTTTTTTTTTTCTTCTTTTTTTTGTTATACACTGAAGACCTTTTTAGTTTGAGATCAAAAGATGAATGAGATGATGGATCAGAATTTCAGCTTTCATTTCCTCATATTTACATCTAGATGTGTTAAACAACTTAGACCATGGCACCTTTGGTGGCAGACGACCCAATTTGTAGATGAGCAAAAGTATAGGAACAGATAGTTTAAAAGTAAGTGACACTTAATATGTGGTTGCATATCCCTTGCTTGCAATAACCGTATCAAGCAAGCCAGTAACCCACTGACATCACCAAACTGTTGCATTCTTCTTCTGTGATGCTTTTCCAGGCTTGTACTGCAGCTTCTTTTAGTTTTTGTTTGTTTTGAGGTGTTTCTCCCTTCAGTCTCATCTTCAGGATGTGACATGCTGCTGAATTGGGTTAAGGTCTAGTGATTGACTTGGCCAGTCTTTTTTCCCCTGCTGAAGTCCTTTGTTGAGTTGACACTGTGTTTTGGGTTATTGTCTTGCTGCACGTTGAAGTTTCTCCCAATTAGATTGGATTCATCCTCCCAATTATATTTCTTTGTAAATTGACAGACAGAATGTTTCTGTAAACTTCTGAATTCATTCTGCTGCTACTACCATGAATTCCATCATCAAGAAAGATTATTGGGCCTGTTCCAGAAGCAGCCATGCAAGCCCAAGCCGTGACATTACCTCCACCATGTTTGACAGATGAGCTCATATGTTTTGGATCATGAGCAGATCCTTTCTTTCTCCACACTTTGGCCTTTCCATCACTTTGGTAGAGGTTAATCAAAGTCTTCTTCAAACGGTGGATTGTGATACCTTCACCCCTGTCTTGTGACTGTTATTTTGAGGGTTTTCTTCACAGCTCTCACAATGTTTGTCATTAACTGCTGTTGTTTTCCTTGGCTGACCTGTTCTATGTCTGGTTGCTAGTACACCAGTGGTTTCTTTCTTTTTCAGGACATTACAAATTGTTGTGTTGGCTATGCCCAATGCTTTTGCAATGGCTCTGATTGATTTTCCCTCTTTTTTCAGCTTCAAAATGGCTTGTTATTCTCCCATAGATAGCTCTCTGATCTTCATGTTGGCTTATCCTTTTTAACAACAAATGCAGTCTTCACAGGCAAAATCCAGACCTCGAGCCAGGACTAGATATTCAGAGCTGTTAATTGTCTAAACTGTCAGTCTAACAGGGCACACCTGGTCAACATGAAACACAAGTCACATGTTCCAGTATTATTTGATCACTTGAATAATGGGTGGGCTCAAACAAAAGGTGCCGTGTTGTAAGTTGTTTAACACATCTAGATGTACATGAGAAAATGAAAGCTGAAATTCTGATCTGTCGTCTCATATTCATCTTTTGATCTCCAACCCAAATGTCTTCAATGTATAGCCAAAAAAAAAAAAAGAATTGGCCTTTCCATTCCAATTCTTTTGGAGGGGACTGTATATATTCTACCAAATTTCAGATTTCCATTTAATGAACACTTAAAACATAATACAGATACCTCCGTGCACGTATACACATTTTATTCCCTTTGCTGTAGTGGAATGTGTGTGGGGTCTTAATCAGTACTCAGGATTGGGAGGGGTCTTTTTCAACACCCCATTGCTGCCTTTGCTTCTTTTGATCTGCTCATTTTTGTTTTTCTCTCATGTATTGTGTTTGACTTTGTTTTGACTGATCCTGTCTTAATTGGTATGCATAGGCGAAGGGAGAGAGACTCAAGGATCTTTCCAACATCTCCAATTTTGCTGTCAAATGAGATTTTTAAGCCAACATGAATCTCTCTCTGATTCTTATAACGCTGTGTCTCCCAAATGAGATCTATACAAATACCAATCTCAGACAAATAGACATTCAGATGGATATTCTGATGGAATAGATCTGTAGCCGTTATCTGTTTGTTTCTGAGAGTAAGGCATTAGTTACTGTCAACCTTCAGCTACAAACTATCACACGTGAAAAGAGAGTTGAACTTGAAAAATTGGAACTCTAGGTGATTAGATACTTATTATTAAAAATAAGTCTAGTCAACTGTACAGCACCTTTTATTATTAGAATTGAATCAAAGCAGCTTCATGAAGGAGTTAAAACAGAAAAAAAATTGATTTCAGTGATTTTGACCAAGGCATGATTGTTGGTGTCAGACTGGGCTGGTTTGTGTATTTCTATAACTGCTGATATCTTGGGATTTTCACAAGAGTCTCTAGAGTTTACTCAGAATGGTGCAATAAAGGAAAAACATCCAGTGAGTGGCAGTGCTGCGGACAGAACAGATTGGTTTGAGGTGACAGTAACTCGGATAACCACTGTGTACGATTGTGGTGGGCAGCAAAGCATCTCAGAATGCACATCACGTCGAAGGCGTGAGGCAGATAGGCTACAGCAGCAGAAGGCCACGTCAGGTTCAAGAACAGAAAGCTAATACTGCAGTGGGCACAGACTCACCAAAACAGGACAGTTGAAGACTAGAAAAATGTAGCTTGGTCTGATGAATCTCAATTACTGCTGAGGCACACAGATGTTAGCGTCAGAATTTGGCACCAACAGCATGAATCCATGGTCCCAACCTGCCTTGTGTCAACAGTCCAGGCTGGTGGAGGTGGTGTAATGGTGTGGGGAATGTTTTCTTGGCACACTTTAGGCCCGTTAATACAAATCAATCATCGTTTGAATGCCACAGACTATTTGAGTATTGTTGCTGACCATGTGCAACCCTTCATGTATATATAAATTATTATTATTATTATTATTATTAACAACAAGCTCGGTCAGTGTATGTCTACTCTGGGTTTGAAAGTTCTAAAGTGAATCTGGGACTAATAACAATTTACTAATAAAAAAACAAGAGTCCAACCAACCTGATATTTTCTTAACTCTTGGAATAGAGAACAAGCCAGGGCCATGAGAGTATAAATTGTCTGGAAGAGAGTGCTAAACAAGTAAGACTGATAATATGGAGCCAGGTCTTGCAAAGATTTATAAGTCAGTAATAGTAATTTGTAATCAGTGCCAAATATAGTTGGAAGCAAGTGGAAGTCAGATATGGGTGATTTGGCTGAATTTCCTGGATCTGTAAGCATTCTGGCAGCAGCACTGTGAGCCAGCAGGTGAGGAGACTGGAACAAGTCACCGTTCTAAGTATATATCAGTCATTACTTTCATGCTAAGTTAAATGAAGATGTGTTTGCTCTAAACTCCACCGGCTAAAATCTGTTCATTTACTCGGTAAAGAAGAGAGTGAAATATACTGCATTTCTTTATTTGTTGTTTGTTGAGCCTTGGGGCTTTGATGCTTTTAACAGCTAATGTTCACTCTTGTGATGTTCTTCACTGGAAATATGTATAGCCCAAAGGGTTTGGAGCTGTGTGTAATGTTCTCCTGCTTAAGAGTTATGTATTCATATTGCTTGCATGAAGTGTAATGTAGTAAGGAGGATGGGTGAGCAAGAGAAGACCTTGGAGTGGTTGTGCATGCACACTAGAAAGTCTCGGGAAAACCCTTTACATTAAATGACATTGAGATGCATATATTGTCAATGTGGCGCAGAATTGAATGCTTCTCTCTGCACTGGGCATTCCAGGGGAACATGGCTTTGTAATTGTAGCACACATAGACCAGGCAAGGAACACTAAAATGCCTAATAAATCTTGGCAGTATGCGAAAATAAAGCAGACATTACAGAGAATAATGTCTAAGTGTAACTGGTTATAGAGTAATAATGATATTTTGTCAAATCATTTCTTTCTATATTGCAGCACAGTATGTAATGGCCTAGTTTTCAAGTTTAAATGAGCTTCAGTACATAGGTCTGTTTTTGATTTTCTGTCTGGTTTGTGGTGTTTGATGTCTGGCAGCAGGATGAGTCCTACCCAAAGTAGCAGTCTGGCCATTTTTTTGTATGGAAAGCTAGACAGCCCCGGGTCATCTGGTATTTTGCTGTGATGAATAAATTTATAGTCATATTTCTTTTTTCCACCTGTATTAACCCCACATTCCCTCTGTATTTTCTCTCTCTCTCTCTCTCTCTCTCTCTCTCTCTCTCTCTCTCGCTCTCGCTCATATTTCCTCTGTCTAGCATTTGGAGGAGAAGCTGAAGGCACTTGGCAGGTCATTCACCAGGGTGCTCCTTTCGGAGATCTTCCCAAGCAAGCTGGCGCTGATGGCAGATGTTGACACGTGAGTCTCATGCCATCTTCATGCAGAGTCACGTTCTTATTTGTACGCAATTATAACTCGGCTCATCCCCCTTCAAAAGATGCAGCCTTCCCCGAAACATCGGGTGCATTCATCTCAGCTTTAGTGCCCCCTTTGGGACCAGCACAGAAAGAATAGAGGAGGGCTTAATTTGACAGCCAGGGAAGATAACATTTGTGATGGCATGGCAACTTTGTTTCATAACTAACCATTGTTCTTTTATCTAGAGGGTACAGTGACTGTCATTTAGGATGTCAGTTTAATTACTACTAGCCCTGGAGTTTTTCTCTTTAGCAGCTTGTGTTACTGCAATGGGCAATGTCATGCATATTACATGTTCGGATACACACCTACACTCAACGTTATTCATTAAGTCACATGTCACATCAAACCACACACGCCAGATTTATTTCCTACCCAGTGCACAGCACAGTGGTGTGTATGTTGTGTGCTGCAGCCCTGAAAGTAAAGGTTTCTATTCAAACTGGAAAGGTTTCCCATCTCTGTTGCATGAGCCTGGATTGAACAAGGAGGACCACGACCCGCTGCTCATGCTGGCATACAAGAGGAGCCCAGATGGAGGGATACGAGGAAGCTGTACCAAAGTTCAGTCCTGGAAGCTGTAACGAAGTTAAAGTGAGCGAATTTGGCCTTCTGCCTCCCTTGTGACTCTCTTACGCCTCTGGGAACAACGCTGCATACATAATCCCAGCAGCACGGAACAGATAGAAGCTCACTCTCCAGCCTGCTTTCACTTTTCCCCTGCCAAGTGCCACCAGCATCCGAAGCACATCATTTGGTGTGTTGCATGGCTTCTGGTTTTAGCCTCATTTTGAACGATAATGCGGTCGGTGACGTGGAGTTAACCGGTTGACTCGCCTACAGAAGGCTGAATAGCATAATCTCCACAGGAGCCGAGTCTGATCCGTGCCCCCGGGTATGGATTCTACACAGTACTAGACTGTGCGAGAGAAAGAACAGAGATAGCGGTAGAGTATGAAGCCCATACAACCCATGTGAACACATACTTGCAACGTTAGCATATACTTTTTATTCAACGCTTTTACGTGGTGAGCTGTTGTTCACACTATTCACCCTCATGGTTATTTTAATTGCACCTACGCTTTCATTCTAAAGCACTACAGTGAAAGTGATAACGGGGATTATTCTTCAGATTTTGAATACTCGCATCACATAGTTCTCGTTCCCTTTTTCGATATGTGATTCGTAATTATTTTGAATGCAATGCATTTCAAATTTGCATCTCAACATAAATCAGACTCCCATGAAGTTCTTATTCACCTGCTCTGGTATACGCCTGCCCATTTACTGCAGCGCTGCAAGTGAAACTGTGAGCAGAGGGTGAAGTGGCTAATTAAAATGTATTATTTCCTAGGAAAGTGAGGAGCGAGGCAAGATCCCAGACCTTCCTGGTGCAGGGAAGCCCTCCCCTTTTCGGTGCTAATCACATCTCTTTCCACTTCTCACACTCCCTCCCTCCATTAGACTCTTTCATCGGGGAGCCCGTCTCTCATTGTGTTGGTGGGTGTAATGATGATCTGAAGAGGCCTCTCATCATGGCCGTATTCAGTGGGAGCCAAACCAAGGCATCATTACACCACTTTGACCTGTCATCAGCTCAGCATTTGGTGTTGAAGGGAGTGTACGAGTCCTCCTACACACCTCCTAGACCTTGGTCGGAGTGTGTCTTCTCCTACACGCTTTTCCCGCCTGCGGGCAAAGGGACCGCTGATTCCGCGCTTGAAAGTCTTGCAAATTAATTACTGTGCTAAACTTCAACACCCATGTTTGCAGCACCTCACACAGACCAAGCTAATATTAGCACTTAACATTGCTCACCCTTTTTTTTTGGTCTAAGTAGCCTGTTTCAATCCACATGGCTCTCCAGAGGTACCCTTCTTTCCCCCACTCCTCCTCCTTCTCCTCCTCCACTGTTTCTTCTCAGCCTGCAGGCTTGTGGGATCAGGAGCTGTGTACGCCCACACACCTTCACTTTTAAATCATCCCTTCCAGCTTACAGTAGCCTCCGCTAGAGACGCTCTCACGGTGAAGCAATGAGAGAGGCTCAGAGCCCAGTTTCAGTATGTGCTAGTCGCCTAATGTGAATAATGATGCTGGTTCTGAGACGTTCAGCTCAGAGCATCAGTTTTACTGATGGAAGGGGATACGTTATTGCAGAGGATGATTTTGCTCATTTTTTTCGAGTGGTTAGCTGGTCGATTGGCAAAAAAAAAAGGTGGAAGCAGTGCTAGAGAGCATTTTAGTTGAGGCCCCTTATCAATTCTGCTGTTCAAATCAAAACTATATAAGACTCAAAGCAAGTTTGAGTGTGGGAGAGAGAGGATGTCAGGATGTCAACTTGCCCACATTTCACAACTTGAACTTTTGTACGCCTCCAGATGACGTTGTGTAATGCGGAACAAAATGTTTTTCTTTCACAGCTGTTTTTTTTCCCTTGCATGTGACCAGTTTGTTTTTGTTCTAATGTTTTACAACTGGTGGGCTTCCACCTCCCAAAAACATGCCAATAATTGGATTGGCTAAAATAAATGGCCCCTA
This sequence comes from Stegophilus panzeri, assembly GCA_024331685.1. Classification (NCBI taxonomy): domain Eukaryota; kingdom Metazoa; phylum Chordata; class Actinopteri; order Siluriformes; family Trichomycteridae; genus Stegophilus; species Stegophilus panzeri. Next base: position 14,768,040 of record JANDJT010000071.1, read on the forward strand.
GGTGTGAATGTGTGTGAATGGTGCCCTGCAATGGACTGGCGTCCCATCCTGGGTGTATTCCTGCCTTACAGCCAGTGTTTCTGGGATCTGCTCTAGATCCACCACAAGCCTGGTCAGGACAAAGCAGTTACTAAAAGTGAGTGAGTGAACTGTCCAGTTTCAGTGAATGTTGCCCCAGATTCCTGTTCTTGGTTGACAGGAGTGGAACCGGATGTGGTCTTCTTCTGTTGTAGCCCCAAGGTTCAACTTATTCATTCTGAGATGCTTTTCTGCTCATCACTGTTGTAAAGACTGGCTATTTAACTCCTGTAGCCTTCCTGTTAGCTCGAACCAGTCTGGCCATCCTCCTCTGACGTCTCGCATCACCAAGCCATTTCTGCCCACATAACTGCTGATCACTAGATATTTTTTGTTTGTCACACCATTCTGTGTAAACTCAATACTGTTCTGTGGGAAAATCCCAGGAGATCAGCAGGTTCTGAAATGCTCAAACGAGCCCTTCTGGCACCAACAGCCACGCCATGATCAAAGTCACTGAGATCACATTTGATGTTTGAGGTGAACATTAACTGAAGCTCTTGACCTATATATTAATGATATGATGTCTACCTGATTGGCAGGCTGGATAATTGCTTGAAGGGTGTTCTTATTAAAGTGGCCAGTGAGTGTATATCAGTAGTGTTTAGACTTTTTGCATCCAGGCACCCTTTTAACTGTAAAAAATAAATGCATTGTATGAACGTTTTTAAATATTCATTTTTTTTTTATTCAAATGTGCACAATGATAATTTGTTTATTTATTACAGACATGTACAGCTTTTTATTCTTGAACTTTCCATTCACAGAACACATTCAGTCCATGTAGACTTTATTCATAGTCTTGCCTGTTTTTGAGTTATTGAGATTTGGATTGAACCCATTCAACCAAACAGTCAAGCAGGCTATTAACTATAGAAACTAAATAATAAATATAACTTTGATATCTCTAGTTGTGATTTCTTTCACTTCTATCACAAAATGTTCAAAAACATACCGACCCTCTGGCTATGCATCACAAACCACTGGGGGCCCCTGGACCCCACTTTGAGAACCACCGATCGATATGACCTCTCCCTCACCACCTCCTCTCCTTTCATGCTCCAGCCCCCC
>JANDJT010000071.1:14789563-14802282 GCA_024331685.1 Stegophilus panzeri
CAAGACAATGATCCAAAGCATAGGAGTAAATCCTAGTCCTAGAAGTAAGTGAAAGACTGATCTCCAGTTATTGGAAGTGTTTAGTTATAGTTATTGCTGCTAAAGGTGGCACAACAGATTTTAAGTTTAATGGGACAATTAGTTTTTCACATTGGTGATAGGTGTTGTATAACTTATTTTTACTTCAGTAAAATAAGTAAATAAATAAAAACTGTATTGTGTGTTTCCTCAGGTTGCCTTTGTTTTATGTTGTATTTTGTTTGAACACAACACCACTGTAGGTGTGAATATGTATACATGTTTCCCAGTTCTCTTGGAATAGACTCCTGATCCATCAAGACCTTGGCCATGATAAAGATGACTCAGTGAAAACCATATTTATATAAAAATACTACACACAAACTTTAAATTAAACATTAAACAGATTAAGGGACAGTTTCAAAATGTGAATATCTGTTTGATTTGAAATCCAATTTAGTCAGTATAACTTAGTCAGTGTGAGATTGTGTGTAGTTATTATATTTATAGTATTATATTTATAGTATGTGTGCTTTATTGAATAAGATTTAGGTGAAATCCTACACCATCATAATGAATACTTAGTCATTATACTAATAATAAGTATAATGGCAATGAATCTGCTCTTAGCAGGTGATGACTATCGCTCAACTCATCATCAGTTTCATTCACAGACAATACTTGTATAAAACATTCTCACAAATTGTTACATGCTTAATGAGTTATGAATTCTGGACACTACATTTATATCATATTACATCCCTAGCAATATGGAGTAGCAGTATTCCTATTAGCTGTATGACAAAAAAAAGGATTACATTTTAAAATGAGTTGGCTTGTTCTTAAGTCCTAACTAATCTTAATAAGGCAGCACAAATACAGTAACATCATAACTGCTCTCATTCTCAGATGTTTGAATATATCTCATTCGACCAGTCACTACAGCAGGGTAGTCCTCTCAAAACAGCTCTAAAGCATCTTAACCACAATTTCAATACATTTATAAAATAATAATAATACTAATAATAATGATAATGATGATGGTAATAATAATAATAAATACACATTATCTCTCCTACATCTGATCGTAACCTCCTTTTTCTGTTGAAAAAAAGACAGAAACCCAACATGGTATAAGCTGTGCAAGCTAATGAGAGAGCCATTAATAAAATATGTGCACTTTGAAGCAATCATAGCCAGCCTACTCATCCAGAGATATCCACTGATTTCCCACCATCTCAAGAAGTGCGTAATTCGCTTCGTGAATTAAATATGAAATGCTAGTACGTCACTGGAAGCTCAGAACCCTACCTCCTCCCTTTTTTTATCCCCCGCTCACTCACCACCCCCAAACTCTGGCCTACTTAAACGGCAGCCCTGTTCTTCACTGAATCTGGAAGTGTTTTTCAACTTTCCTTTGCTTTCTGATGCGCTCATGTACCCAGAGCTTGAGTCTGTTCAGTCCTCCATCATGCAGCAGTGACAGAAAGAGAGCAAGAGGAAGAGATAGAGAGAGATAGAAAAAGAAAGATGGAGAAAGTGAGAGGAAGGGGGGCTGAGGATTCACCTGCAACTTCCGGCTACTCCTCCCCCATCAGTTTGTCATCAGTATTCTGAGCCACTGCTCCACTCCACTGTGGTGTTCACGGATAGTAACGCCTCCACTTCTGGCATGAGACGTCAGGATACACAGTTCAGTGCAATGTGAAGTAATATTTTTAACGTAAATGTGGTGAGGAAATGACGTAAAACGTGTGATGTCAGTTTATGAAACCCAGTGATTAATGTAGCTTGAATAGTATGGAAACTATTATATCAATCATACTGATTGTAATTACAAATACAATAATAAAATATTACACTCATATTAAAATAAACTCTATTTTGTCTTTTTTTTTCCAAAGGATTGTATATATAATTTTTTCTAAAAGATTTTTATTTTATTTTAATAATTTTTTCCTCCCAAATCGAGCCAAGTCCAGGCTGGTGTAGGTGTTCTCGGCTTATGTCATTAGGCAGACAGACCAAAAACTGTGAAGAAAGAAAAGAGATTTTTCTAATGACTCACTCGGTGGCAAGTAAACCTTTAGGCTGACTCACTGATTTAGCAAAAGTGCAAATTGTAACGCGCTATCATAAATGAACTCAATGCCTTTGTTTTAGCACCATGTACCTCAGTGTAAAATATAACGATACTAAAAGTTACTGGGGGGGGAAGGCCCTACATGTCACAAACTATGCTCTTGAGTCCAAGGAAGCATTCGATTGTTGGAGGCTGAGTGAGGGAGAGGGTGAAACAGATGCGAAATGGAAGCTCACGCTACAAGCAAATGCGTCATTCTTTCATTCTAACCTGTTCTCTGGGGGCCAGAAGCAGGCAGAGAGGGTTTCACACCTCTGCCAAAATCTCTTTTATCTCTTCAGCTGATTCAAATCTGGTGTGTCTCAGCAAAGCGCTACACAAACCAAGTGACATGCGCTATTGTGCTGCATTCATAAAATATATATCACTGATTACACTTTTCAATTCTTTTTTCTTTTATAAGAAGTAGAACTGGATATACTATATCTTCACTTGTATACACATTTATACATACTATATATTAGGCTTATTATATATTTTTCTTCCAAGGTTCATGTTCATTACATAAGTTTTAACTGACGTGCCATCAATCTGTATTTGATTGAAATGATTTTACAGATGTACAAATTCTTCTTTAATGACTCTTTACTTTAATGATTCACTTTAATGAAAGTAGGCATTGTATTTCTCTTTTAAAAGACTGTAGTGAGATTTTTGTTGCCTTCCCCAGAACAGAAAACGTTATTTCTGTGGCCTTAGATTTGAACTGACATTCTTGTTGCATTACTAGACTGGTATGAGTCACTAATCTACTGCGTGGTGAATTGCTACCCATGCGGTCAGTCTGCATTTTCCTCTACAGTCAGTGTTTCAGTGCATTTGTAATTGTACGGCTGTCGCTGTACCATTATTTGATGTTTCAGTAGGGAGGATAAAGTAGTGAGGCATTTCCAGAGAAAGATGGTCCATGTGTGTCTGAATATTTTCGTTTCTTCACATCTCACTGCCTGTGGTTTATTGCTGCATTAGACCTCCTGTGAATTTCACGATGTGTTCACACTTTCATCAGGTACACATTCTCTTTTGATGAATGTATTTTGAACCAGTGTTGTGATTGTGTTATCAGTCATATTTTCCTCCAAATAGATGAAATAATTAATGTACATTTTGATCAGTACAATCTGAGATCCTATTTAAGATCCTGGAAAGTCCATAATCTGGTGCATGCATGAACATGGAAGGCTTATGTAGTATTTGTATGGCATTCCTGGGTGTCTTCTTATTTGTTCGTTGTTTGAAGTCGTCTTCTATTACCCAAGTTCAGTGACAGCACTGAAAAATGAAGTAACAAGAACAGCTGAAGTGCAACAGAAGAGTTTTCCATCTCACCCAAAAATCTAGAATGCATCACTTAATGACTTAACATTGAGAATCAAATTGTGGTGATTCATAATTTTACATTTTTGGTTCTTTTATTGTTAGTAATCAGTTCATTAAAATGTTGTACTGAAAATATTAGTGGAGAACATGGTAATACAGCTATGAAATATTTATTTATTTTGTACAAGCAATGCCAAAAATGGAAGTTCCATCTTTTATCAGGAGGGGGATGCAGTGAGCTAAGCTTTTGCATCTATGCTAATTTTAAGTTAGCGTAAATGTTTACTGCACAGCTCCTGAAATACTGTCCTGAAATACTAATAATCACTTGATGTTAATTGGTTGGTTTAGTAGTTTTCATAAAACAGTGAAAAGGCTGCCTAAAGATGTAGGTAACATGGGTAAGGAAAACCATACTTACATAGTTAGAATAAAACAGTCATTTGAATGAACTTGGACAAAAAAATTAGCATTGCCAGAATGATCTGTTATAAACTGTTGTTTAGAAATGGTCCACCATAATGACTGCAGATCTTGCTAGATTTCAGTTCAAATAAATGTTATTTTTATACCATTTTCCCCCCATTTTCTCCCTAATTTGTTCACCCACCAATCTCTACGTACCAGTCAGCTCTCACCTACTGTATCATATGATAGCTATAACTAGGGAGGGTGAAGGCTAGCACCCTATTTAACAGTAGACATTGTCACAAAGCAGCTTTACAGAATCTGGATGTGGATTTTGAGTCCTAATGAGCTTTCATTTGTCATTAGCCACAAACCCATTTTGACATATTCCACAGATTCGAAAGCTTGGAAGTTGAATACAAGTCATGGTGGGTAACTTTGCATTTTCATATATTGAGTAAATGAGTTCACACTTAGAGCGTGCTGCGTGATCTCAAAGGTGTGGGCAGGAGGCATGCAATCATCAATATAAAAAGAAATGTTTACTAATTTGTTTTTGTTTTTTTTTCATTTTGATGTATTCATTTAGCAGAAGCTTTTGTCCAGAACAGCTTGTAAGTGAAGTAGATGCAGATGAAGATTCCAAGCTCTGGTCATAAGCAGAACATTTTTTTTAAAGATCAGTTGAAAATGAACCAAAAAAAGGCAGTCAATGGTAAAAAGAGAGTGATTGCTACAGAAACAAAAAAAAGATCCCCTGTGCGCATAGACAGTGTTACTGGCAGCTTAACTTTGAATCCAGTCACATTGCTGGAATATTATTCCAAGGTGGAAAATCTTGAGAATATTGAGCCTGGGGATCTGGAGAAGCTCACAGCTTCAGTGAATTAACACCTACAGTGTTTATAGAAATCCAGATGCGTATAAATAAATGAATCTCACTCTGTTTATTGAACACTTAAAATTTTGCGGTGTTGATTTGTATCAGAGACCTCAGAGGTTCGCTGAATGCATGCTGAGGTCCTTTTGTTGTTCCTGACAACACACACATGCACACAACCAATGCATACACACTTGTTCTCTTTCTTTCTGCTGTTGCTGTCCACACAGTACATGACTCACAGGAATGACTCATCCCCTTCCCCTCCCCCACGACACACACACATATCATTGTATTATCTCTATGGGTAACCTTGGCAAAGCCAGAGTAAAGAAACAAATTTTTGAATTATGAGGGGTTCGTTTGTCCACCACCCTCTATCCCATAATACACATAGATCAGCCATAACATTAAAACCACTGACAAGTGAAGTGAATAGCATGGATTATCTTGTTAAAATGGCACCTGCCAAGGGGTGGGATATATTAGGCAGCAAGTAAACAGTCAGTTCTCAAAGTTGGTGTGATGGAAGCAGGAAAAATGCGCAAGTGTAAGTATCTGAGTGATTTTGAAAAATGGCCAAATTGTGATGGCTAGACGACTGAGTCAGAGAGTCTCCAAAACGGCAGAGTTCCCGCCACGGGGACACGGGGTGTTCCCGTTGTGCATTACCCTCCAAAAGTAGTCCAGGGAAGGACAATCAGTGAACCGGTGACAGGATCATGGGCACCCATGGCTCATTGATGAGTGTGGGGAGCGAAGGCTCTGGGCAATGTTCTGCTGGGAAACCTTGGGTCCAGGCATTTATGTGGATGTTACTTTGATACGTACCACCTACCTAAACATTGTTGCAGACCAAATACACCCATTCATAACAACGGTATTCCCTAATGGCAGTGGACGCTTTCAGCAGGATAATGCGCCCTGCCACAAAGCAATTGTTCAGGAATGGTTTGAGGAACATGACAAAGAATTCAAGGTGTTGACTTGGCCTCCAACTTCCCCAGATGTAAATCTGATCAAGCATCTGTGGGATGTGCTGCATAAACAAGTCTGATCCATGGAGACCCTGCCTCGCAAATTACAGGACTTAAAGGATCTGCTGCTAACCTCTTGTTGCCAGATACCACAGCACGCCGTCAGAGGTCTTGTGGAGTCCATGCCTCGACGTATCAGAGCTGTTTTGGCAGCACAAGGAGGACCTGCACAATGTTAGGCAGGTGGTTTTAATGTTGTGGCTGATCGGTGGTTAGGGTCTACAGCACCATTGTTTGCACTGTGTAGTGACCACATATAGTGAGTAGGAAGCAATTCAGGATGGGCCTAACTGTATATAGGTGTATGGTTTTAATGTTATGGCTGATTGGTGTATATCCTTGCTGTGGGATTTGCCTGGAAACTGTACCTGAGATGGCTTTTTTTGCTGCCATTGTACACGAGAACATAGTTCACTAGAGATAATTCCTATAATGCAAATAAAAGCAAGAAGCCTCTGGTTTTTTGTTTTTTTTCATCGCACATTAATATTTGCTGTGATTGATCCAATCACATTAGTCATTCCTCTATCAGATCACAGAATGCCATAGAAAAAAAAAAAGATTGATATGGTATAAACTTTTCTCCTAACTTCAATTTCTCTAGCTGCCAAGCAAGAAATCCATATGATCTGTATTTGATATAGTATATAATAAAGGCTATGGATATAATATTAGTATTGTATTAGTATTACATTAGTATATTAGTATAATATTAGTGTTGAATTAGTCTGTTCACATTGTTAGATATATTTCAGTTGTGCATGAGCAAGTCTTTTTTCTGACCAAGTGCGCACAAATGTTGCTGAGGACATAGATAAGCTTTCAAAAATGCAAACTAAGAATATATTCAAGCTAGAGTGCACAGCGTCCATCGCTGAATAAACAGCTACAGTTTTACACTGCATTTATGTCCAGATGGACTCTAAAGAAAATTCCATTAGCAACTAGACTGTACAATTCAAATAGTTCTCTCTGGTGATATTGATTTAAATCGACTTGTTGACAAATGTTAATTGGTGATGAGGCCAAATAGATTTTAGCTAAAAACTGGCACAATTTCATTGCTGCATAGAGACGTTCTTTTACTCTACTCTGTGAGCGAAAACAAAAGGTCAAATCAAATGGGCTTCCTAGTAGAAACCCTGTTAGGAAAATAGAACCCTTACCTCTCCAAAAAATGCATTTTCCCCTTGCAGATAGTGAAATTAAGGACATATCTATCTACCAACATTCTCTAACAGTCCACGTGAACGTAAAGACTCAGTGAGACGTAGGCTTGACCTGTTAGTGCTCATTAATCAGTGCTGTAGATGGTTGGCATTATCAGTGTGACCAAAGTTGAAATGTTTACATGAGCTCCAACTCACTGACACTGTGAAACAATAAATGTAAGAATATGATATTACTTCATGTTCTTTGTATTCACAGACTGTATGGCATCTGTGATTAGTGGGTTTATCCACTAAGTCTAATTTTGTCTATCTGCTGTGAGTCTGTAGCTGTGCGGGTAAAATTAAACGGGTCACTTCCTTTTAAAGAGTAAGTCTCTGAAATAACAGATAGCAATTAAGAGACTCATTCTTTAAGGACTCGGGGTAAAAGTGTCCCTGTCAAATGTACCCATCTAATCAATGTTTCTTGCACCATCTCATATAAATATATCTGTATATTCCTGTTATGTATGGAAAAAAATGTTACCACACTGAAGTTCATTATTTTCAGATAACAGCATGTCCTGAAGTGTTCTATTTCACTTGTATTACAGCAATTTGCCAATGATTACATTTTATTTAAATGAATTGTATGTTTTATCAGTTTATGTTATGGAATAAGTTATGAGTAATCACTTACATTATAGTAGATATAGTGGTATACTAGTAGATACAGTATATAAACAGTTGTTCTCTCACCAGCTTTTTTTATTCTCTCATGAAGTTGATATGAAATAAAAACACAGCTTGTCATAGTACTGAGAAACCAGAAAATGTCAAATCCTCTTTTTCTTCAAGATTCACGCATGGTGGTATACTTACTGACTGTTACAAAGTGCTGACATGCAAGATTCCTTCTGCTTAAAGAAAACTTTATCAACAATTATGTTTATCTTTCGTAAATAACAATCCATTTATTATTATTATTATTATTATTATTATTATTATTATTCGGTTTAGATTGTGTGGAGTGTCCACCATACAAGCTCCTATGAATGATCTGTTACTATAGAATAACTATTACAATTACATTAATACAAGCCTGTGATTTGGCTTGTAGCCAGAACTATTGTCAGAGCTGCTGACCAATCAATAGTACTGTGGTATAAATCTAGTTATACAGCTGAAGATTAGGTGGAGAGCTCAATGATGATGCAATTCAGTTTACTTAATGGCTTTACAGAGAAATGGTTTCATTTCAAAACTATAAAAATGTATTCCTTTAGATAGTTTATTAAAGCAAAATTGCCTGTTTTAAGCAGGGAATACTGGACACTTAAGGTCTGATTGATTGTAGTTGTTTAACCAACCAACTGTAGATCAATTTAAGACAAACAGATTTATAGCCAGATGATTTGTCTTTTGCACCTTTAGGACTTTATGGATAGTGAATTTAGTGTACCATTAAACTCAATATGGTAGGCTACATAATTGGACCTTTTGATTCACTGTTTTACTTTTGGTGTGTACTTACTTTCTTCAACAACAAAACAAATCATACACCTGTCCAGTTGGCGTGCTTTTTTTTTTTCTACAAGTACTTTTTCTTTTATTGCATTCACATGTACCAGGCGAGTGTTCTTAAGATTGAATTAACTGTTGATAGATGAAACATGGATTTTTGTTATGTAAAGAAAACAAGCAGCAGTAAGCATTGGACACAAAAAGATCATGTTTATGTTAAGAAATACATCAAAATCAAACCAAACACTGCCAATTTACAAAGTTATATCTGACAAAGATCCAGGAGTTACTAGGAATTTGGATTAATGAACAGTCACCACAAGATGTCAGTATAAGTGCAAGAAAAGGCAAACTGAAGCATTGGGTACACACCAACATGATTGAAGAAGTCTGATAGGTTCCTGTGTGTGCGTCACTGTCCGGGTCTGCGTATGTAGCCATATCTATCATTTTTCTCCTCCTGCACGTCAACACGACATTATGGACATATTGCTAATGACGTTTTGCAATGAACAGAAACCATCAAAAGGAATGTTAAAGCCAAATAGATGGAATTTATAACTGAATTTGTATATTTAAAGAGATATACTTTATAAAAAATTATCTAAAATGATATATATATTTATATATATATATGCGTGTGTGTGTGTGTGTATGTATGCATATATATATATATATAATTTATATATACACACACACACACACACACACACATCAGATATGAAACTGAGAACTGAGAGAGGTCCAGTGTGAATGAGAGGTCCCCACCAGGCGGGGTATATGCTAATTGGAAGGAAGGAAGCAGGATTTGATTTAATTTCCCAGGATGCACTGGGGGTCACTGCAGGTATTGTGCAGTACTGTTCAGTCTTCCATTGTGAGACAGAGATACATACATACAAACACACACCTACAGGTTGAAAGAAGACACAAAACATCAGTTAACCTTCCATTACATTCTCAGATCTCTGTTATCTCATCGTTTGTGCCCTGTTTGAGTTCCGAATCTGTTCTTGCCCCTATACCCGCTCTTTTTTCCACTGTTTGCTTTATGGAGATTACTCGCTGGCCCATAGTGTAGCATAGCGTAGCGTAACAACAATAGCATTAAAAAACACTTGACTGGCGCCCTTGTAGCCTCCACGCTACGCCCTCTAACTGTGCCCTTCGTCACCCCCCATCGGCAGCCATTGTGGAGAGCCACTGACCGTACCATCCGTTCTCTCTGCGCTCTTCCAGCAAATAATAAACTGTGCTTGGAGAAAAAGGAGCCAAGAAAATGTGAGAGTAAGAAAAGGAGAAACAGAGCATGCTGGCATTCAGCCATAGTGGGAGAACACAATACGAGTGCCAGACCAGCAATTTAAATTCTGAAAACTAGGGAAAACGGATGAGAAGAAATGAGTTGTTGTCAGAGGACACTGTTCAGACATTACAAAAGTCACATTTTGTCACTTCTTGAAACATTGTCTGCACTTTGGAGATGTATGTACTTACAAAATAATTCATTTTTCGTTCTAGAGGTGTATTTTAAATGGAATAAATGTTATGAATGATGTCACAACATATCACAATATGTCTTGCTTAGTGGTTGCACAACTATTCATTTCTACTAGTCAAACGGTAATTAAAAAAAATAGTCAAATAGTCTTCATTTCCATTGTTAAATCCAAAATGATTTCAGGACATCATCATTTTTTGCAACTTTATTAGTGAAAATAAATAAACTAAAGAAAATAAATAAAGCAGGACAATAAACGTGCAAAATAGAAAACCTGTGCATCGTCCATCTATCTATCCATTATTCATTTTTACTGCTTATACTACACACGGTTACGGGGAGCCTGAAGCCTATCCCATCGAACTCATTGCAGAGCACAATCGTATCACCCATTCACACACTGCGGACAGTTTGGAAATGCCAAACAATGCATGTCTTTGGACTGCTGGAGGAAACCGGAGTACCTGGAGGAAACCTGGAGAACATGCAAACTCCATACACAGAGAGGAGGAGGTATTTGTACCTCGGAAGTGCGAGGAAACATGCTGACCACTAACCCACTGTACACCCCCCCCACTAGTGAATGTATTAATGGACTAGTCAATACAGTACAAATATTATCAACTACTGAATTTATTAATGGGCTAGTGAATTTAATAACCAACTAGCCTACACAACCCCTAGTGTTGCTTAGTATATGAGTTTATTTATTCATTTTTGTTTCTGGAGCTAAGAATCATATTTGTTGCAATATTTCCAAATGAGTTATCAATCAGAGAAGCAATGGCTTGGCTCATGTACTTGTCATAAAGTACAGGCTTCTTTTGTGCTAAAACTGGGCTGAACAAAGACAGAACCTGCTCTAAATCTGGTCTAAAGCAGTCCAGGCCATTTACAATAACGTGAGATCAGCTCTGTCCATTTGCTTGAAAAATAGCTGCACAGCTGTTTTCGAGCACTTAGCTAATTACATTGCCGTTGGCCTGCTACCCACATGAATTGTCCTGTGTGTTTGTGTGTGAGTGTGTGATCACCTCTAGGGGTTTGTGCTTCACATTATGCTACTCGATTATGTACAGTTTGCTTAAGTCAGTTTCCAGCTAATCTTTGTGTGATATCTGATGATGTTATTCTATACAAAACCACAGGAATCCATCAGGCAGCCGTACTCCAACCTTTTGCTCACTCAATGCATGATTATGGACGTACAGTAATTTAATAATATATACTATATATATATACTATATATACACACATATAATATATACTATATATACACACAAATTTGAAAAATATAAAGAAATAAGTACAAAGCAGAGGAAACACTCAAGTATCATTTCAAAACATTTTATGTGTTAGTCTCTGTCTAGAGGTCTTATTTCAATTACTTTAAATTAAACAGGAGAACTTACATAAATCTGTCCATGTGGTATAATGCATTTTTCAGAGAATTGTTAATAGTGGAATTGATAGTTGTAGCATGCCACGTAGTTTTTCCATATGCTGCTATTAAATTAGCTAAGCTAGGTTATAATGACAAACCAGTGGTTCAATTTGGTGACATTCAGGGATTTGACATCAACACATCCTTGATGTTTTTCCCCACTTAAATGATGCTCACATACTGGTGTTAGGAAGGCAGGAGGACCTTTACCAAACAATATTCCTTCAGTTCATTCAGTGTTTAGCTACTATATACAATAAAAAAAAGCCACAAACAATAATTTATTGATATTTTCTGACCTTATTATACGTATTATACGCTCTTATCTCCCATTCATTCCTAAACCAGAACCTTATAATACTACAATCACAGAATATCAGTAAAATATGCTTTTTACACATGTTAAGCCCTTTTCACTTTAAAATAAAATGCAAATAACTTAAAATCAAAGAGTGGGTGTACTTTTTTAAAAGACAAACATCATCATTTAAGGAAGGACAAGTCTTGAAATCCAGACTATTCTGTCACTCATATGGTCCTATAGCATTTCAAACATTTATTCATTTTGGCAGATGCTTTTATTCAAAGTGACATACAGGTGAGGGAGAATTCAGTCCAACCATAACGCTGAGCAGTGAAGGGTTATGGGTGTGAGATTAGAACTCGTAACCTTCTGGTGTGATCTGTTCAGAATCAGCACAGACATCTTGTATTATGATGAGCTTTCATCATAATTTGCTGTTTTCAGGCTAAAAACATCAGGACAAATTATAATTAAAAAGTTGCAAAGTGCTGGGCAAAAAAAAAAAATAAATAATAATAAATGAATAAATAAGAAATGAATTAAATCAAATGATCATGTATATTTGATTGCAAAAATCACTTCCAAATCTCCACAAGCTTACCTTTTGGAATGAGGAATGTGCATCCGTATGAGATGAGTGCAGTGGATTAGAGCTACTGTACCTGTCATACTTGCTTTATTTAAACAAATAATAGGACTACAAGCTCTTTGATGTCGTCAGCACACCTGTCAAGCTTTGGCAAGGCCACGCCCCTTGTGGCTCAGAGAGAGAGTGAAAGAGAGAGAGAGAGAAGGAGGGAGGGCTACTGATGGAGTGTCTGTCTGTTTCTATGAGGAAGTGGGAATTAGACAAAGCATCTAAGACATGCAATTGTGTTTAAACTGGGTTGAAGGTCAAAGAAGGCGTGTGCATGAGGTCAAAATAGTTATGTGTGAATGTAAGATATGAAACACTAAATGAGCAACACTAATATGTTATGTAATATATA
>JANDJT010000071.1:14834063-14848523 GCA_024331685.1 Stegophilus panzeri
ATATATTGCAACTCAATTGTGACTGCTTCTTTTAGGACTGTTAACACAGCCATAGAAGTGTTCATCTGCTATGACTAGTACCACAGAAATAATTTATTGTGTGTAATATCATTGCTGTAACTGCATCTAGATTGTCTGCCAGCAGATTTATCTTTAGTCATCTCACAGGCATAACAAAATGTAGAGTCAATGTAAGCAGAAGCACTACATCTGGATTAACATCTGGGTTAATGTTGCTCTGGGGACTGCCATCCTGAGTTCAGATTGGTAGGGTATGTGTGAGAGAAGAGCTCAGGTAGAATCTGGCTGATTGAATACTCATGCTCTTGTTGAAGTTGAGTTCGAGCATTTAGGAGCTGGCAGTCTATCAGCACTGGATTTGGACAATAGGAAAAGAATGTGTCAGGAGGAGGTTGTAAATGGTGGGCTTGGTGATGTCTGTTGAGTTGCTTCATAAGCCTGGACATCTTTTATGTTATCCACTTGAAAAGTCCCTATTGAGATGTTTACAAATATTTTTACTGTATGGTGTATTGCTTATCGTTAACTCGAACTCAAATGGACTAGTTTGGATGTGTCACACTTTGATGAATGTGGCACGCCGCAGTCAGCAGAGACTGGACTAGGGAGCATTCCTCTATGAGGAGCTCACTAACTGTGGTCTGGAGGGTGTATCTGTTTGTGTGTGTGGGATGCAGGGCATGTGTTGTTACTTGGAATTGTGACTATCACACGCACACATGCGAACGCTAGCTCTGGGAAATGGGCATGGTGGAGTGCAGCTGAGTGAGTGGGGAGCGGGGAGGATTCAGAAAATGAATTAAGTCATTTGGGCTTTACTGCAAGTCACACCCCAGTTCAACGAAAAGGCAGAGCGTGCTGCAATGTAACCAAGAACCCATTCCAAATCAATAAGAACACACATACATACACACACACACACACACACACACACACACACACAGTCTAAATCAAGCACCCCTCTCTTATTATTCTCCCCCACCTCAGGAGACTCAGCTTTCTTGGCAGTTCTCAAGAATAAGCCACCTGCAAACCCTCCACCCCCCCACCCCTTTCTCTCTCTCTCTTTCTGATTGTATGTGTCTGCTCTTTCATATTAAATAAGCCTCTCATATATTAGTTGAGCTCCAGATGAACCTGCGTACACACAGATGCACAGACTTACCTAACGTGCATCAACATGCATCTGCACAGAGGACCAGAACTTTAGACGTGGCTGCTCTCATCCTTGCTCTCTCTCTCTCTCTCTCTTTCTCTCTCTCTCTCTCTCTCTCTCGTTCTGCCTCTCTAACTCTCTCCCTTGTTCCTAACCTTTGACCTCTCACAGGGACTGAAAGTTCCCCCTCCACCTGGGATGGAGAGAGAAACGGGGATTTTTCCAGAATAAATTATTGCCTTCTCTCTCCTGTATTCCAAAGACTCCCTCCTTTATTCTCTTACTTTATCCTCTGCTTGGCTCTCCCTTGCCTCCTTGCCAGCTCTGCCAAGAGGAAAGGCATGGCATGCAAAAGGCATGTGCATTCGTGTTTTTACATTTAGAACCTGGGACATTCTCTGTGTACTTTTACCAGTAATGTAGCTGTCGAATGGTAATGCAATGGTATTGAAATCTCTTTGCAAGTCATGTCCCATAATATTTGCATGTACATTTATGGCATTTGGCAGATGCAATTTAGAGAAGTACTTGTTTACTTGGAAATCATATCCATTTGATTTGCATTTGCTCATTTGGCTGAAGCCTTTTATCCAGGGGTGGACAATACTTGAGTAATTGTACTTCGTTACTTTATTTAAGTATTATTTTGCCATATTTTATACCTTATTTGAGTAGTATTGAAATTGAATAAATTGTAAATGGGCTACACTTATATAGTGTTTTTTTTTAACCTTAGAAGTTCTACAAAGCGCTTTACACTGTGTCTCATTCACACACACCAACAGTAGCAGAGCTGCCATGCAAGGCACTAGCTTGCCATCGGGAGCAACTTGGGGTTCAGTGTCTTGCCCAAGGACACTTCGGCATGTGGAGTGGTGTGGGCCGGGGATCGAACCGCCAACCTACAATTAGTGGACAACCCGCTCTACCACCTGAGCCACAGCCGCCCGTACTGTTATTTACTCTTACATTTCCAGAAAAAAACCTTTACTCCTTACATTTTTATTTAGACCTTCAAAGTACTTGTTACAAATCTCAAAGCTTTCTTCTTTCAGCCAATGACTATATGTTATACTTCAATTTTATCTCAGTTTTTCATCCGATCATTAAAGCATAACATCCATAACATCCCACACTGACATTAATCAGTGTGAAAAGTTAGCAGTTTGTGTGTGCTCCTGAATATGGCTAAGCCACTGGACTCCAGTGTGGAAATTAAGGATGAGCACCCCTGGCCCTACTTCAGTAAAATGTTTCAATACACTGGAGTAAGCAAAGACACATATAAAATGAGGCGTCTCCTTTTGCCTCCCTAGAAAGTATGAACTCCATCTAATTTGAAAAAGCATGTTGAGGTAAGTTTAGCTAATTTGCTAACATTAACTAGGTTTTCTTTGCTAATGCCAGGTTGCTAAGCATTAATTCCAGTAGCAAACATAGACTGGCTAATGTTAATATTGCAAACTTGCAATTGACATTGAATGTATTTTTAATTACAACTAGCAACTTTTTAAGTTCACTTGAATAATTTTTTGGCTGGATACTTCTACTTGTAACTGAGTAAGATGTTGTTATATTATCTATACTTTCCTTTAACTATAATTTCTCAGTACTTTGTCTATCACTGTTTACAATTAAGCAGATAAGGGTTAATCAATCAGTAGACCAAAACCTTAAGCACTGAACCATCATTACCCTTAGAGTGTGCCAAAAAAAAAAAAAAAAAAGCCATTCCAGTGTTCTTCCAGGGTTCTTTGTATAAATTAAGGTGTTTTGCTTCTCAAAAGGGTTCTGTTTGGAATCTTTCTAATATTTGGTTCCCCAAGTCAGACAACTAAAGAACCTTGAGAGTTCTCGATTATTTATTTATTTTTAAACAGTGCATTGTTGCAGATCATCCAGAGTGTGAAAATACCAAAATATGAGAAAAAAGCATAATATATGAGAAATTTGATAACGCATTGCTAGTGTTCTTTCATGGAACTCTCAGTTTTAATAAAACTCAATAATAAAAGACAATGAAAAGAGTTTTAATGCTTGTCAAGCATGGGGCTTGGAGGGTGGCATGTCATGTGGTACTTTTGGCTCAAAGTGCTAATTTTATAGTGTGGGATTTGATTATTGTCAATAATTAATTCAGGCACGTGGACAGAACACAGCATACAAGTAACACTAGTAAACTGGAAGACAGAGGACAAGTCAGGTAACTGCACTCTGGATTATTAAATTAAAATTAAATGGGTAAATATGTTATGGCATGTGAAGGAAGACCAGCCAGGAACCAGTGGGAGAAGTTAAGTCTGGAGATGACAAGGGACTGAACAGAAACTCAATGGAATGTAATTACATAGTATCCACTACCAAAGCTGTTGGCATCAGTTATTTGGTGGAATTTACTTTTCAAACATTTGTACATTCATAACCTGCTACTTCTCTCTAGGCAGCATGGTGGTGCGGTAGCTATCTCATAGCTCCAAGGTTCCTGATCCAATCCTGAGCACTGCTTACCATCTGAGTTTCACATGTTCTGTCTATGCCTGTGTGAGTTTATTCTGGGATCTCCGGTTTCCTTTCACCTCCCAAAAATTGCCCATAGGTATGAATCTCTAAATCGCCGCTAGGTGTGAATGAGTGTGTGCTTGATGTCCTGTGATGGATTGACATCCCATCCAGAGGGACTGAAGATGAATGAATGAATGATCTCCTCTCTACTTTTACCACCAAGTCCACTGATGATTGGCTAACAAATGACACATTCAGTAATTTAATGAAGAATTTCAACCTCAAGACACATGGCCGACAGCTCCCTTATTTCCAAGTAGCTCAAATGTCTATACTGCAAAAAAAAAAAAAAAAAAAAAAAAAAAAAAAACATCTTTGCATGTGAAAACATCTTGTTTATTGTCACATTTATGTAGTATTTCCTATTATAAGAATAGAGTAAATCAAATATATGATTATTACTCCCTTTTATAGACATTTTACTCATTTTAAGCTTGAAATAGTCTTGTTCAATTGGCAGATAGTTTTTCTAATTTTCATAATTTATTTCTGGAAAGTTATCAAAATGATCTGCCAGAAGAATAAGAAAATCCAAAGCGTGAAATGTGTAATGACATCTAAAAACAGACAGAATAATAATATATTTGATTTGTAATAATCTCATGAGAAATATGAGATAAATAAGTCTTTATTCAAAATATATTCACTTGTCAATATATATATTTTTTGCAGTATAGTTATTTCTCCTGTTATTCTTCCTTAGTTTTCTTTCAGCTGTACTCCTGTTGTCACTTCTCTGTACAGTGCTGTGAAAGAGTATTTACCCACATACTGATTACTTCTGTTTTTGTGCATATCTCACATAAATTGTTTCAGAAATTAAAACAAAACCTAAGATAAAACAAAGGCAACCTGAGTAAACACAAAATACAGTTTTTAAATGATAATGTTATTTGTTGAAGCAAAAAGTTATCCAATACCAACTGGGCCTGTGTGAAAATGTATTGGCCCTGTAGTTACTAATTCCCCAAATCTATGAAACTGCATTCATAATGGGGTTCAGCTGGACTAGACACAACCAGGCCTGCAAACCTTGTTCAATCAAATCAACACTTAAACAGAACTTTTTCAACAGCATGGAGTTGGTTAAAATGTCTTTCCTAGTAACACATTATGCCAAAGTTGAAAGAAACTCCAGAAATTACGAGAAAGAAGGTGATTGAAATACATCAGTCTGGGAAGGGTTACAAAAGACCACAGTGAGAGCCATTACCTCCAAATGGAAAAACTCGGCACAGTAGTGAACCTTCCCAGAAGGACCTACAGGCCTCTCTTGCATCAATAAAGGTCACTGTTCATGACTTCACTATCAGAAAGACACTGGGCAAAAATGGCACAAATGGAAGATTGGTGAGGCGAAAACCACTGTGAGGCAAAAACTCAAGCATAACTGGATTATGCAACAAGACAATGATCCAAAGCATAGGAGTAAATCCTAGTCCTAGAAGTAAGTGAAAGACTGATCTCCACTCATCGGAAGCGTTTGGTTGCAGTTATTGCTTCTAAAGGCTGCACAACCAGATTTTATGTTTAAGGGGGCAATTAGTTTTTCACATTGGTGATAGGTGTTGTATAACATTTTTTGCTTCAATAAAAAAAAATAAAGAAAGAAAAACTGTATTGTGTTTACTCAGGTTCCCTTTGTTTTATGTTGTATTTCGTTTGAAGATCTAATACTATTTAGTATGAGATATACACAAAAACAGAAGATATCAGAATGAGGCAAATACTTTTTCCCAGCACTGTATAAATGTTTTAAATCAGCCACCTAAAAAAAAAAACGCATCAGAGCATCTTAGGATAAAATACATCATCAAAATGTCATCCCTTTTGCGGTTTTCTGATACAGTAATTCCCCAGCAATTCAACTCGAGATCATCCCTATGACTGCAGCATCGATCTTACCGCAATTTTGACTCTGACTTGTGATTACACTTAATCTCCACCCAATTACCTACCACTGACTTCATGCATAAAATGTTTGTGTGTTTACCCATGCAGATCAGCTCGGAGCCTCACCATAGCTGGCATTCACTCACTGTAATCTTTATTTTCTCATATAAGCTCCATGAGTGTGAATTTCTCACAGTGGTTTGATACATTAGACTAAAGTGGTTCAGGTTCATTTGCCATGAATCATAAAAACAAATTGACTCAATTAAGTGCAAAGGCAATGAGACAGTCATCAGAGAGACCATTCTCAGTCCTGGTCTTGTGTGTGTGTGTGTGTGTGTGTGTGTGTGTGTGTGTGTGTGTGTGTGCACGTGCCTGTGTAGCGGCAGATCACGAGACATAGGGCCCGGCTGGGCCACAGTGTGTTTGACTGATTGTAAACCAACGAGCCCTGGCTAGTCTCATTGAGCTGTAGCCTGTGTAGGAGCGAGCCTGGCCAGTGTATTCCTGCTGTGTGATAGAGCACTGAAAGGCAGCAAACACTAATATGTCTCCGGCTTGACTTGTCTCTCTGAAGCTTTTCCAATTCAACAGATCTGTTTACAGTGCAGAGAGAACACATTTATTGTGTTTACTGGGATTTATGCAGAGTGCAAGGTGTGTGTGTGTGTGTGTGTGTGTGTGTGTGTGTACAGTGAGTACAGAGGCTGAGATTTAAGTATGTGTGACTACCTGTATATGAAGTGCACTTTTTATATAATGGAAGCATGCTAGATAGTTTTGTGCATAATATCGCAGCAGAGTACTCTTGTATGTGTGTGTGTGTGTGTGTGTGTGTATGTGTGTGTGTGTGTGTCTCTTTATATGAAACCCATTCCACTGCTTAGTGGCAGAAGCCAGTGGGCTAGGACAGTGTCAGTGACACAGGACAGGACTGTTGTTTATTCCAGAGCCGCCTCTCAGGGTCTGTCGCCCCATTAGAACATCAGGTTCTTCAGTGGAGCCAAGCAACGTTGAGGGTCACAATGGCTCCTGCATTCCAGCGGCTGCATCTGCAAACTTCATTCAGTCATCATACAATCATAAAGGCTTTATCTCAAACAGGGCTCTATAAAACATGGTTTCTTTCCCCAAAATTCTATTTTAAATTCTCACACATTTAGGGGATTAGTGGTTAGCATATTTGCCTCGCACCTCTTTGGTTTGGGGGTTGGAATCCCGCCTCCACCCTGTGAGCACAGAGCTTGCATGTTCTCCCCGGGTATTCCAGGTCGTCCAAAGACATGCGCTGTAGTCTGATTGGCATTTCCAAATTGTCCATATTGCGTGAAAATGTGTGCGATTATGCCCTTTGATGGATTGGCACACCATCCAGGGTGTCCTCCCTTGTTCCCCGAGTTCCCAAGGAGAGGGTCCAGGCTCCCCCACGATCCTCTGTTGGATAAGTGGTATGGAAAATGGACGGATGGATTCTCTCACATTTAAATTATTGAGTTTCTGTGGCTGTATTAAAGTATTAAAATACCACGAGTCCCTAGAGATGGATGTGGTCCCTCAATGTTTTCTTACCACTGGCATCTTTGGCTTGTTCATTAGGGAACTAAACCCTAATTTTTGTAAAGCAGCTTTGTGACAATAATTATTATATCACATTTATTAATTAGTAATAAATAATACAGTTTTGGTTTGATTTTTTTTAAATTAATATTTTTATACTCGGAGAAAGACAAGCATGTAACACAACAGAAGTAAACTACAAATCTCTACTACTGTACATATATCTACTTTTCATTTAATTATACAAGAATCTCTTTTATTACTGCTAATAAAGGCATGTTAAGGCATTAATGCATAGGCAAGGCAAGAGTACAGTGCTTGTATAGCACATTTCGCACACAGAGGTCATTCAAAGTGCATTACATAGGATAAAATATCAATAAAATGAAAAATATATCAGGAAATTGAATGATAAAAAGAAATCAAGTTGAATAAATGAAATAGAAGAAATTTAAATAAAGATTAAAAGACAGTTTACAGTTGTGCAAATTGCAAAATACACACTGCTAATGCATTTGTAACTGTTACAAGCTTTAATAAGCAGCATTTGCTTTTCCAACTTGTTGCCTGACATTTAATACGCTCATTTTGTTTGTACTTACTCAATAATGTATTTGCTTTGATTTTATTTGCTAGTTGAAGCGTGACAATTTCTACAAAGAATAGCTATTGCTGTAAGAACTGCTGTTTTTACTGTTATTCTGGTCATGTTCTCTGCATTGTGGGAATTATAAGGAGTACATAAAGAGTCTCTCACACTCATTTCATCTGTGGTTTTTTTCTCCTGAAAGCTGAAAATAAGATTTGCATTCCCTTCTGCTGATGAGTTACAGTTGATATAGATCCTGTGGTGTGAAATAGCGAAGGCCTTTTTCAGGTTTCTGGGCCATCCCTAGCTCATATTGCAGCTGTCTGATGGCTGTGCAGGTTGAGTGTTTTAGCATATTGCAAAAAAAACTGCTTCGGCTGTAAGCTTGTTAGTGCTGACTCATACGGGTTCAGGTTGCGTCCTCATTTTGAATGTAATTGCGTGATTGTTTCACTTTTTCATGGTTTTGGTGGTGCAATACAGCTCCTGGATGTGATGATCCTGTTTCATTGTCTTGACCAACTTTTCTAATGCTCATATTAATGGTAATACATGACACAATGCGTTTCTGGTAAAACTAGTGATAAAGGCATGTACTGTATTTATAATTGTGTGTGGGTGTGTGTTTTTGTTTGAAAGACTGGGTGCTGCTGGGCTTCACAGCTGTGTCATGATGCTGTTCCGGGAAACACTGGACATGTAAATGTTTACTGGCCTCTGTGTGTGTGTGTATGTGTGTGTGTGTGGATCCTTGCCCCCAATCTCAGTAGCCAGAATTAAAATGAATAAAAAATTTAATTTTCTTTTTTATAGCGACTTTCTACACACTCAAGTTTGCTTTACAATTAGAAAGCACTTATAACACAGCGGGGGGGGGGGAAGCATGTGACGGTCATCCTGGCAGTCAGAAATGTACGTACAGAATCAGGCACAACTCATCTCAAGACAGTGATAAAGCATCATATGCGTCTCTGTCTTTTTATCTCGCTCATTGTAGTTACTGTGTAATGGATCTCCTGTGGATGGAGACGTATGGTGATGGTCCCTCTCCTCACGCAATCCGCCCAGACTCCGTGCACATGGGTCTTCTCAACGCCATACAGACTAAACATGCTTAACCTGGCCTTGTTCCTGCTTTACCCGCATTTTAGGCATCTGCACGCACACACACACACACACACACACACACACACACACACCTGTCTGAGAGATGAATGTCCCAGGAGTGTTCTGGATTTCTCCATGGAGCTGGCGACAGCATACATCAGAATGTCACCTTGAACTTCACCTGCGCTTCTCTCATATAACTGCATGTCTGGGGGAAACAAGTCTAGTTTAACTACATTTCCCAAAACATGGAACTGTTCACCTTCAAGTCACGGCTATCCTACTGACAAGACGAGATACA
Source organism: Stegophilus panzeri (assembly GCA_024331685.1). Taxonomy (NCBI): domain Eukaryota; kingdom Metazoa; phylum Chordata; class Actinopteri; order Siluriformes; family Trichomycteridae; genus Stegophilus; species Stegophilus panzeri. The sequence continues at coordinate 14,843,250 of JANDJT010000071.1, forward strand.
ACATTGTCTTTAAAGCAGCGCTGCGTCTCAGTTCTTTAAAGGAGAGTTTCAGTTTTTTTCCTATGAGACTAGAGATATCTGGTAACTGATAACTAGATGATTCCACGATTGCCATTTGTGACAAACTGATATTCCATTTACAGATATTTATCTAAATTAAAAGACATTTTAAACATGGGTAACAACAACCTTCACGGCAATTATGTGCATATGTCAGATCAATAATTATAATCTATGTAGAGCTGTAAGAAAAACAGGGCCATTTATTTTGCCTGTCCCCGCTCACTATAACTTCGCTTTACTGTAAAATATACTTTATACAAAAATCTGTTATTTCTGTATTAATGTGTAAATCCATTGATCATATCAAGCCTGAAACATCCTTTTCTGTGACTCATCCATTACAGCTTATGAGAAAAATGGACATTTTATTTGTGACCCAGACCATTCACTCAACTTTGTTACCTCACATTCAAGCTTGTGAAATATTCCAAATATGTTTAACAGGAAGTTGCATCATCCAAATTTCCTGAAGATCATGGGCAGAAGAAAATAAAGTTCCCTCACTCATTTTTCTTTATTTTCAGTGATATCGTGATAGACAACCCTGTTAACAAAATGATGCAAAAATTATTTAAAAGGTAAATTTTTACTTTACACTGACCTTATGATTAGCATGGACAGTAATTAATCACATTTAATCACATAATTCTATGCTAAAAAGCTTACCCAGTTTTACTTTTTTACACTTTTTTATTTATAAAACAATGCAGCCAATGGCAGCAGAGAAAAAGAGGGGAAACATTTTTGCTTGCTCCCCCATATGGGTTAACATATTTTTAATGGTTAAATACATGCTTTCTTAGATTCAGGGTTAAACAGTTATCTTTTTAGTGTGTTTTTTCGACATGGACCATTTAGTTTTATTCACCATCTTTGGGGGAAATTCACAAAGTATCATTTTAGGTACTTTTTTTCTTCTCTCTCTCTCTCTCTCTCTATCTCTCTCTCTCTCTCTAGTATCTCACACTACAGCCTGACTGATTAGTCTGGTTGGAGGTTCTGTGATGATATGGTCTGCAACTTATGCACAAATTTCAAAGCCTTGTAGCTCATGTAGGTTTCAGAGGGGTTAAATTATTGTCTCAGGGAGTTTTTCCTTGCCACTGTCACCTCTGGCTCGCTCATTAGGGATAAATTTCTTAATTTATAAGTTAAAAATGTATATCCTGAATGTATATGTTTCTGTAAAGCTGCTTTGTGACAATGTCCATTGTTAAAAGCGCTATACAAATAAAACTGAATTGAATTGAATTCCCAGTCATGATATGAAAGATCCATTTATCTAGGTATTGTCAGCATCCTAAACATAAATTTATTCAAATTTTTTTTATATGAAGCAGCTAACTACTTATTAGTATAAGTAGTGTAATTCACGCCACCTTTGTCCTACTTCTGATAGTTTCCCAGCTCTACATTGATTACACTGACCTCCAGACCTACACTCCATATTTAGGCTGTGTTTGTTACTGACAGTTAAAGATGATCTATTGTATCACACTCAGAAAATGTCCTAGTGGGTCACTTCACTGTTTACACTGTACACTAGTGCTGAGTTTGAGTAAATACACTGTAATTGGGACTGAAATGTTCCTCCTATTTTTCCAAGATTTACCAGTGTTGAAAGATGAACCATGACCTGTATGTGCCTGAGGGGAAGGAGTGAGAATGTTAGTGTATGACTGCATTTGTTTGTAAGACACGTGTTATCTAGATTATTCTTATTACTTGTGCCAGAGAGAGGGGTAGAAAACGGACATTGAGGACAGCATCAGCTGTATGTATATTCTGCAGGGATGTGAAAGTGGCCGTATACCCATCCTCCCTACTCCCCCTCACTCGTTCCCTCTGTCTTTTTCTCTCTCTGGCAGTTCAGGGCAGATTTCTCCCACACTCATGGACGCTGGGCTGTGTGGCTGTGTGTTTATGTTGGAGCCCGGACTTCCTAGTGGCAGCCTGCACCTATCTAAACATCCCCCCGGCCGCTGCTCTGTGTTCCCGGTCTCGCACGCCCCCCCCAACCCCATTCTATGTCTCTCCTTTTTTTTTTCTTTTTTTTTTTGCTGCAATTTTTTGGACAGAGCGGCTTAAATCGAGAAAAGGATTCTGAACGACGAAAGGAGAATTCTTTCACATGGACACGTTCCACCGCGCCCTCGTCCATTTCATGTTCCATTCCTCCGTTTCTAACTGGAGAGATCCTATGAGCCTGACTGAAGTTCCAGCAGGCTGTGGGCCCGTTCACACACACGCGTGTGCGCGCGCACGCACATACATACACACACACACACACACACACACACTCTGTGTTGCAATTTCTTTCACCAAATAGTCCACCATGGACTCAGCAAAGTGTTGAAGCATTTTACAGGGATCCTGGCCCATTCTGACCTTCAGTGTCTTCTACAGTTGTGTTGAGTTGGTGTGGATTTCTATTCCAAATACCTTGTGTCACCCTTATCGGAAGTCCAGCAGCCTGATGACAGGGCAAGCTACATAATGAGCTGCAGCTTTTTTAGTGGAAATTGCCTGCCACATCTGGTAAACCTGAAGTAAAACTGTTTGTTTTTTCACCTTATCTTCTTGTTTCATGATAAGACCACAACAATACATTTTAAATATTATAATTTTTAATTAATAATAATAATATTTGGGGTTGGGGTTCAATTTCCGCCTCCGCCCTCTGTGCATGGAGTATGCATGTTCTCCCCGTGCTTCGGGGGTTTCCGCCAGGTACTCCGGTTTCCTCCCCAAGTCCAAAGACATGCATTGTAGGTTGATTGGCATCTCTACATTGTCCACAGTGTGCAAATGGGTGTGTGAGTGTGTGTGTGTGTGATTGGCACCCTGTCCAGGGCGTGTCCCCCGCCTTGTGCCTCGAGCTCCCTGGAATAGGCTCCAGGCTCCCCATGACCCTGTGTAGGATAAGCGGTATAGAAAATGGATGGATGTCCAGTGCACATATATTAAATAAATGTTGCAGTACAATTTTAGTCTTTGTATATTTGTATTTTCTTTCCTAGGTCCACTGTCTCATTAGCATTTCAGACTTACATTATGTATTTGTATTTTCTTATATGTTTAGTTTTTAAATGTTACTGTTACAAATTGAGAAATAATCGGCTGTTCTGCCTTATTATAAAATTGTACTTGAATTAAAACCCTACTGTAATGGATTCTGCATCATACCATGCCTACTAGTAATGATCACATGAATGGACATGATGTTAAAATAATATTTAAAAACTACTTAGCTACACACACACACACACAGACACACACACACACAAAACATGTAAATACTTCCAAATTGGAACACAATTTGATGACATCAAAGCAGATGACATCAGATGAACACGTTTTCCCAACATTTTTTTAACTAACCTGTGCCTACAGGGTGAACTGCACTGAAATCAATGTCATATGGAAGCAGTACACTCTTGATTTTATGGCATGAAGCATTGTCCTGATAAAATAAATATATTTGTACAGCTATTTCACTTCTGCCATGCTGTGAAAGGATGTACAAGATTGCCCAACTCACACCATCACACCACCGCCAGCCTGCAGTGTTGATGCTACTGACCCAATACAAGACTGAAATACTTGTAACAAATAAGAAACAACTCCTGCCTTATGGCCAGATAGGCTTCAGATCCAATGTGAATAGAGTGCTGTAAGAATGAGTTCTAAAAACCCAGAAATGACTTAGCATTTTTGCACTTCCGGTTCCATCGTCCAGAAGTCAATGGGTTTACTGAATGGGTTTTTGGTTAAATGCCTGAAATAAGGTCTGTGGTTCACACAAGTTCAATATATTTCCTCATTTCTAAAACATAAAATACATCAGTAATACCCCACTCATGATTTTGTTAAGCTTTTACGTGTCTTGAAAAAGGCTAAATAGACTACAGAGGTTGTCGGAGACATTAAACGTCATCACGCCAAACAGGAAAACTCCTCTACTACATCCTCGTTGTGTTTATGCTAGCGCTCTTGCAATCTATTCCAACTCAAACTTTCCAGCTTGTAGATTTTTCAGTTTATAGTATTTTTCAATTGTAGTGGGTTCTTTTATTGTAGTGCTATAAAGCTTTGTGGAGGTGACATTGAAGACATGCGGCCGTGGTGTAGTTCATTTATAGCCTAACTTTAGCTTTTTACTTCTGCGATTTGTATTTAGGCTTCAAAATTCATAAACGTTGTGTTCATTTGTGAAGATTATCTTGATGAATAAAACATGTAAGAATCATAAACGCTTGTTGGTCACAGAGCTTATTGTCTGCAGTAATCCAAAAGCCAGTGGAAAAATCCTATTGGCTTTTTGTCGAGGGAAGCAGGGTGATGTTAACTTCCGGGTTGGCTTACAAAAATACATCACTTTTGCTTCGCTCTATTTGACTAGTGTAAAGAAGCTACTGAAGTTGAATGAATAAAAGAAACAGCCCAACTGTTTTTTGTTTGTTTGTTTGTTTGTTTTTTGCCATTAAAGAAATGAGCTGGAGTAACTCTTGAACCCTGTGTCATAAAACCAACATAATCATATCTTAAACACATCGTAGGAGGTGGCGTTAGAGTTTATGTACAATAACACATCATTGTATCAGATGTTACTATTACTGGAAACACTGGTGCAATAGCTGTCATAATCACAAGCCATGGCAGGTTATGCTCCATGATATTTTGTTCATTTTTAAGTGCACTCTAATCTCTAATTAACATATGTTTGGTAACAGATGTTGTACAACAACCCAACATTTTAAGTTAAATGTTAAAAATCATTAATAGTGCTCAAGTCAACATGAAGGAAGAGTGCTAGAGAGCACTTAGCATGTAATAGCAAAAACTAGCATGTGGTAGACTATAATGCCACCAAAAAGTGACATGTTACTATTAAAATTATCATAATGGACAAGCTGAGACTTAAAAAAAAAAATTAAAAAGCAGCAGCACTGCTATTATTAACTGACTCAAACTGCCCTGGCTGGCATTGAGCCTCTTACACTGTTATGAGATGCTTAAATCATTTTTATTGCCTTAGCTTTAATAATCCCTCTTTAACCTGAGTCTGCTTCTCCATCTTGACTAATTCAATACCTGAAGTCAGTTACAAACCATAGCTTTCGCATGCATTCACCTATATATACAGTATCTCACAAAAGTGAGTACACCCCTCACATTTTTGTAAATATTTGATTATATCTTTTCATGTGA
>JANDJT010000071.1:14854991-14877443 GCA_024331685.1 Stegophilus panzeri
TGTTGGCATGCATTGATGCTACACAGAGGAAGCCGTATTTTAAAGAGACTTCAAGCTTTACTTGTTTATGTAGATATTCACCTGCACACTTATATACTGTGTCAATGCGAAAATGCACAAAACACACTCACACTAACATTTAATCTGTGTGCATGTGTGTGTAGTTAAGCAGGATCAGATGGAGGTTTGGGGTTGTTCCATGCAACTTAGTGTGGTTACTGATCCCCAGTGCCACCCTGGCCTCCTCCACTCTGTCCTCTTGTGAAACCAGATGAGTCTCTCCATCCCTTCCTGACTGTGGATGTGACTCATTCTGCCAGAAACCCAGGAAATAAGAGGCAGTGTGTGTGTGTGTGTGTGTGTGTGTGTGTGTGTGTGTGTGTGTGTGTATTATGGGTGTATGCAGAACAACAGACATTGAGATATAGCCTCTTCATGAGTGTGAGTGAGTATCTGGCAGTGGACTGTTGTACATGTGGCAATGCAAGTGGTTGGCTTATCTGTGCTTTCACTCATTCGCTGTGCCAGCTGCCTTAGATAGCAACAGTTAGATCCCATCAATCTCGACATCAGGTTTCACTCCCATATGATGTAATACTGCCCAGCTCCATGCTTTAATATTAAGCATTCCTACCTTACTTAAGAGCTTTTACACCTATTAGCCATTAGCCTGAATCTGAGTGAAATTAATTCTTTTGGTTTGCACAATCTAGGCTCATCAGAGAGACACTATGAGAGAGACTAATGGCCTGTATGGGAAAGATTTTGGCTTTAAATATGGCTGGATAAAAAAGAAAGGCTGTCATTCATTGGTGAGAAATTGCAATGGAGAATGTAAACAAACTTTTGCAAGCCTGCATGGAAATCCCTAAATTTGACCAAGCATGAAGAACACAGAGCTAAATATATTTTTTTTAAAAAAATAGATTAAATAGTAATATGAATGAATAATCTAAAAAACATCAGTATTTTGTGAACTGTTTCCAACATTTTTTGTGTGTTCTTCGCCCCAGACATCTGCAGCACTCCTGCTCTGTTTTCCGGCACTCACTTTGCATTACACATGTCTGTTTAGCCAGCTAAAATGTATAAAAAAATAATAATAATAAAAATAAAAAAAAACAATGCCCGTCTGTAACTCATAATCCATAGGATGTTTGGTTTACGTCACAGCTAAAATGTGTTCTCACTGTATTTGATCCAAACTAGAGTTCACTTAGAAAAAGACATGGACTGCCTCTGGAAAGCAAGGCCTGCACTTCAGTGTGCCATGTTCATCTGCTTGAATTAACCACACCAAAGGGGTAAACACCAAAGGGGTAAACACCAAGGGGGTAAACACCAAGGGGGTAAACACCAAGGGGGTTTGTCTCAGGATGCCACTATCTGTATCTGTATCTTTTTAGTGCTATAAATATCTATATGTGTATACAGATGTCAACCAGATGCAGGTGTAAGTGGGCGTCTGCTAAATGAATAAGTGTAATTTTCCATGAAAACAGTATATAACAACAAATTATAGTCCCCCTATGATTTTCTGGTAATAATTTGTTAATAACAATGAAGAATGTAAGAAAAACATGTGCAATGTATGTTCAAGTTAATCTTTTATTTTTTAAAGAATTAAATTATTTTTTGGAGACCCCAGCAGAGGTATGCTGCCTTGTGCAGTATGAGGTCTGCATGGACTATATAATGCTTCGGCTCTACTGGGAAGTGACAGGGTTAATTTTAATAAAGGAAATGTTCAACTGAAATCATATTTGCCCAAACACTACACAAAACGAGCACAGGCTCTCAGCATCACGGCACAGAGGGTCGAGTAGCACCTAGAGCAATGACACCAAACAGCACAAATAGAGTTTAAGGGGCAGAGCACAGCAAACATTCCCTGAAATCAACACAGACACGCTATTGCAGTCAATTCATGGCCATGATCTTTTTTTTATTTAAATTGAAAAAAAAAAAAGTATTTGTATCTGTTTACAACATCATCTGTTCTTTTCTTACTTGGTTACATCCCTAGCATAAAAGCATTCAACCAAACCCTTTTAAAAATCTGGCCTCCAAGTCCCCACAACGCCATTATTTGTACACACCCAGCACCTGACACCTGCTCTGCAACCACTTCTGACTCTCTGGCTGTTGCCTGAGGTCAGAACAGTGTGAACCTTGCTGTATTATACCCAGCACCCTGTCAGAGCTTGTCAATTAAAGGAAAGATGCGTTACCAAAGCCAACCTGGGATCCGACTCTCTTCCTCCGCTTTTATTCGAAATAGAAGAAGAAATTTTCAAAAATGCATCATTCATGTGAATGAAAGTAACCTAATGAAAGTATAATGTGGTGATGTTTTGCCATGCCACGTCACTCTGATTTGCTTCTGCACATGATGAGAATCTTATGGTGCTCTCAACACTCATCATGGACCATGCAATTTTATATGTATGTCATAAGGAGGCGATAGAGGTCACTCTCAACTTCAGCTGTGGTCCAACAGAGCTCCCATCATCCGCCTTCTCTCCTCTTTCTCCTCCAGCTCTTCGAGTGGTGTGCCTGTGGCCCTGGGAAGGTCTCGCACAGAGTGCAGCGAGATTAAGTCATGGAGGGGTGTTGAGGGAAAACGCTGACCTCTTATCCTCCCTCACACTCTGTCTTTCATTTTTCAGCCTGTCTTTTTTCCACCAAATTTTTTGTCCTCCTCATGCTCCCTTTCTTCTTGCCCTGCTGTCTGCCCCAGAGTCTCATAGATTGTAATAATAGGAATAATGATAATAATGGTGACGGTGGTCAGGATGGTGATGTAAAGAAACATAATATTACAATAACAAACACCCTCTGCAGCCAATGGCCATGGACTGACCTCTGTGATAGTGAGCATGTGTGTGTGTGTGTGTGTCTGTGTGTCTGTGTGTCTGTGTGTGTGAGGGAGAAGAGAGCGTGGTTGCTGGCATGCTGTATATACGGTCACTTCCTCTCCAGTTTAAACAGAGCAGGCTGTGCTGGCAGTCTGCACTCCCCTCTCCAAATGGTTTGCATCATGTTTAAACCCCCCTGCCACCTCCCATTTCTTCCCACCCCCACCGTCACCCACTCTCTTGCGCTCTCTTTTCCTCCCTATAAATCATCAAATATCTCAAACGTTATGTGAATCTGAAAAAGAGAGGACTCTTCCTTTCTTTCTTTCCCCCTGCTGCAAGGGCATGAGCAAAAAGCCATAAAACAGATGGAGAATCTTTTTGCTGTGAGTTATCCTCCAATGCATCTCAGGATCACAAGGCCTACACTGTCCATCAAAAGTTTGGGGGCACCTTGTTGTTTCGTGAAATATTCCCCAAAAATACCTCAAAGAGATATTAGGTGAGGAATGATCCAGGGCTGTCTGTAATGGACTGGCATTTACAGTCACCTGACCTTAACCCAATCGAGCTGCTCTGGTTAGATCAAAAGATTCAGTTGAGTTGTCCAACCAGCATGACAAATCTCCGTGGCATTTATATAAAGAAAGTTGTGAAGCAGTTATGGACTCTATGGCCAATGCACATTGATGAATGTATTGTCACAAAAGTTGATGTTGTTCATCTAAAATTACTTGGCCCAACAAACCTTAACCCAGGCATTTTTACACGCTAACTAACTCTAACTAGACTCTTGAGAGAAGATTTTATGCTTCTTGCATAAACCAAAGTTATGCCAATGCAAGACTTAAACTAGGCTGTGTGGATCCATGTGAAAACATCCATCTATCCATCCATCCATTTTCTGTACTGCTTATCCTACACAGGGTCGTGGGGGAGCATGGAGCCTACTCCAGGGGACTTGGGGCACAAGGCAGGGGACACCCTGTATGGGGTGCCAATCCATTGTAGGGCACAATCACACACACATTTACACACCATGGACAATTTGGAAATGCCAACAAGCCTACAACACATCTCTTTGGACAGGGGAAGGAAACCGGATTACCCGAAGGAAACCCCCGAAGCACGAGGAGAACATGCAAACTCTGTGCATACAGGGCAGAAGCAGGACACAAACCCCAAACCCTGGAGGTGTGAGGCAAACATGCTAACCATTAAGCCACCGTGCCCCCTCATGTGAAAACATCCATGCATCCATCCATTTCCTGTACCGCTTATCCTTACTGGGTCGTGGGGAACCTGAAGCCTATCCCAAGGGGCATGGGGCACAAGTTGCAGTATAGATGTTAAAATTAAAGACAAGGTAAGAGAACTCTTCTTTGAGGAGAAATTTGCACAGCATAGACAGGCTCATTAAAACTGGACAGCTGAAGACCAGGCAATGTTTTTCCAAACTATCCAGTTTCAGTGTGTATGCCCACTGTAGCCCACTGCAGATTCTTGTTCTTAGCTGTTGGATGATTGAACACATTTTGAGCACAGGGGAGGGAAGTAGTATACATTTCATTTTTGGATAAACTATTCCTTTAATTGCAGGCCAAGGAAGAAAATGTATTTAATAATTTAAATAAACATTTCTGAAAAGGAGGAAGCATGGTGGCTTAGTGTTTAGCATGTTCACCTCACACCTCCAGGGTTGGGGGTTCGATTCCCACTGCTGCCCTGTGGTGTGTGTGGAGTTTGCATGTTCTCCCCGTGCTGTGGGGGTTTCCTCCGGGTACTCCGGTTTCCTTCCCCAGTAGGCTGGTTGGCATATCCAATGTGTCCGTAGTGTGTGAATGTGATTGTGCCCTGCGATGGATTGGCACCCCGTCCAAAGTGTACCCCGCCTTGTGCCCGATGCTCCCTTTGATAGGCCCCAGGTTCCCCGCGACCCAGTCGGATAAGCGGTATAGAAAACAGATGGATGGATTTCTGAAAAGGATAGGTGTCTCCAAACCTTTGAAATGCAGTGAGATGGTCTGCCAGACTGCTCCCAGACACATGCTGCCATGTCCAAGAAAAGCTGTCCTGGAAAAGCTCAGAGCTTGTTTGTACTCTGAGACAGGTGAATGACTTGCAAAGGATAGGTGTTCAATATTATAAAGCATCAGAGGAGTGTGCTGCAGTGCTTCTGGATCTCATTAATACAGAACATAATTATCTGAGGTTAAGTGTCATTTAAGGTGTTAAAATGTTAGAAATATTGAAGCGCATCTGGAAATGATTCCCAGAGTAATCCATCATATAGTGTGTATGTGTGTGTGTGTGTGTGTGTGTGTGTGTGTGTGTGGTAGAGAGAAAAGGACAGAGCCATGGACAAAGTGAGATGACAAAGAGACAGAGTTCTGCCTAATGACACAGAATATGTCATGAGCTGTGGGTGAGCTTTCAATCTTCAGATTCTGTACTTCTATAGTTCTTTTATAGGCCATAACATATCATCCTACTACTGAGAGTTATCCACTGACTGGCTGGCAGTGTGTGTGTGTGTGTGTGTGTGTGTGTGTGTGTGTGTGTGTGTGTGTGTATGTGTTGCTAGCAGCATGGGTGGGCAACAGATCAGTAGAGAATTAGAAAGAGAGGGAAACTAGGGACATCCCCTCTTCCAACAGCCCTTGGTCCCTCTCCAGCACTAGATTCTGTCTCTCCTCACCTCAAAGCGCCAGTGATGTGCACTCATCTGTGATTTACATGTTTTTTTAAACAAACAGGTGCGTGCATGTATCACTTTCATATCTGATCGACTGTTGATCATGCTCATTAGGGTGCAGATTATGCGTGCTCACTGACAGCTTCACCAGGATGGAATATTAAAACATTTTGCTGGAGGCTTGGGTTCAGCTTGGAATTTTATGCAACTGGAACCAATCATGGTCATTAATTACAATTTTGCTGTATTCTTGCCAGGAACAACACTCTTCCAAAAACTGTCTTTCTCTTCTTGTTTCTCTCCATTTCAATCTTCTGCCCAGATGCCCAAGTGTGTGTGTGTGTGTGTGTGTGTGTGTGTGTGTGTGCGCGTGTGTGTGTGTGTATCAGGTTGTCAGTCTGTCTGTCAGTCTGTCTGTCTGTCTATCCAATATGTGTGTGTGTACATGTTTGTGTGTGTATGAGCGTAGGTGTGTAAGCATGCTTGTGCTTGTGTATGTAGGCATGTTCTTATATCTTGTTGGAAAAGAAATAGTTATCAGCACAAAAATAGGAATCTCTGACTGCTTTGACTTTGTTGGGACATTTGGCTGGTCCCCATGAGGAAAATAGTCAATAGATTTATATATATACATATATCCCCCAAATGCCCCCAGTGTGCGTGTGTGTGTGTGTGTGTGTGTGTGTCTGTACAATATGTGTGTATACATGTGTGTGTGTATATATATCATAAACTGCAGGTTTTATTAAAAAACTAACAGAGTTTCCTTAAAAAGATTTCCTTTTGGTTATTGTGTGTGTGTGTGTGTGTGTGTTTGTGTTTGTGTGTGTGTGTGTGTATGCATACATGTCTGTGTGTGTGAATGAATGGACATAATTCCGTGTGTATAGCTTCAGTGTGCCTGCTCATTTGAATTTCTGAAGAGCCTGCTTTCCTCCAGGGTGAAGTCCACTGACTGAACTTGCTGCTGTCTGGATAGCAATCAGAGAAGAGCTGAGAGAGTGAGGGAGCTATAGACATACACACCTCAGGGCCTGGCTCAGGTGAGAGAGAGAGAGAGAGAGAGAGAGACTGTAAGTTGTTTCCATTGTGTAAAGAGTCGATTTAAGAGGCAGCTGGAGAGAAACACAATATCTCTCAACACTTTACATCTACAGTTAAAGATAATGTACATAGGACTTTCTGATGTACCCATGCGTGCCGTAAAATTCTTCTCTCGCTTTCTGCATTGTGTGGACGAATTTAGCAACATCTGCACAGTAAACTCTAAACTATACACGCTAACTTTTTTTTATTATTGTTAACACACTGACTCACTATAGCATCTTATCTCATATGTCTATGTCCGCATTACTTTTTAGCATTTTTCCAATGCCCAAAATGAATAGGCCTGTGTTTTATAGAAGTAGTTACTTCTGTGGAAAAGCATTGTGTCTGTTCACTTCTGCCTTCATGTACAATGTGAGACACACACACAGATGCATGTCTCTGGCTGCCAGCTGGTCATTTATACGCGTGGTGATGCTGAGCATCTCTCAGCGCTGGATGGGATCCAGTGCCCAAAAGCTTCTGAGCTTCCATTCTGCTCTAATTGTCTGTGTCTGCTTTGGCTTAGTACCTAACAGCGTAACAGTCAAACCTTTTTTTTTTTTTTTAACGATAAGTATATTCTCGTTGATTTTATGAGTCAATTATTAAGCAAACTTTAATGGGCCCTTTTAAATCTGAGTTTAAGTGCTTGTTTAAGAAAACTCTTTTGAAATAATTAGAGGCAAATAGTAGGAAAATCACATTATCTTTAGTGATTGTGACTAAGCATTATGTGTCAATTCAATGTTAGAGATGCTTATTCTGTGTGTGTGTGTGTGTGTGTGTGTGTGTGTGTGTGTGTGTGTGTGTGTGTGTGTGTGTAGAGGTATGGGTGTCTGGATAGATGGGTGTGTTCAGCTTATTCAGCACTAGGTGATGGTGAACAGAGGGGTTGGGACTAACCTTGCATCATGTGAGTGGATAATAGAAATAGGCTGACCTTGAAACCCTATCTAGCAGGGGGTTCAGGCCCTGAACTCACGGTTAATAAAGCCCTGTTTTTACTGCGAGAGAAGCCCTGCATGTTACACATGGCCTTAATATAGCACACACTTCACGAGATGAAAAGAATCACACCCGCATTTAAAGTAAGTGGTGTGTGATTTGTGAAATGAGTAGTAAGGTATTTCATGTGGTCATGTTTTCGCACCAAACATTGTGTATTAGCAGCCAAAGTCAAGAGAGAGCAATGGACTTCCTATCGACAGATAACCAGTTATTCAACAACAATAAAAACCCACCCTGTAGCAATTATAGCAGTGATGGAAAAAGGCACTAATTAACAAAACTGATCTAAACACTGACTTGGGTAAATGTACTGCTACCATTCACTTGAGTAAAAGTAGTGATCAAGTAGATTATTCAAATAAGAGTAAAAATGAATCATCTGGTGAAACTCTCCTTGAGTAATTACTTTACAAATGACTTTTCAATATGTCTATAACTGACACATCTCTGAAAATGTTTTGGGGTTTTTTGGAATAATTTTATTAACTAACCAAGTGAGCTATGCTGATGTGAACACCAAATGAAATTATATTAAAACATATATAATTAAAGGCAATGTTAGCTCACTAGCTAATGTTGCATATAGGCTGTAAGAGCACTTTGATATATTTAAAGCATCAAAAGATCTGGCTAACTAGTTTAGCTCATTCAGCTAGCCACTGGATTACCTGTAGGTTTCTCCACATTGATAGTTGCGTTGTGATATCGCTACACGTTTTTTGCTCACATCATTTGTTTGATAAATTAGTACAGGGATGCTCAACTCTCTCAGATATTGCTGCTGCTAAACATTTGACACCTGAAGTACAGACTTTCAGTACGAAACTACTTTATTTTGATTCAACTGAATTACTTAAAATTTGAACATATCACCTTTTAATTGGTTCGCAGTGTTCCTGGGTTAAAAGCATTTTTTTGTGACTAAAAAGACATGCATTTTTAAAGTAAAGGTACTATGATTTAATTAAAAAATGTACTATTACAGTGAACCATGTACTCAAGTACTGTAAGAAGAGTACATGTAGTTCATTACTTTCCACCCCTAAATTACAGTCTGAATTCCACAACTATACAAGCTTAAATCATTTGTTGTAGACATTTATAAACCTACTAGATTAGATATTAGTATGAAAGCCCATGCTGAAAACCTCAGTTCATCTGGAGATGGTTATCAGACTCTGACTTCCTTGTTGGATGTGGAGAGTTTGTAGCTTGATGAAGTGCACTTTCTCTATCTAATAGGAGGTGACAGTGATAAAAGCTGACTGTAGTATACAGTAACAGGAATGCGTTCCCCTCAAGACCAGGCTGTGTGTCTGTATAGGGTGAAGGTCTTTTATGAGTAGGTCAATTCTCTAGAGTCTCCAATGCCTGGGTTGTCAGGTCTAATTGTATTGTATCCTCATGAGTTTACATTTTGTATAGATGATAGATGACAGCTAATATCTGACTGTTGATGTATTTTGTGTATACAGAAAAAAATGGGCAAAATAAAGGTGACTTTGAAGAGTGTTCAGGGTTCGAATTGTGATTATAATTATGATTGTGTGATTTTACAGCTTTTTGGATCGCCTTAATATAAAAAATATTTTAAACATAACCCATTTTAATTATATCTGCAATGTTTACTGGGCTATGCTTGATATTTACATTTAAAAAACCTGGTGAAACAGCCCGATTTCGGTGGCAAAAACTAAGAACCTGGCATCTCTGTCTCAGAGCAATTCATCGCTACCAATTTAGTGCAGGTGGTTTTTGATATTATAATCTATACATCCATCTGTACTGCTTATGCTACACAGGGTCAAGGGGGAGCCTGGAGCCTATCCCAGGGGACTTGGGGCACAAGGCGGGAGACACCCTGGACAAGGTGCCAGCTCATCACAGGGCACAATCACACACTACAGACAATTTAGAGATGCTAATCAGCCTACAACACGTCTTTTTGACTGGGGGAGGATACTGGAGTGAACCCCCAAAGCACGGGGAGAACATGCAAAGTCCACACACAAGGCAGAGGTGGGAATCAAACCCCAAACCACAGAGGTGCGAGGCAAACATGCTAACCACTAAGCAAACATGGCTCTCATATTATAATCTATATGTGTGATATATTTGATAGAACTGGGCAGTTTGACAATATAATATAAATATTGTGACAGATTGTATCACAATACACTTTTCTGAAATATCGTAATTAATGTAATAGCTTTTTCTATTTAAAAAAGAGATTTGATGTTCAAATTTTGTTCCATTTTGAATCTTTTAAATTGTAAAAAATAAAAGTCATAAAATAAATTAATAAATAGATGATTATGATAATGATGATGATGATAAAAATAATAATAATAAAAATAATAATAATAATTCATTATTAGAATGTATTCATTTTTCAGTTTTAATCCATTTATTTTTGTAGATATTAAATTAAGTATCGCCTAACTGTTTTAATTTTTTTTATAGTACAACTTTTTAGCAAACCTATTTTTGTGATACATACTGTGTATCTTAGAAATGTCTTTAAATATCGTGATATTACATTTTTGTCATATCACTCACCCCACTCACTCCGTGTGTGTGTGTGTGTGTGTGTGTGTGTGTGTGTGTGTGTGTGTGTGTTTATGTATGGGTCACACACTCCTGCAGCAATATTCTGGCCTCTGTGTGGCTACAGGTGCTTCACATTACCACTCCTAAAACTCCCGGAGAGGAAAAAATTACTGGTACAATTTGTTTGAGGCCAAAAGGAGGAAAAGAGACAGGAGTAGTGGAGTTGTGCTGAATACAGCCAGACTTGACATTTTAATTCATGGCCTCTGATGTCTGTTGAATTCTTCAGCAAGGCATCCCAACCAAGTGCCAGAAAAGAGCATATTGTTTTTGAATTGAAGTTATGTGCAATTTTGAATGGGTGATTGGTTTTTCATGTGTGCCTGTTTGTGTGTGCGCGTATATGTATGTGCGTGTGTTTCTCTGTGTGTCCTGTATGCCCTGTGTGGTGTGTATATTGTGTGCATGTCCATTATCTCTGCCAGGCCTCTCTGCTGGAGCACTGCCACATTCAGAGCAAAGGTCATAAGGCCAGAGGGTCGTAGAGAGGTAAGAGCAGCAAGAGAGGAAGCAGGCTTAATCGGAGTGAGCCTGGTAGTTTCCTGTATGCAGGCAGGGCACAGAGAGCTTTCTGTCCTGAATGTGGGCCTGGCTCTTCACCCGCTTCCCTCTCTAATTCAGTCACAGCTCCTCACCAACCCCTGGCTGCTGTGTGTCATGCTAAACTAAGCCTGGCTCTCCGACTCACACCTTCGTTGAAACAACTCCTCAGTACTCACTCTGGGGATGGGCTATGTGCTTATATTTACTGCACATTACTGTTTAATATCAGTTTCATCATTTTTGAAGTGAGCATCATTTTAAACCATTAAAAAATAATAGACAATAATAAACTGGTTAATATTTTTCCTAATGAGAAACAAACTACTAACATGGCCTGGGAAATTCTCTATATTATTACTCTAATGAAAAAGCTAAGCTCTATAACTTTATATGAATATGCATTTATATGGAAATACCCCCAACATGTTCCTGCCGTCCATAAATAGCTAGACTGCTAGGTAACTGCTATCAAACTAGCTCACGTAACAGATAGAAATGATTGGGAGTTTAGTATCTGATTCTTGATTCTTGATTTATTTAACAGTGGGGATGTGGGGATTTGTTTATTTAACAGGGATTTAGTATAGAACCTTAACCCAACGCTAACCCTAACCCTTTTTTCATCACTCATAATAATTACTTAGTATAACAAAACACAGTTTTTGCAGCTAAAATCTTCTGGGTACCATGTCATCCATTAATTATTGTATAACTAATTATTGTAACTAATTTGTTACAATCTTCATACAGTGAAGTGCAAAAATTTGCATCTCCCCTGATTTCTGGGTGGGGAAAAAAGGAAAATGTACTCTATTATTCACACATAAGTAAGTAAATGAATAAACAAACAAATAAATAAATAAATGGCCTACTAAAACTGCTTTTCAAATATGCTTTTAATATTAATGGATTAATTTGCATTTTATATATAAAACATTTTTTATGTCAAATAATATTTGTTGTTTAATTTGTAAACCTTGTTTTACTTGTTGTGTATATAACTTTATATATAATATAATTTTGCTATTTCAAAAATACATGCTGAATTGTGACCGTTATTTCTCAACAATTCAATCACCAAAATGGCTCTAAAGATCTGTGAATCGACTCCCTGCGTTTACCTCAAAGAGTCAATTAAAAGAACCGATTCGATCATGAGCCGATTCTTTCATGAGTCGATTCGTTCGCGAACGACAATTTCTTTCTCTTTTTTATTTTATGTTTATTATATTTGTAACAAGTATAGATTAGACTGGTGTATTTATTTATTTTGGGGTTTTTTTTTAAATCAAACATACATTAAACACAAAATGAGTCAAAGTATATTAATAAGAAAAAAAGTGCAGAACAATTCACGAACCACAAATGACACACGACACATCACTAATCCTTCCCTTGAGAGAATCGATTCTTTTAGGGATTGATTCGGAGTAGGGAAAATAAAACAGCTACGAAAGTTTTAGCTCTCTCTCATTGTTTCTGAAATAAATATAATGTTTATTATTTACATTTAGATAGAACAAACTATTGGGCTATATATAAATAGATAGCACGTTTTGTCTAAAACATATTGTATCGCTGACTAATTAAATTAGCGCACAAGCTTAGTGCAACAAAAAATAAAAAGCTAGAAAGCTAGCAAAGACGTGCAGTATTTGAAGCTGTACATGAGCATCTTTGTTGTTGGCATTAAATCAGTGGTTGATTTTTGTTTGTTTGTTTTTTACGGAAGTACTAAACGGCCATGGATTATTATTATTATTTTTATTTTTTTCTGTTTCCTCGTGATCTTGACATAACCAAAAGGTGTTTTGTAGGCCAACCCGGAAGTTAGCATCACCCTGTATCCCTCCACAAAAAGTCAGTAGGATTTTTCCTTTGGCTTTTGGATTCTTACAGAAAATAAGCTCTGTGACCAACAAAAGTTTATAATTCTTACATGTTTCGTTCATTAAGATAAGATTCATAAGATTTTGAAGCCTATACACTCACCAGAAGTAAAAAGCTAATGTTAGGCTACAAACGAACTACACGACGGTGTGTTAATAACAGACCTTATTTCAGGCATTTAACCAAAATCCCCATTGACTTTGGGATGATGGATGTCGAGATCACGAGAAAACAACATTAAAAAACACATCATATTGTTAGCTTAGAGTGAGCTGTGTAATTAGCTACCAATGAAAACTGCAGTGGAGTGATTAAAGTGTATAATAGTGAGGCAGTAGTTTACACAGCAACTTAAAGTTTGTGTTGTCAGCAAAAAATCAGTAAAGTTATGCAAACACACCCATCACCAGTCTAAAACAAGTAACACAAACGTTCCATACACTTCACCTTTACCACTAACAAAAGAGTAAAATAATAAATTACATTATATGGACAAAAGTTTGTGGAAATCTGACCAATGACATCGGCCTGGGGTTCAATTGGTGTTTCAGTTCATCCCAAAAGGTGTTCAGTGGGGTTGAGATCAGGGCTCTGTGCAGTTCACTCGAGTTCTTCCACTCCACCCTTGACAAACCATCTCTTCTTGGACCTCGCTTTGTGTACAGGGGAATTGTCGTGCTGGAACAGGTTTGGATCTCTTAAATTTAATGCTACAGCATACAAGGGCATCCTACACGACTGTGTGCTTCCTACTTTGAGGCAACATTTTGGGGAAAGAGCCACATATGGGTGTGATGGGCAGGTGTCAACAAACTTTTTGGTTCCATAAAGAGATGCACTGTTCACAATACTGACACCACATGCTGATTAGGTAGGACAGGGTTTGTTTGTTGTTGTTTTTTTCCATTTACTGTTTACACAGCCCAAACACTTGTTATAGCTAGTATTTCATTGTGTTTCCATAATATCCGTTGTGAGAGACAAGAATTGCAAAAAAAAATTGTACAGAAAATTGTTCTCCTGCATTAACTGCTGCATAATAGCACACTTCCTGTTGAGCCCTGTGTCATGTTCGCCCTTTGTATCTTCCGTAGTTTTAATTATTTTGCCAGTGCTTAAATGTGTTGCATCCATATAAAGTCAAGCATTAGTGTATATTTCATGTCTACTGATTTTTCAAAATGGCTTTCTTTGACAATTTATTAAAAAGTATATTGTACTTCTCTTTACATTTGAGTTTGGCACAAAGATGGCAGAATGAAAGTGTTTTGTTCATGTTCATATATATATATATATATATATCTCAGTATGACTATTGGGTACTTTAAACAGCACAGGCAGTACCAGCATGAATGTCAATATCCCCCCAAAGGCTAATATTGTGTCTGTCAGTGGCTTTTATGCGGCCACCACAGCTGCTTTTTGGCTTTACTACTGTACAGCCTCTGCAAATGATTACTACACTGACATAAAAGTCTACCAAATGTGCAAATCAGTGCCCCTATCATTATGCAATTTGCATGGATTAGTGTTTTACTCACATCACATAAAAGTCTAGTAGACTGATGTTCAGCTTCAGCTTGGTGCCTACATGAAACCGTGGTGTGGTGTGTGGCAATTTACTGACTGAGTAAGAAAAAGTAGGATGAAACACACAGCATGGTCAAAGACGGCCTCGTGTACACTCAAGATGTTTAATTATTGTGATGTATGACACTGGCTGTGTCGTTGCTTTGGCTAAATCTGTTGGCTCGGTGATTAACAGTCTAGTTTTCACATGCACAAATGGAAATCTTCAATGGATGTGAACTTTATTTTACAATGTATTTAGTTTCTGATTTGCATATTTATTTGTACGAGTAATATGTGACCTCTGTAAGGGGTTTACACAGTGGTGCAGCGGGTAGCGTTGTCGCCTCACAGTTCCACTATCCCCAGTTTGACCATGAGCTCGCATTACTGTGTGTGGAGAATCACGTGTTCTCCCTGTGTCCACGTGGGTTTCTTCTGGTTTCCTCTCACGCTACTCTTTCTATATAATTGCCACACACATTCACATCTGCAGATGTGCTTGTGGTGTCCTGCGATTTACTGGTGCCCCATCCAGAGTGAGCTTTATAGGTGTAGACAGTGGCATTATGAGAACTCTTTCAAACGGCCTGGGTCCAGGGGATGAATTGGAATTTAATTGGTGGGTACCAACAGGAGCGGTGAATGTACCTGTTATTATAAACTGAGTTCCCAACAAAAGTGGCATGGTGATTCAGCAGGTAGCATTGCCACCTCACAGCTCCATGGTTCATGCCTGTTCTCTCTGGTTTTCCTCCAGGTTCTCCAGTTTCCTCCCACCTCACAAAAACATGCCAGTAGGTGGACTGGCTAAGATAAATTGCCCCTTAGCATGCATGAGTATATAAATATGTGCGAGCATGGTGTCATGGCACGCCATCAGAGCATGTGAGTGAAGCGGAGCGGTGTGATGCTCCACTCAATATTCCGCTCTATGCGTGTGCGCTCTGCTCAATCACTCACGTCCCAAGCGAACACTCCACTCGTACTGCTCATGCTCACCAGTAAAACAAAGTTCGCTCAAATCCTGCTCCGACATAAAATTTCTCTGTAGTATACTTGTTTCTATTTGCTTGAATAAATGCCTCAATTACAGTAGTAGAGATAATCATTTTTGTGGGTGACATTCTGTTACAGGCTGTGCCTTTTATTAATTACTATTCATTTTTAATGCCGATTTCTCAGTTTTTCAAACCAGCATATGACAAAGTGCATCCTGGGTTGAGCAAGTGGAATCTTAAGAAATCTGGAATTATCAGTGCTCCACTATCAGCTCCACTCTGCTCACATGCTCTGCATCCCATCCAGGGTGTATTCCCGCCATCTTGCACCCAGTGTTCCTGGGATAGACTCTGGATCCACTGTAACCCTGACCAGGATAAAGTGGTTCCTGAAAGTGAGTGAGTTCTCAACATTATAAATAAAACAAGTTTTTTTGATGCTGTAATATGGACAAATCTATTAAACTGATTCAAATTTGATTCACATTTAATTTATGAAGTAGGCTTAGTGATAAGTCTAGTAGACTAGCTGATATCTATGCTGCTAATTAAGACATTGAATGCTTTGTGATGACTTTGTATAATTGTGTAAACACTCAACACTCACGTAGCACTTTATTAGTAACACTATACTAATACTAATCGGTAGGGCCTCACTTTTCTCTCAAAACCACCTCAATTCTTCCTGGCATGGATTCCACAAGATGTTGGAAACATTCCTTTGAGATGTTGGTCCATGTTGACATGATTGCATCACGCAATTCCTGAAGATTTTTCGGGTGCACTTTCATTCTGTGAATCTCCCGTTCCACCACATCCCATAGGTGTTCTACTGGATTCAGATCCAGTGACTGGGAAGGCCACTGAAGAACATTGAACTCATTGTCATGTTCATGAAACCAGTTTGAGATGGCTTTTGCTTTGTGACATGGTACATTATCATGCTGGAAGTAGCCATTAGAAGATGGGTAAATTGTGGCCATGAAAGTATGCACATGGTCAGCAACAATACTCAAATAGGCTATAGCATTCAAGCGATGATTGATTTGTGTTAACGGGCCTAAAGTGTGCCAAGAAACCATTTTTCACACCATTACACCACCTCCACCAGCCTGGACTGCTGACACAAGGCAGGTTGGGTCCATGGATTCATGTTGTTGGTGCCAAATTCTGACCCTACCAACTGTATGCCTCAGCAGTAATTAAGATTCATCAGACCAAGCTATATTTTTCTAGTCTTCAACTGTCCAGTTTTGGTGAGTCTGTGCCCACTGCAGCCTCAGATTTCTGTTCTTGGCTGACAGAAGTGGAACCTGACGTGATCTTCTACTGTTGTAGCCCATCTGCCTCAAGGTTCGACTTGTTGTGCATACTGCGATGCTTTTCTGCACACCACAATTATACAGAATGATTAACTGAGTTACTGTAGCCTGAGTGTTCTGTCAGGTCAAACCAGTCTGGCCATTCTCCATTGATCTCTTTCATGAACAAGGTGTTACCGTTCACAGTGAATGAGTAGGTGTACAGGTGTTCCTAATAAAGTGCTCAGTGAGTGTATATAGCGTATATTAGAATTTGCTTATATTTCCATCAAACTGTAGTACAAAATCTCAGCTCCACTTGTTTACATAAACTAAAGGAGTAATAACCTCTGCCTGCATCATTCTGTGCAGTACTTAGACCATAACCCTGATGAATAGATTAAGCAGGTGGCAGTCTTGTTAGACTACATATGGTTTATTGATTTAATGCATAGGGTTTTTTGTTTGTTTGTTTGTTTGTTTTGCTACTTCTCTTTCACATTTAGAGATAGGTGATGCCTCCCTCCCTGGATACCTACATTCTCTGATCACAGGTCTGTGAAGTGAAGTGACAGTCTTGAGCAGTGGCAGTGATCAGGAGTGGAGTTCTTCCTGCAGGGCTATTTGGACAGGAGGAGCCTCCGCTGGCCTTCAGAGCTGGAAAGTATGTGTACTGTGGCCACTGGCCCACCTCCCAGCCTGGGAACGGAAGCCGGGAGTCGCCAGGGAAAACAACTAGACAATCAGGTAGGAGAGAGAGAGGGAGAGGGAAAGAACAGCACAAGAGAGAGAACATAGGCAGGGAAAGTTAAGAGCTTTCTCAAGTGTAGTTGTGGTTTTGAAACAATTTTCACTGGCTATTTTGGTTCTTACTGTATAGTAATCAGGAGTGTGTAAGTGTGCGTGTGTGTGTGTGTGTGTGTGTGTGTGTGTGTGTGTGTAAATGTATGTATTGTTTTCCTGACCTGGTTCACTGTGTGTTAAAAGCTGATCCTGTAACAGAGCGTTTTTACAGCGTGTGTGTGAGGGGTGTTGTTTTGGGGAGCAAGTAGGTATTATTGTCTTTCTGCCTTCGTGAAGTTTTTACATCGATTACTCTGAATATGTAAAAGGAAACTGTTTGTGCCTTTTAGTTTTTCAAATAAAAGTGACATTTCTGGTGTATAAAACTATTTATAAGTGTGTGTGTGTGTGTGTGTGTGTGTAAATAGTGACAGTAGCCAGCAAGGGACACAGTGGGTTCAGGCCAGGTGAATAGGAGCAGCCTGTTTCCAACAGAGGGTCCTGCTGTCCTGCACGTACATCATGTTTGAGTGGGGGTCTTGCTCACTATCGCTCACTCTCACTCGCGTTTTACTCTCTCAATTTCTCTCTCTGAGCTAAAGGATGAATGCCTCAGAACTGAATGGAAATGATGAATGATGAATGGTGGAATAAGGTAGTAGTGAATGAAAGGATTGTGGGAATGTAGGGAATGAATGAAAGCCTGGAAATAATAAATGGTTTTAAAGGCAAAATTGGGCTGCATTCAAACTCTGCAAAAAATAACTGAATGGTTTGAACACATGAGTGTCTGAGTGCAAGAAATAATTACGAGCAGTATATTACTAGCTTGGGAACATGGTGTTGCACAGCACATTAATCATAAAGTATGATTATACTGTACATGTGATCATACATGTAATTTATAAATTCTGCTGCTTGCACTTGTTAGTTCAATTTACCCTACAGTGCACTATTTGGGTGTCCTCCATTTTGTAGTGTTGTATATGTATTTTCAGTGGACGAACGATTTTTTCCGAATAGTTAACTATATTATTCTCTTTAGAGCAAGGAATAAGTATGACAAGGCAAAGCGATTTCGTTTAGCTTGGCATGGTTGCTGGCGCAGCCAACAATAATATAAATATATTATGTTCTGTTTTTCTGGTTTCAGTTCGCAAACTAGGCCTAATTTCATTCTAATAACATTCACTCCCAAGTAAGTGTTGTCCGAATTTAGTCCAGTGTCTCCCTATTGCTGCCCTATACACAGCTGCTACAGTGAAAGAGTGAGTGAGAGAATGATTTCAAAGAAACAGTGCAATAAGAGATGGCATAAATCAGTTAATAAAAAAATAAGATAATAGAATCTACCTAGTTTTCAAATCTCATTTGTCATTAAAAACACTCCATTTGCAAATATATTAAATGTGTAATTACAGGAAATACTTTTCGTTAAGTGCACTGATTAATTGCTATGGAATAAGTGATGGTGGTGTTTGTTGACGATGAGTAAAGAGGATGTTCTGGCAGATAGAGCGAACGTTGCGGCGGTTTTGGCTAGGCAGTGGAGAAGATAGAGAGTGAAGAAGAGGGGTGTAGAGATAAATGTCGTTATTGTATGAATATATGCACTCTCGTGCAACAGAAATGATCAAGCACAGCACATATTAAAAAACACTCCACAGTTCAGAATTGAGAAGGGTTCAAAAATTGTTTTGCCAAAATAAGCTTGTCATTTATTTGCAGTGTTCAGTACAACAGCACAGCACGTTTTCATCACATTTGTGTCTTCTTTTTTTTTTGCTATGCTGTGCTGTAGGATCATTTGTACTTCCAAATGGCCAGTGATCATGGAGCAGGCACAAAATAAAGCACAAGGTGATAGCATTATACACAGTGTCCCAACAGTCTCCATACATAGGGGAAATTAACACTATTTAGCAAAATGTCTTCCAAAACTTTTCATACTTAGTTCATATTATATATTTTCTTTTTTACCTTTTTTTTTGCAGATAGCCTTTAAGAACGCCTTTGACAAAAGAAGAACTTATTGAAATCATTCTCATGGCTGGATGGGGAAGCTGTCGCAAGGTTGCGATTTACATTAAGAGGAACCGTGGTAAGCACATCACACACCACACTGTTGCCAAACTTATTTACAAATTCGAAAAGACTGGAAATGTTTCAGACCATCCTAGAAGCGAACGTCCAAGGACGTCCATTGACGAAGGCACAACCAGCATGGTGTATGGAGACTTTTGGGACACCCTGTCTTTTCTTGGTATTAGAAGCATTCTTAGTATTACAGTATCATGCGGTAACCTGATACAGAGCAGTGTAATTATTAGTAAGGACAGGGTTAGAAATATATATTCAAGGTGTGATTGGGAACTCAATCTGCTTCTTGATCTGTTCAAAAAGTCCTTCTTTTTTGTAAAAAAAAAAAAAAACAAACAAAAACCAAAAAACACACACACACACACTCATGACATGTAACTCATGACATTTTCATAATGCCATACAATTGGATTTGATTATACATTTTGCATTAATATTTTTGTATTTTGTACACTGGCTTGCAGCAAATGTGTTTCCTATCATCTTGTGTGCATCTGTGGGTGTTGACTCATGTGTTAGCACTCTAAATCATTTTTAGGATGTTTTTATTTTAGCTCATTCTTTGTCTCTATGTTGCCAGTAAATTTGGTGAGTCTGGTATTTAATTAGTTTTCTTAGACATTTTATTGAACCTATTAATAATATGGAGTTATTAATTATATTGTCAGTTTAGATGTCTGATTTATGTTTAATAGCTAAAAACTGAGTTGTTTCAGTCAGTTTATTTTGGAGTGGGATGACATAAAAAGTCAGCATAAAAAGTCCAAAAACAGGTTGTAAGTAACGTAACAGGACATTTAATGCTCTGTCCTGAGATGGCATTGCATTTGCGCTAAGTGTTGAATTGGGCAGGCGGTAACGGAAACGCAATTTTAGACCAGCAAGATACGCTTTCGCCTGCATAACAATTGAGGCCACCATACTATTGGTAAGCCGAGAAACTGCATTTCGAGTCGAAAAAATTCTCATCCAACCCATTCAGATAGTTGAGTATTACAAAACTAAATACATCAGTCCCTTAGCTCCCGTCTGCAGCATCTACAACCCCCCAGTTTAAAGTCCAGGTGTGTTTCATGTCCATCTGTAGCCCATAAATAATCTACAAATCAGCTGTATGCTTTTCAGTGAGAGGCTTACTCATGGGCCTCCATCTGTCTTTCTGAGGAAATTCTATCCTTACAGCTATGTTAAAATTCTTAAGTTCTCTCACCTCTCAAGCAAATGTGTAGCAGGAGAACACGATTGTGGGGCAGGCTGCAGGACTGTCCCACGCAGCTGTAGGGAATTCACTGCCACTCAGCTCTAATGAGCAGAGAAAATGTGTCAGCTCCAATAAAGCGAGAGACAGAGAGGGGTGTGTGAGAGAGACAGAGAGAGAGAGAGAGAGAGAGGGAGAGAGAGAGATTTTATTTCTTGCCGTGTAGCGTTTAGACCTTCCTTTGCAACAAGGTGCTTTATTTACACTTGTCTTTCATACCAGTAGAATCAAGAGGCTGTTCTCAAAGCAGTACTAGAGTAACACAATGTCCTTGCATAATGTGTCCTACAGGAACCATGAACTATAAGACCACAGAGAACTATAAGACCAATGACAGTATTGTGTTTTTTGTACTAAATGAACTATGGTACGCTGAATAAACCAGCATCTGATTTATGTCTTCAAGCAACTATAAAAATTAAAAACTTTAAAGTTTATCTGGCTCTTAATGTTTGATCCATTCAGAGGGTCTGCATTTTTCATTATCATTTTTTTAAATGACATGCTGGTGGTGGAGATTATTATTACCACTAGTTTTTACTATTGTTATTATTTAGTTATTAAAGTCACAAGTCCAGTCGAATGGGTTTAAAATTATGTCAGTCACACAAACATGAAGGAAGTACTTAATTTCCTCTGTGACTTAAATAAATAACGTCAACTTGAGCTGTAATTTTCATAGAACTAGGAAAAGTGATCAAATGATCCAAAACACAAGTGGTTTGGGTTTCTGTTTGTGGAAATTCAGGAATTAAAATCCTCTAATGGCTCTAATAAATAAATTTGATGGTATGCGTTTGTCTAATGTGCCTAATATTTAAACATTTGGATTATGTTAATACATTAAATCTGTGCTCGTAACAGGTTCCATGGAAATGATTTTACGCTGGAAGGGACTTTCTTTATCACATTCTTTATTACTAAAGGCATTTGAAATTATATGTGGGTTTTTTTGTGCCAGCTAGTATATGAGGTGCTCATGAGGAGTGGGGCTAATGAGGATACTTTGTGCATGTGTGTGTGTGTGTGTGTGTGTGTGTTTCCCTGTGTTTGTGGTACGTGCCTCAGTGACTGTCCATAGTCTCAGAGGGATTGAACTGATTAAAGCAGGGATGAAAGTGGGGGACAGTAGGAAAGAAGGGGAGCAGGCCGAGACAGTTTCTAGGGGACGTTCGAGTGGACGTGACATCCCCAGCTGTGCTGTGACATCACTGCTCTGCTGACAGGAAGTGAGGGAGGTATTAGGGAAAGGGGGCTGTTGTGGTGGTGAACAGAGGGGTGGTGACATCAGAGTACTGTCTGGGACACACAGCTGGGTAAACCAGGGAACTCAGACCATACTCTCTGAGAGTGTGTGTGGATGTGATTGTGTTGTTATAATTCCTTTTGTGTTCGAATTTTAATTACATTAACAAACCTTGAATGCATTCACAAGCCTATACTTATATACTGCTTCAGAAATTTTATTAGAAATGTCAAATAAATGTTTCAGATTCATTTTTATTTTATTTATCCACAGTAATGCTTTTTGTTTATTATATTTAGATATTATATTTATATTATATTTAGATATTATATTTATATTTGTTTATTATATTATATTATATTATATTAGTTAGAGTTTTCATGTCCTAGGCTTCTTGGGATTTATTGACAAGTTGAGGATGAAAAGTGTGAAGTTTCCACAGTCAGTGATGATTTGGGATGCCATGTCATCTGCTGGTGTTGGTCCACTGTGTTTTCTCAA
>JANDJT010000071.1:14877517-14896230 GCA_024331685.1 Stegophilus panzeri
AGATGCTGATTTCCTTTTCCAGCAGGACTTGGCACCTGCCCACAGTGCCACAACTACTAGTAACTGGTTTGCTGACCATGTATTACTGTGCTTAATTGGCCAGCCAACTCGCCTAACCTGAACCCCGTAGAGAATCTATGAGAGACACCAGACCCAACAATACAGACGAGCTGAAGGCCGCTATCAAAGCAACCTGAAGGCCGCTATCAAAGCAATTCATGCAAAAGGATTAAAGCCCTGACCAAGTACTGAGTGCATAAATTAACATACTTTTCAGAAGGTCGACATTTCTGTATTATAAATTCTTTACTGTAATATTTTGAGAGACTGGATTTTTGATTTCCATGAGCTGTAATCATCAAGATTAAAACAAAAAAGGCTTGAAATATTTCACTTTATATGTAACGAATCTAGAATATATGAAAGTTCCACATTTTTAATTAAATTACAGGGGGAAAAATGAACTTTTCCACGAAATTCAAATTGTTTGAGATGCACCTATAAACCCTACCTAGTATATTATTATTTAGCCTAATAGAGCATAATTTGAGTTAGAGACAAAAAAGACCTACAATAAGTAGCTGTTAATTCTCACCTATTTACACGTAATATCACATTTCAAAATTAAAATATGTAACTAATAATATGATAATATGGGGGGAATTTTGGGAAAAGTAGTAAATAAATTATATGCATTTATTCTGCTCTCTTTTCCAATATCAAGTAACATCTAGCTAAGGGTTTAGGAAATGCATGTTTCAGCAGACTTCTATTAGGCAACTTAAAGTGTAGTATGCGATCAGGGAAATTTGTTCTGACAGCCATATTTGAAATATAGACTCAGCTCTGCTGTCTGTATCCAAACCACTTAGCCTCTGTCTGCCACTGTCTTAGGCTCACACACACACACAAACACACACACACACACACACACACACATCAGTTTGCACAAAAAGGCATTCTTAACAGAGAATAGCAGTAGTGTCAGAAATGCTTTCCTGTCTTTATGAGCAAATTTGTTTCCTAAATTTAGGGTATAGCTTACACACACTCTTATGCTCACTCTTTTCTCAATATGCTTGCCTCAGACCATATCAACATTACACACATGTATGCATGTAATCAATTGGTCATACAGGAAACCCTTCTCTCCCTCAGCAGTACTCTGACACACATATAAATGCATAATGGCATTGCCACAAAACACAAACACATACACACATTTATATGTGCTGTCATTTTAATATCACCTACAACATTACCACTCTTTCACTGCTGCCTCATACGCGTGTGTGAAATGTACTGTGAGACAGAATGTGTATTCTGCTAAACTCGAGTTAACAATGTAAATAAAGACTACTCAAAAAATTTCAGGCTGGATCAGATCGGATCAGACTAGTTAACCTGATGTAACCGTGGTGGCCTTGATGTCATTAGACAACATCCTTTTGAGACCTTAAAGGAATAGTCCAGTACTTGTTGACCTTAATCGCTATCAACTGCATCTGTAGCATATGTGCAGTTTCTTGATGTTAGCACGTTTGTCTCACACCTCCGGGATTGGGGGTTCAAATCCCACCTCCGGTCTGTGTGCGTAGAGTTTGCATATTCTCCCCATGCATTGGGGGTTTCCTCTGGGTACTCCAGTTTCCTCCCCCAGTCCAAGGACATGTGTTGTAGGCTGATTGGCATTTCCAAATTGTCCATAGTGTGTTGAACAATTTGTGCGATTGTGCCCCAAATTCCATGGGGTAGGCAGCCCACGACCCTGTGTAGGATCACCGGTATAGAAAATTGATGGATGGATGGTTTATGCAAAACTAATAATGGAATTCCCAGGACAGGCATCAACAGACATTTACAATACACTATTATATAATGCAAAATTCAAAATAATGATTACACTCTATGAGCAAAGGTCTTACGATGAAACACACATAAGACAAGTCTTATGTAGTCCTATGAAAGTCTTATGTAGTTTTATCCATCCATCCAACTCTAGACCAATACAGTAAACAGTAATTGCAGTTACACTTTCTTGAAGGTTTTGTTGGGGTTTTTTGAAGCCATCAGGTAACTGACTGAATTATGCAGATTTAGAGCTTACTTTTCAAACAAATTTGAGTGAATAATAAATAAAAGTGTTCTACAAGTATACATTATCCCAGGGGCCTGGGACAAGCGGATTTTCTGCATATGTGATTCGTTGTTTTGTTTTAATCACAGTTGTGCAGTAGATTCAACAACCAGAGAAAGAAAATAAACTGCAACAGAAAATGCTCCTAGTTTGCATGCTTTACAAATTTAACACCAAATGGGGCCATGGTGGCTCAGTGGTTAAAGGCTCTGGGAGTTCAAGCCCCAGCACTGCCAAGCTACCATTGTTGGGCCCTTGGGCAAGGCCCTTAACCCTCAATTGCTCAGATGTATAAATGAGATAAATGTAAGTCACTCTGGATAAGAGCGTCTGCCAAATGCCATAAAAGGTAAAAGGTAAAATGTAAAATGTTTAATTACAGGGGGCATCGTGGCTTAGTGGTTAGCAGGTTTGCCTCACACTGTGGGGTTGGGGTTTGAATCCCCCTCCACCCTGTGTGCATGGAGTTTGCATGTTCCCCCTGTACTCTGAGGGTTTCCTCCGGGTATTCGTGTTTCCTCCCCCAGTCCAAAGACATGCGTTGTAGGCTGATTAGCATTTCCAAATTGTCCGTATTGTGTGAATGTGTCTGCGACTGTGCCCTGTGATGGGCTGGCACCCTGTCCATGGTGTCCCCTGCCTCGTGCCCCGAGTCCCCTGGTGTATTCTACAGGCTCCCCCGTGACCCTGTGTAGGAAAAAAAGTGGTATAGAAAAATTTATGGATAGATGAATGGTTATGTAATTAATTACAAATGATATTATCCACAACAACCAGTGAACAGTAAAACTGTTATAGAATATTTACCTGAATTTGAACATTTATTGGTATGTCTCCGTTTGCTTTAATGATAGTTTGCACACAAGCTGGCATAGGCATCACAAGTTTGTATAAAGCATGATGATTCACGTCAAAACAATGGGAGTGTCGTCTGAACATGTTCTTCAGTACGAGGGATAAAGCTCACGGAATATCTGAGTTACAAACGTCAAAATGTTTTAATTATTTCTTTCAAACTTTCTGTTTATTTCCAGTTATAAATGAAAAAACAACGGAATTTCAAGTTTGTGCTTGATTTTACTGTGGTTTTTCTCTCTCCAAAATTTGTGATGCAAATTGCAGAGTATGTTTGTGCTTTTCTTTGCAGAAAACTATTGAATTGGCGAAATTGCAATTGCATGAAATTGTTTTGCATGGCCTTTCGCAGTGATGTTTGTTGGTAAACGAGACCTTTTAACTGTATTCATGGTCGAAGCACGTGAATGGAATAGGGCTTTGGCTGAATGCACGTTGTGATGATGTCACACGACACATCTTCACCCAAACCTGTGGAAAATCTGCAGTAATTTTGAAAAATTGCTAGCTCCTCCGAATATTGTGGCATTTACTT
This sequence comes from Stegophilus panzeri, assembly GCA_024331685.1. Classification (NCBI taxonomy): domain Eukaryota; kingdom Metazoa; phylum Chordata; class Actinopteri; order Siluriformes; family Trichomycteridae; genus Stegophilus; species Stegophilus panzeri. The sequence goes on from JANDJT010000071.1 coordinate 14,881,045, forward strand.
GATTTTGTGTTCATTTCTCCTATCGCAAAATCCTGGAAGGACTGACTAATGCCATTAGACTTTTATTATAAGTGAGTTTTGAGTAAACACACGCTTTACAGATGAGATAATACGTAGATTCATTTGAAATACATATGGGCCCATATTACAGAAAGGTCCTCACTGAAATTTTTTCTTATCTGTTTAGTAACCATGGTAATTACAGTTAGGCTCTCTAAAAGTACAATACAGTCCCCATATAACGTATTGTGATTCTGGATGAGTCCAAATGAAAAAATCTGTTTACTATTATTATTGGACATTCTGATTAAATGTCCCTTAGTGCTTCCTACAGTTATTTTTTTTATTTTGGTGTGCCAAAGCATCAAGCTTTGGGAAAAAGCCTGGCTGTTTTGGTTTTTGTTTTGTTTTCCTGGGACAGTGAATTTGTGATCATTTCATCCTCACAGTGAGACCATCATTTATGAACCCAAGAAAGGAGCTGTGTGTGTGTGTGTGTGTGTGTGTGTGTGTGTGCAGATGGATGGCCAGCTATGGTGAGCCCAGGAGTACAGTGAGTTAAGGGGTGGCTAGAGGTTTCCACATGGCCTGTTTGAATGTGAAACACATGTTAATGTGTGGGTGGAAGAGGGAAGAGAATGTGAGAGGGTATCCATGTCTCACTGTGTGAGAACGCCCTACTTCTCCATCTGCGGGACCTGTTGATAATATACTTGTGTGTGTGTGTTTCTTGACTTTTTCTTGACGATCGCACCATCTTCTCCCACACCCCTTTATTTCCCCATCTGGCAACTCACAATGATGCAAATCAAATTCAGCACCTCATCTATAGGAGGCTCTGCCACATCTGGCCTCCAAAGTGATGGGTTAGTGTGTTTGGCACTTGTGCTGTGTATGTGATATATTTCATGTGCGTCTGTCCTTGAGTTTGTTGTAAAATAAGAACAACTACAGTGTTTAGCATGGACATGTATAAGTTTAGTGGGGACTTTTTTCCTCTCTCTGTTCTGGTGCATGTCTTCTTCGTATTAGGGTGTGTGTGTGTGTGTGGTTGTGTGTGTGGTGTGTGTGTGTGTGTGTGTGTGTATGTGTGTGTGTGTGTGTGTGTGTGTGTTTCTGCTGTCTGGCAGCGAGGAGCACTGTTGCAGATGGCAGAAGGGTGGGAGAAGTGTGTGGCTGCATTAATATGGCCTGCAGTTCTCGTTAGCTCTAATCAGGGGCTTCCTGTACCGAGAAGAGCCAGGGTTCACCTTCCCGAGAGTGAACACTGCAACTCGCTCTCCCGCTCTCCTCCTCATGTCCCCCCTCATCCCTGACTCTCTCTCTCTCTTTCTTTCTCTCTCTCACTTCCTCCTGAGTGTGTACTGTAACCTTCTCCTCCTCCCAGAGCATTCAGTACTGTCCCTTTCCCCTCAGTTCTGAGTCCTTTCCCTGGCTCTCCCACTGGCTCCAGCTGCCATGAAATGAGTTGGAAAATGTAAACCTGGGAGAGGAATCTTTTCCATATTCATTCATGCTGCTGAGAGGCTACAGATAGGCAGCACGCAGCGGCCAGAGCAACTAGAGCGCACATACTGTCCTGGTGTGAACTCCAGCAGGGGTCGCGAACCGCAGCCAGAACTGAAAGAGAAAAGGACGTACAGCTCTGGTTGAAACAAAAGGGCCTCTTTGTGGTCCTGCTGGCACTATACAGAGGTAGGATACAAAGTCAGAAAAGTGGACATCCTGTATACGGTCCAGCACAATGAGACGCACCCACATCTTACTGCCAGTCCCACTGCCGAGACGTTTGCTCTGCCACCTTTGTGCAAAACACAGTGCCAGAACAGCAATGTTTCACAACTGCGCAGGGAAATGTGGACCAAAACTGAGCAACTGTTTGAGGAACTAAAACAAAGAGTAGATCGAACTTTGGCAAATTGGGATGCATGTTGTTCCAACCTACTCTTCCCCTTGTCTGTATTTTTCTTTCCCATTCTCTTTCTCGGCTGGCTTTTAGCGAGCCCTTGGGTTAGATTGATTAATGCATTTAAGATGTGGAAATAGGATATTGGAATTGTTGCCTTTACCACTCTCTCCTGCTTCCCCTGTTTCTCCTGCTCTCCCTCTCTCACTCTCTCTCTCTCTCTCTCTCTCTCTCTCTCTCTCTCACAGTCTTGTGCCTTAATGCACCTTAATAGACACTTTGATAGATAGACTGAGAGAGACTGGAGAGATTCGGTTTAACTTTCTATGCTCTTTTGGCTGCACACTGTTCTGCGTGTGTCAAATACTTTTTTTCTCTAGAGTTCGCCCCCTTTTTTACAGTGCCCTGGGCTTTGCAACGGATAGCTTCCCCCACCCTCATGCTCCGAGTGGCCACCCCCACCCCCAGCGCTGAACCCCAGCCAGCCCCAGCTGCCTGGCCAGATGTGGGAGAAAGGGAGAGGCAGCGTCCTACAGGGGCCAAAGGCCTGAAAACAGAGACAGGCTGCAGAGAAAGGGAAGGTGAGAGAATAAGAGAGAATAGGATGGAGTTGGAGAGGAAGGTTGCGATGGACAATTGAAAAGATATCTGAGCCAGCACACTGCATTTATCTGTAAAGTAGACAAGCAGGGAAATTCAAGTGCTTCTCTGTATACTCCACTTGTTTTCTCACTAGAAGAATATAATTTGTTCTGTAAGTGGCATTAGTATTGTGCACTGATGGACAAGCGAGCACTGAATGAACCGTACACTTATTGCCATACGTACACTGATATGTAACATGCGTCTTGAACAGGTCCTCCCAAGGTTACAAGATTTATGGGCAGTGTGTGAGCCTTCTTACACCATACTCCAGGGAGTTCTCTGATTAGAGATGGTGGAGTGAGCAAACACACGCTCATACACGCTCTTGTACGCTCTCACACACTCTTGCACGCTTTCCTGCATGTGGTTCTAATTACACACACGGGGAGTCAAGGGCCCAGTGTCATCTAAAACATGGAGGCAGATTTACACTTGTCCTCTGGTGTTCTGCGCTCAGGTTGGTCTTAGCCAGATAATTGTTACACATTACCCAGGCCTATTTATCATGTCAGAGCAAAATCTCAGCTGCGGAGGTTAATAAGTGTGTAGGTCGTATCCAAATGGGTGGCAACGTGAAGTTCATTTAACGTATGGGATTTTATTATAATGAGAAAACAGGTGGACTGAAAAAGTTTAAGCCAAACCTTTTGGTAAAAGAGGTGCTTGTGGAAGTATCATGTCTCTGAAAGTGCATGCTGTTTTCCCAAAGTGAGGCTCCATTTTGCAGCCTGAAGCTCTTTTATAGTGACACTTATCTGCGTTTGACTGTAAAAATTTAAGTGTGGCATTTGGATGTGAGTTCAGTTAGTAAAGTGTGCTCCAAGTGTTCTTGTGTGAACTCTACACCTCCTCGAGTTTAAGACCAGTGTTAATATGTGAAGCCTGTAAACGCAGGAGTTGAATCAGAGGCTGCGGTGTTGTAGCCGACTCTCAACAAGGCCCTTACTGTACACTTTTTTTGTATTTCAGAAAGTAGAAAGAGACAGAACAGAAGATGGGGTGAGAGAATGAGCGAGAGGAGGAGAGAGACTGACAGTTACAGAGAGAACATGCTCTTTGCAGCAGACAGTGTTCCCTAGGTTATTGTAAGATGTGCTGTTTTCCTTCAGACGGACCTGGTCCCCTTACCCAAGTTCTCAGATAAAGTGCACATGTATCGATGTCCACCAGATTCCGCTTTAGAGCTGGAACCAGTTTTGAATTAGTAAAACCCACAGCAAAGGTCCGTTCCAGGCACGCGCGCATACACGCACACATTAGCTAAAAAGAAAGGACAAAAGCATCGAAGGTGTGGTTATGCTTTTACTCAAGTACAGGGCAAGAACATATTCAGTTGTCAAGAGACAAATTATTAAGAGTAAATTCAGAGCAAATGCACAAATGTTCTGCTCACAGCTCTCCTTATCCTACCTTGTCTACTGAAGGTATATCAGTATTACTAATACAGAAAAGCTCATTTCACTAGGCTAATAATAAATTATGACAAATAGGCTAATTTAGGAATGGTTATTGGTTAGCCAAATGGTTTTGCATATTTTAAGTTAAAAAAATAAATAAATAAATACACATTTTATGGATCAGCCATTCGTGTATCTTGTCAGGCTTGTCAGGAGAGTTAGCTGTTTTGAAACCCAAAATCCAAACAAATTGACCCATCCTGTTCCCTTCAAAAAACAAAACAAGTATTTAAATGAGATTTTAAAAATGCTTTTTTTTTTGACGAGTGATTTCCCAACAGGAATCTATCTACTCATCAAGTATGAGCTCAATAAGGGGAGCTTTTGAATTGCCAGACAAGTAAGATAAGATAAAAGATAAGATTACACTTTATTCATCCCAGAAGGCAAATTTAAGATATGGGGCTGAGTAAATCCTCCTCATTATCCTGATTTGGTGAAAGTTTATGGTCCACATCATTTGTTTGTTTTCTCCTGATTACAGCATGTTGGGTGCCACAGATAGAGTTACTTCTGAGTTCTCAGCGTTTATTCACTCACTGAGCACTTTATTAGGAACACCTACTCATTCATTCAATTATCTAATCAGCCAAATGTGTGGCAGCAGTGCAATGTATAAAATCATGCAGATATGAGTAAAGTTCACATCAACCATCAGAATGGGGGGGGTATGTGATTTCAGTTGACCGTGGCATGATTGTTGGTGCCAGAAGGGCTGGTTTGAGTATTTCTATAATTGCTGATTTCTTGGCATTTTCATACACAACAGTCTCTAAAGTTTACTCAGAATGGTGCAATAAAGAAAAAACAGTTCTGCAGATGGAAACACTTTGTTGATGAGAAAGGTCAAGACTGGTTCAAGCTGACAGAAAAGCTACAGTAACTCAGATAACCACTCTGTACAATTGTGGTGAGAAGAAAAGCATCTCACAATGGTGTGGGGAATGTTTTCTTGGCACACTTTGAGCCAGTTAATACCAATCAATCATCGCTTGAGTGCCACAGACTATTTGAGTATTGTTGCTGACCATGTGCAACCCTTCATGGCCACAATTTTCCCATCTTCTAATGGCTAATCCCAGCATGATAATACATCATGTCGCAAAGCAAAAGTCATCGCAAACCAATTTCATGAACATGACAATGAGTTCAGAGTTCTTCAGTGGCCTTCCCAGTCACCGGATCTGAATCCAGTAGAACACCTTTGGGATGTGGTAGGACAGGAGATTCACAGCATGAAAGTGCACCTGAAAAATCTTCAGGAATTGCGTGATGCAATCATGTCAACATGGACCAACATCTCAAAGGAATGTTTCCAATATCTTGTGGAATCCATGCCATGAAGAATTGAGGCTGTTTTGAGAGCTAAGGGAGGCCCTACCCAGTATTAGTACAGTGTTCCTAATAAAGTGGTCTGTGGGTGTATTATAAACATCTAGTGGAATGTGAGCAGAACTACACCAAGTACTCTGACTTGAATCACTTTTAAATTGAAAAATCCCACCATTAAATTGACAGTGCAGTAATATGACGTCTGTATTAGTAATATTTTATTATAATTTTATGTTCTTTTAATTTTGATAGGACATTGATTTGTTGCAGCTGAAGAAATCATTTGTTACACTGATTACACTGAGCACCAAAAAGACTCGTGTGATATAACGATTTTATCATCCCTGATGACCGGACCTGTCAACCTTTACGCATTTTGTGTAGGGGCTCCGCCAGCTAACATTGGAGTACACAAGTACAAGTTATCACTCAAAAATATCCCTGAAAAGCAGTCTTTTTCTCCACAATATAAACGGTAGCCAATCAGCATGTGAATCTGGAAAGATTTGCGCAGGTGCTTTGAACTCTCCAGTATTAACGCACAATGCCTGGAAGCCACGCCCCCTTCTCCCAGGCTCACATGCTCTCAACTGAAATAGCGCAGGCGCCCTCACTTTCTGTCGAGATAAATGGCTTAACTACCATCGACTTGAATATTAACCTCTAACTTTAGATAGGCTTACAATGAGGTGTCAAATCTAACACTCTCCAAATAATGGTAATAGGGATGTTAATTACAAAGTGATTAAAAACACAGTTTTTTTTTTTTTTTTTACCAACACAGCTGCAGATGCAAGTAGTGAAAATTTCAACGATGTGGACATTAGAGAATCGATTTGTAAAAGGACTGTTTAAAAATGTTCTGTTATGTTTTTGGGTTTGTTTTTTTTACTATTTGATGCACATTACTGCAGAATCACTTAAAAATCTACCATGCAGACTTCACAGCTGATAATATTATTACACCCTCTTTATCTCTGAAATGCTAGAAATGTTCATTTTATCAACTATTGGTTCTGCCTGATTAAATTGTTTATTGCGAATTTTAAAATCATGAGCAGGAAAAAAATCTATATTGCACAAGCCTAGTACCTAACGCTAAGCAATACTTGATAGCAGGATCAGTATCCTATTAATATCCAACCCTAGTAACATGACATCCAGCTTCTATTTAGGGTGTTGCAGGCGTGATGACCCCATGGAGCCTGACATCACACCTCAGCTATGTGTCGATGTACAACCTGCATCACACAAAAGGTGCAACGCCTAGACACGTACCACATGCTGTGCCGCCGGGAAACACGGCAACACAGCACCATGGGTCTGATGGACAAACCAGACACACAACAACAGCACACGACTACAGAGGAAAATTAGACTAGGCAGTTCAGAGCAGCAGAATGGCCGGTTTCACCTTTATTGTTGTGGCTGACTGTGGCCTGGCTTCCTGACACCTTCCGCTCAAGCTTAGACACAGATGGCCACGGCTGGAACAAGTGCGCCTGCTGAGAATGCATCCAAACACTGTAGAAGGAAGGTTGGAGTGTGTGTTTGTGTGTGTAGCAGGTTCAGGCAGACTAGGCTGGGACAGCAGGTCTGGGTGACCCATGACCTGCTATGAGCTTTGCCATGTGTGTGTGTGTGTGTGTGTGTGTGTGTGTGTGATGAGCATGTGCACACCAGCACCTGTAGCAGTCAAGTGGCCAGACAGGGCTTTCTACAGAAGAGTTGGCTTTGATGGAGTCAAGAAAGGATGCTTCTGGAGACACTGTGTTTGTTTGTGCGTGTATGTGTGTGTGTGATGAACTGTGGGGGTGTTGCTGTCTGACAGGAAGTGTGGGTCAGCTGTATACGTGTGTGTGGCCGGGCCTGGGCCAGAAGGTCAGGGCTGGGCAGCCCGCAGGAAATGGCCAAGACATTCCGGCCTTGCGCAGGCGGACTTAACCCCTTCACTGCGAGCGTAAACATGCAGTACACATACACACAAGCAGACTGTCTCCGGAACTGGAAACCTGACGAAACACCATGCATACACAGCTCATTGCTAAAAATAGATCATGACTTTATAGGGATCTGTTTATTTGGTTTTTGGATGCTTAATTATTCCAATTATTATTCTAGTCCACATGTTCAATTTGCCATTACAGCACTGATAATCACAGCGCATATAAAAATGTTTGGCATTCAGTTCTAAATATAACCCCATCGCCTGTCCTTGACCTTGACCGCCTTCCCCAAAGACACACATACCAACCCCACAAACAGATTTACCTCCCACACTGGAAACAATGGTGAGCAGCACCCTTGTTGTGTAACACACACCCCTCCAACCCACCCACAAATGGTTTGTCCTGCCTGCTACAGCTGAAAGGCCGACTCTCTGGAGTGCACTAAGTAGAGGGGAGTGCGGCTCCTCTGTGGCCACAGGGACACTCTGGGGAGCACAGAGACAGGAAGTGATTCTTGGAGATGAGGAATTCTCCAGCAGTGGGAGACATTTCGGAGAAGTGCGATGCCATAACGGAGCTCTGAAGGCCCATGCTGGGATCGACAGGCAGGAAGTGGAGGTCTGTGGCAGGGCACGTTTACATTCCTGCGCTCCAGTGCTCTTGCATTAATGGCCTTTTATAAATAGGTGAGGGATGAGTCATAAGCTGGCCGCTAGCCCCGAGACCCTGCACCTTAGGAGTGGCCCTGCGGGACAGGCAGCCCTTTCGGCTTCCTGGTGCCACATGCAGGCAGGGCTTCGGTCCACGCTCCCAGATAGGAGGCAGAACGCGCGCAGGGGTCTTCCTGTTTTGGGATTCTGCCCTAACCTTGAGCAGTTTCATTTTCCTGCATCAACCTGCAAAACAGACAGCTGTTATCTTTCTGCTCTCTATTTGCATCCCGTAGCGTGATGTTCATCCCGTACCCATGTCATGCTTTCAGCTCCAGCTCTTTTCTCTTGTCTTGCAGAATTAGGTGGGGTTAGTAAAAACTCCGAACACTTTACAGTATTCTACCAGGTTCTGTAAATGCAGTTAAAATCAAATGCAGACATCCCTGCTTGCTTGTCAGTCATGCTGCCCGTTCATATCACTCCCACTCCCTGCACTCTGATTTCGGTTTTTTTGGAGTGGGAATGTGTTTTGGGGGCGTGAGTTATGATAATGTTCAGATAGCTTAAGCTGACCTCCACCAAAATCGACCATTGACTGTACCATTGACTATACCTTTATTGAAGATACATATATCTATCTGCAACTTTTCAACTGCAACAATGGGGAGTGTCATGATCTGTGTGTTTGAGTGTTTTTATACCTTGGTGGGGACTGTATGTCCTCACAAGGACGGGAATATCTGACAGATAGGAAACATTGGTCCCCACAAGGAAAACTGCCTTTTTTTTCACAAAAGATTATTATTATTATTATTATTATTATTATTATTATTATTTATTTAGAAATCTAAGTGCCTATTGGTTACTGAGGTTAAGGTGTTAGGGTTCATTTTAGGTGTAGGCATAGCATTAACTAGCTGCATTAATGGTTAGACAAATGAGTGTGTGCTTGTGTGTGTCTTGTGTAAGATGAGTATGTCCATCGTGGTAATGGCACTGTTCCAGGTCAAGAGCAGAGCCAGTGAGGGGTCTGTGTGTTTCACATCCCTCTTCAGCCAAACACAAACACACATGTCCGGCCAATCTAATCCACACTGTCTCTCAGCTTGCTTGTGCCAGACGCGCACACACACACGCACGCACACACACACACACACACTTCATTCCTTCTCCTCTCCAGCTCTTTCTGCATTCTTCCAGTGATCTTCCCCCATTCTCTGCTTATGCTTCCTCATCCTCATCCTCATCCTCCTCTCTCCTCCAGAGTAGTGGCAGCTCGCACCTCACTGGCCTCACTCGCATCATCTTTTTCCACTTCCTGTGTCTTGATCCCCATGCCCTTTACGCCCACTTCTCTTTCCTCCCCCTATTTCTCACAGCTTCTCTCACTGTCTATGTCCCTCTCTCTCTCTCTCTCTCTCTCTCTCTCTCTCTCTCTCTCTCTCTCTTCGGGCCGTGACTCTACGCACACACATTGGGGCGTCTGCCAGCATGTTGGGGCAGAATGTCTAAACAGTGTCCATACACATACACACACTTGCATGTATGGGTACACACCCCCAGAAGCCTGTCAGTGATCTTGACGCCAGTTACTAGAAATACAAGTAAATATCCTCGTTACTCATAGTATTCTTACACATCATAAGATTACCAGATATACTTCTGTTAAAGTTAACGGTGCAGTTTCCTAACAACATACTCTCACTGCATTTATTTAGCACTTAGGGAGGGAAATAAAGAGATCACACTTTCAGCCATCCTCAACGAGCCATACATCTCACTTCAGTTCTCCTCCCTAGCATGTCTCTATCACACTTTAAATATTTAATTTTTACACTTTATTACCCACCCTTCTTGCCTTTCCATCTATCAATGTCACTTTTTTCACATCACACAGGAGAGAGGAAGAGAGTGCAAAGTCCTGTCCCGTGACTGAATTCTGCTATGCTCAACTAAAATGTTTTAGTTGTGTGGTAATTTTTCCAGAGTTGGACAAATCAACCATGGGATATGTGATCCTGGGAACAAAAGGGAGGCTGAAAGTGGGTCAAAGTGTCTTGTTAGAAGTGGCAAGAAAGAAAGAGAAAGCGTGAGGTGCAAGCTGTGGCCTGCGCATGAAGCAAGGGAGGTTGGTGCAGTGCAGGAGAGGGCACAGGCAAGCCACACATTAGAGAGAATGAAAGAGAGATGTTCTTATCTGAGCAGCAGCACACACACACACACACACACACACACACACACACACACACACACACACTGTGCTATCAGCGGCGAGTTTGAATCTATAGTGGAACTCATAGAGGACTATAGCTCTCACAATGTTTACTCCTCAGCTAAACACTGGCCAGTTAGGCTTACTAATGGGAGGACTAATCTCCTTCACCATGACATACACTTATTCTTCCTTACAAACATTTACACACACACATATACAGGTTCTCGTCCACTCTCATCCCTCATCTCATATGCATGCACACATGCACCACATATGCACTGTATAGCTTTTGAAAATTCTCACACAAACACATAGAATATGTCTGGAAATATGCTGTGCATATATTAATTGCTCTTACTTTTCATGGTGACACCAATCTTTAACGTAAATCCTTATTAGCAGCTCATTATTAGATCATGTATTTTGGTGGGACAGGACAACATTAATAACAACATAGCCTTGAACAAAATTCAGTTGAGAGGTTATCACACTAGGCCGCTGTCTAGTGTATTTGTAGTGCAACTTCTTAATATATGTAGCTGAGAGTCACATGATCATCCAGCATAGAGTCTAGCAGATCATTTTGAGAGGTTTTAGATGTACAAATGTGTTTTGTTCAGCTGTGTTCAAGGTAATATTGTTAACTAGGGTTGACAGATTCCAGTAGAATTTCTAGCCCGAGTACATCACAAAAACCACACAAAAGGCCTGAAACTAGCCCAAAAAATTTTGCCATTGGAAAAGGGAGACATTTTTCTTCTTTTTCTCAGCCTTTGCATGGAAAACAAGTATTTCACACATATTTCTGATGTACAGATATTTATCCACTCCATAAGTCCCCTTTCCCTATCCTCATCGTTGCAATATATCTTACAATAGAAATGGTTCTGTACATCACAGACACACACTGTCTGCACTTACACTTTGCCTTTGTTTGCAGAAATATATTGTTGTTCATTGTGAAGATTTGCTATTATATTTGTGACCAATGAGTATTTTTACACTATCCCACCCTGGCAACCCTATTAACTGCCCTGACCCCCAAGCATTGGGCAGTGTGATACCTTTCCCAGATGGGCCTTTTTTAGTTCTCACTGCAGTTCTTATTTTTGACCATTAGTTGTGAAATTAACTCTGTGGAAGCTAAGTGTGGAAGTTCGCGCACTGCCTCGTGATCTAGAAAGGCAAGCAAATCAGTAGGAACATCTTCTATCTGTAAAATAGCGACATTTAAAAAAAAAATTGGTCACTCAGGGGTAATCAAATGAAGATTTGTTGAATCTCTTATTTAAATGGCAGGGCTCTGCTTCACCTACCCGTATGGATGATTACATTATGTTTCACCCCTCTTGCCTCACCCTCCAGTTGTCATCTTTTAAAGCATGAGCTGTTTTCCTTAGAAATGCATCACATTATAAAACAAAACTGTGCTATGAGTTCTGTTTTTAAAGCTGCTGTAAGCATTCATTCCCACATCAGTCCTCCAATTCTTCAATTTATGCAAAGTGTTCTTAAAACATTGCTTGCAGCCACTTTAAGGTTGTGCTGGATTTGAATATGTGCGGCCCAAGGAAGTAACTGCCATCTTCACACATCCGTAGTCAGTTTCGCCACATATACACTATTCAGAGGGTTGGAGGAGATAGTGATACTGACAAGTCTTGTGCTGCCATGCATCTTTCTCAGAATTAATAGAGCGTGCGTAATGGTCTCACACAGACTGGGGCAGTGGCTGCTTCACTGGCCACGAGGGAGCAAAGTCTGGAAAGATCTCTGTACACCCAGCCAAGCCTGTACAGACCAGGCCTGCTTGAATCTCAAATCCACAGCAGCAGAGTAAGAGTCAGCATCAAAGAGCCAGCATAGCCTCAAACCGATAGCATCACACCTTACACACACATACTCACACACAGTATCAAGTTCTGTAGAGTATGTGTGTGTGAAAGAGAGCGTATGGATACAATTCTCTCACCCTGCCAGGTCTTTGCTTAGCTGAGTCTGGGCTTGCTCCCACTGCTCTCTGCTGTTTCTCCTCCCTCGTCTTCCCTGCATATCACTATTCCCTCTCTGCAGCTCGGCCAGCATCCCACATCACTAATTCATCACCTTTGTGTGCGTGTGTGTGTGTGTGTGTGTGTGTGTGTGTGTGTGTGTGTGTGTTAGTTAGAGGGAGAGAGACTCATTTGTATTCACCCTATGGTGTAGGGCTATACAATCACAGCTTACATGGTAAAGAAAATTATTTTCTCAATACAGATATCAGGACTATGTTTCACAACTGTTCAACAATGGAAACATTGGAACAAAATAGTTTTGTTGTACTGATTATACTTCATACAAAAACAAAAAAAATAAATTGCTTTAAACTTCTAGAATCTAAATTAGACTCACCATAACTGAATAAATACTTTAAATGTTCATTAAATATGCTACAAAATTGTGTCGTGTGTGTGTGTGTGTGCATGCCACTATAGCATGCAACCGAACAGACACTTAAAACATATAAATAGGACGTCTACATGAATTGTAAATGATATACACTATATTCATTATTGATCACAATGAAAATATCCCATTTTACACCCTAGTACCTTTAATTTAAAAAGAACTTCCAGTAAGACAACAGTGACAACAGTATATGATTGCGAAGGTGTATATGTGTGAGTTTGTGCCTTCGTTCTTGTTTTAACACCTCTGGTGTAAACAGTGGGTGGTTCTACGCAAGTAGATACCCACAGCCATGTGGCAGGAAATGGAATGGTTAGGTTTATACTCTTGCCCTCCTCACGCCCACAACAACACCACACTTTTTCTGACTTATATTTTTGCTGCTGTGAAAATGAATTAGAGACTGGTTTACTTTTAGTTCAAAACTATTTCAAATGGCTGTTATTTCTTTTGTTGCCGCTGACAAACTGCCATTGGGTTCAGTGGCATTGGGTTCACTGCATTTTACTTATTTATTTATTTATTTATTTAATCTTTTTTTTTTTAATTATTATTATTATTATCTTATATTTTATAATCTTATTTAATATTTTTAACCAAGAAGTCCCTTGAGATTAAATCTCTTTTTCAAGAGAGATCTGGCCAAAAAGGCACACCATTACAGAGTGATTGAATGTAGCTTAAAAAAAAACACATGCATAATAATAAGGCTGCAAAAGAGAAGTGTTAGTCTGCTTATGTATGCCAAATTGTGGGAGTGAATATAAATGTAGGTTAGAGCCATAAGCAGGCTTTGCTTACAGCAGTTTGTATAAGGAAATAGTGACACATCAGCACACGCAAGTAGTTTCTTTCAGTTTCCCTCATCCAAATAACTTTTGTTATCCTCAGAGTAATAGCTGATTGCCTGATCTCCATCCACTGTTGCTCACAGCCTCCCTCTCTCTCTCCCTCCCTCTCTCTCTCTCTCTCTCTCTCTTTCTTTTTCTTTTTGCTGCATGACTTTGGCTACACTGCTCTGTGCCAGATGTCCTGGCAAGACTGAGCTGGCAGTGGAGAAGACTTCAGGAGTACGACATATTCATCTAAAGTAATGCACAAAAATAAGGGGATCAGCTTCATCTAGCTCAAGAACAGTACCTTCATGCAGACAGAGAAGGAAAAATATGGAAAAGGGCAAAGGTGAATCAGACATTTGTAAGCACTAAAAGTGTCAGAATGTTAATTTATCCAATTATTTATGGTCACCGAAATTGGGACACCTGTTGTAAAAGGGTGTGATACATCTACTGTAAATACGAATACCTTTGAATGTAATAGTCTACTTCAATCTCATAGTCGCTTCAATTAAAATTCTGTGGGCTGGACACCCTAATCATGTTCCTTTAAAAGAAACCTGTGACTACACTCAGCACTATGAGGTTCAGATTCAATAAAAGGACACATTCAATTGAGAGTATGAAACCTAAAGCTAAACCCGTAGTGCTGTAGTTGAGATTTTTCACATATCCTTGCTCTGCATGTCACTGAGCTGTAGCCATGCAGTGTGTGCTGTGTTGGCAGAGTGTGTGTATCCTTTCGCTCTGCTTGGATGGAGTCATAGCCCCTTGCTGTGATTGTTATGGCCCCGTCAGCACAATATGCACTGTTGCCCTTCTCCGCTACACCATTCCCCTCACATGTCAATGACAACTCAACTCTTTAGAATCCAGTTGCACACACACACTGTCAAATCCATAAAAGCTTACTTATAGATATATTTTTTTTAATGCTGTAATATTTGAGTGTGTGTGTGTCTGTGAGTGTTTCATGCACACATGATTCGCTTGGTAAAGTTCAAATGTAACATGCTTGTTGACAACTCGAAGTGGCATGAGAGCATCATGGGCATCCACTATCAGTCCACACCCTTTGACATTAGCAAGCCTGAAGTGGGTAGTGGTACTGCTTGCTGCCCGACACCAGATACCTCTGACCCCTGGCATTTCATGTAGAATGACCCACTGGCACAATTCCTTTGGATAGGAAGAGCCAGGCTGGACATTGAGTACTTGCCTGACACCGAGCCTCTCTTGTTCATAATGAAAAGCAATCATGTTAAACTTCTTACCGCCTTTGTAACTTTTCATCTAGTCATTTTAATAATTGTTACTTCAGACTCTTTTAGTCATATATGTTTTGCAAAGAAAACACAGGTTATAAAGTCTCCCTAAAATACAGGGTGTTCCAAACGTCTCCATACATAGGGGACTATGTTTGCCAGCACCACATCGGTTGTGTCTTCGTCAGTGGATGTTCGTGGACGGCCACTTCTCTGATGGTCTGCAGCACTTCCAGTCTTTCTGAATTTGTTAATAAGTTTGGCAGTAGTGTTGTGTGTGATGTGCTTGCCATCGCAACCTTGTGACATCTTCCCGATCCAGCCATGAGAATGATTTCTCTTGTCAAAGGCATTTTTAAAGGCTATGTAAAAAAAGGTCATATATATATATATATATATATGACCATATATACAGTATCTCACAAAAGTGAGTACACCCCTCACATTTTTGTAAATATTTGATTATATCTTTTCATGTGA